>VZRS01000690.1:3660-212413 GCA_013398055.1 Ifrita kowaldi
CTCAATCTGCTAATCATTTTATAGCTGGCTGGAAAAAAAGTCCTCGATGGTGCAAATTCCCCCTTTGTTTCCTGAAGTATTTCCTATCTTACAGCAGAGATGTTGCAGGTGCTGGTGCTGTGCATGCAAAACCTCACAACTCTATCCTCTGCCTGCAAGCACAAGTATGTTCCTTGAAGAAATCACTGTTTTTTGGGAAGTGCTGCAAACAGCAGAATTACTTTATCTTCATTTCCAAAAGCAGAATTCACCTTGAGCCACAGTGGTGCTACAGCACATGACTCAAGAACTGGGACTGCTCAGCCTGGAGAAAAGGAGGCTCAAGGGAGACCTCATCCCTCTCTACAATTGCCTGAAAAGAGGCTGGGGTAGTGAGGGGGGGGGCAGTCTCTTCTCCCAGCTAACAAGTGGCAGGATGAGAGCCAAAAGTATCCACTTGAGCCACAGTGGTGCTACAGCACATGACTCAAGAACTGGGACTGCTCAGCCTGGAGAAAAGGAGGCTCAAGGGAGACCTCATCCCTCTCTACAATTGCCTGAAAAGAGACTGGTGTAGTGAGGTGGGGGTCAGTCTCTTCTCCCAGCTAACAAGTGGCAGGATGAGAGCAAATAGTCTCAAGTTGTACTAGAGGAGGTTTAGTTTGGATACTAGGAAAAATTTCTTAATGGAAAGCATTGTCAAGCACTGGAATAGGCTTTCCCAGGGAAATGGTGGGATCACCATCCCTAGAAATGCTCAAAGTATGTGTGAATAACCTGAGGACATGGTTTAGTGGTGAACATGGTGGTGGTGCTGCCGTGACAGCTGGACTTGGTGAGCCTTAGAGGTCTTTTCCAACCTTCTATGATTCTATGACTTCTCAAAGATAGGTCAAAGGAAGGTTTTCATCTCTGTTGTTTTTTAACTGCCCCTGTTTTAGTTCACTAGGGACAAAGAAGCTTTGGTTCCTTGTTGTTACTTTACAAACTACAGTCACCAGTCTCCACATCGTTCACTTCCACAGGAGAAGTGAGGTTAGGTCTTGAAAACTGTCTGTGGGTAAAGAGGTAATAATGCATGAAATATCAGGGGCCCAGTCTTTGCATTTGTGTAGGGTAAACCTGTGCAAAGTGTCCCGTCAGCCTACCTGATATGGTTAAGGCTTTCCAAAAAATCCAAGAGACTACAATACATGACAGCTGTGACATCATTGGATGGCATCTGAAGACAAATATTTAACTGAGAAAAAACATTGTGTAATGTTGCAAGACGTATACAAATGCAAAACTCCAAAAATGTTACCATTTGGCAACACACGGACTAAACCCAAGAATTTTCACGTTCAGTCATCACTGCTGGCATTTTTCACCATCAATTCCATACTTGCTGATTGCAGGAGCAATCTTTAGCAGCTAAAAAACAACAGACAAAATTTTCTATAAAATTTTCAACAAAATCAGAAAAATCATTCCATTTGGTGTTAACCTGGTGAAAGAAGAGGCCTGAGATGAAGGAAGACTTGTCAGCTCTTCGGATTCAAAACAGCAGCCAGACCCTCTGCACTACAAATCAACAGTTATTTCATCCAGAGTTGAAACCAGAGGGTGCTGACAAGGATGAGTTAGCAGAGCAAGTCCCATGCGAGGAAGTAAAGTAAGAGGCAAAGGAAACACGAGACACTCTGATTTCAGAAAAACTATTTGACTTGCTAAAGTCATAAGAATTGCAAGTTGTATAGTGGACCCTTTTACAAAAGGCTTCAACAAAAAAGCCAAAATTGGACATTCATACCCAAATTGTGAGCTAAGAGACCTGATTACCACAAAACACCAATCAGGGAAGCCCACAAGCATATAGAAAGCTATGACCAACATAGCTATTTATAGGAAAGCTCCTCAAACCTTTGGGAGAGGGGTGGAACCTGCCATAAACAGATCCCTAAACCGGTATGTTATAGCACGCTGACATTTGCCAGCAAGGTCTGGAAAAGGGAAAGGAACGTAAGGGTGCTAAAAGCTAAAGGTCAGATGGATCACTGTGCTTTGTGGTAGGAGTCCCCAAGTGAATAAAATTTAGCTTTCTCAGAACGTGCGCAAACGCACATGATGCTGACATTGTAATTTGCGATGAAAAAAGCAAAAAGCAACCTACACGCAACTCAGGACTAAGACTCCAAAAGCAGGCTTCAGGGTAATTTTCATGGAGGGTTGGGAGGCCTTACCATCCACAGAAGTGTAATTGAAGACAAATGCATTGATTAAAAAAAAAAAAGCCAAACATTTTTGTTTGATTCTAGCAGCCAACACACAACAACCTACAACCAACCACATGACTTTCAACAGGTCATTCCTAAACTGTTGCCTACAGGGGATGAAACTCTTCACAAGCACACCTGGGAGATGGCTGTAACTTCATTTCAGCAAAACCCCAGGATTAAAACTCCTTCAAAATATGGCTGGAAATTGCACCTTGGAGATGAGGAAAAGAGCAAATAGGTCCTGAGAAGTGTGATGAGTCCCTGGCTATGCCCACTGGCGCTGTTGTATAGACAGGGAATTGAATAGGCCTTATAGGTGCGGCTGTCAGAGACATAACCAAGGAAGTTACTGGACAAGAGTGTGAAGAACTGCACATGCAGAGCAATGCCAGAGCAGTAATCTCCTTATCTAGACACAGTGGATAACACTTCTAAGTAACACCTACTGATTCTGAATAAGAGATATGACTAAGCAAGAGAGCTGAGGTTGATACTTCTAGGAAATCTCAGCCAAAGTGTGGGTATTCCCTGAAAGCACTGGTCAGCAACCTTGGCTTGTGAAGCACCTGTGTTGAAGTGGGACTGAGCTACAAGGGCAGTTTTACCACAGGTGCAAGAGGAATATTATCACAAGTATATAAAAATAAACACCTGCACTGAACACAGCAGGAGGAATAAGAACATTTGAAATAATCAAGGATCTTTTTCAGACTGCAGACCCTGGGAGCCTCAGTTTTGACACTTCTTAGATGCTGAACTGTGTGCTACCATTATAAACAATAAATTTGTATATGTGCTGGAGATTACATATGCCAAACTGTGTCCATATTTGAACCAAAACTGCACAGATATTCAAAACAAAACCAAGAGAAAGGTGGCCCATATTTGTTGTCACAATGGAAACAAGCACCATATAATTTTTTTCACCTAGATTAAAAAAAAAATTTCAACATATATAGAAGACATTTAAATACCATTTGAAGCTTATATATTATCTCCTACATAATTATCTCATTACCACTTTTGTACCACCATTTTTTTTTTTGTCCTGTACAAGTGATTTTGTTCTTACAGTACAAATTTAACCTTATCTTAGTAACATTGTCCTGCATCAGTCACCCATAAAGTACAGAATTACCTGGAAAAAAAGTTATCCTTAGAACATATCTTTATTAAATGTGCCTGTGTCACCATGTGGAATCAACGCAACAGGATGTATGTGGAGAAGAGCATAGCGTTAAAATTACACAACTGGCTATGTAATAATCCAACTAACCTCTAAGCACCACAAATATTCTTCAAATCCTTGATGGATCTGTTTTAATTCTGTATGTATAGTATGAGGCAGTTTTTGTAAGTCAATCACGAATTAGAGCTACAAAAAAAAAAATCAGACTTTTTTCCCTGATGTTACACCACAGACTTGAAAGCTACAAAACTGCCAAACCAGAAATGTTTCCTCCTACTTAATTCCACGTCTCTGTACTCTGGAAAGCTCATTTGGAGACTAAAGGGGAGGCAAGCAGGCACCTGCTGAGGCCACTCACTCCCCCAGCAGGAAACCTCTGTCCCTCCGCAGCAATCAGCTACACGGCTGAAAGCCAAGAACCAGCCCATGCCATACAGAGATGCCCGGGACACTTTCTAACAAACACAACTGAAATCACTCATCTAATATTAGTTTTCAGCTTTGTTTGGCAAAAAGTCTTTAAAAAAATTCAAAAAATTGTTGTTCCTGTGGTTTTCAACATCAGAATTCCAAAACCGCAAATATTGTCCAAAACCACGTTCCAAACTGAGACAGAACAAAAGTAAAGCAGTTCTTGATCCAGGATGAACTTCAAAAGCAAGGTATAAAAAGTCCTCTCAGTGTAGTTCTACAACTCAGGTTTTGAAATGCAAGAGGCTCAAAATACCCTGGAATAGAACTGTTTTATTGAGCTAAATTTTAGCCAGCACACTGTTTTGTTTTGCAATAACCAACAGCTTTTTTACTTCTACTCTTAAGCTTTAATTAGATATTTTGAAAGAGTCCTTCCAGGAAAACTGAATGTGTGCACACACATGTGCATCTATCTCTGAATCAATGTATTGCAGCCTAATTGATTTCTATTTAACATATAACCACCTATTTTTCCCCTCACATGACTAAGAAGAAAACTTCACAAGCAACTCTTCTTTGAGCTGTCATTATTTTGCTTTTATGCAGTAATAAATGAATTACTTAAATTGCAGTTACTCATAGGACAAAGGTCTATTTGACTTGAGATGGAAGCTGCCTTTTATGTTTTCCAAACTGTTTGCCTTGAATCAATCCTAGCTGTGACCAGCTTGTGTGATGGTACATCACAATGACTTTCCCAAAGAAACTGTTTTGTAGTCTGACAGTAAATAATGTTCCCCCACTGCACAAACATCCTTCAATGTCACCTGCAGTGCTCTCTGAGAATGTACCTCATTGATCCTGATTTAAAACTCCCTGGGCTAGCTGATATCCCTCCAGCCTGATTTTTACCCCTCGAGCATTTGATCCACAGTTGGCTGTAGCAATTCAGTTTAAAGTCATGAATAACCGAAGCAGAAGGCAACCAGACAATGACCTTCGTATCACTACTGCTCCTGCTTCTCTTTCAGTCTACATTTTTCCCTATAATAAAGTATTTTAAATAAGTAAAAAGCCAAAACACAACATACTTATTTAGAGAAAGAACATTACAAAATAACTTTGCAGAATCACAAAAATAAGCAAAGGGGCAAACTCTTTTATCAAATATCATTCTGCCTCTTCAAACCACAGGGCTTTATCTCCTTGCTACAATACACTTCATGCTAATATTTACACTCATTACCTGTTACTACTTAATTTATCCCTAGCCTCGTTTCACCTGACCAAAGTTATCACCTTGCACTGATAACCAGTATTTTAACAGCAACTTCACAAACGTAGGGAGAGCTCAAAGTAAGCTAAAAAGCACCCCTTTGGTGAATTAATGAAGGAGAAGAACAGAAGCTCACTTCAAAATACAAGGAGGGGACACACTTATGCCCTGCAGCAGCATCAGCTCCGTCACACAAATTGCATGTCTGACCTGACTCCTGCTCCAGCAGGACCTCACAACCCACAGAGGCAGCAGCAGGGAACACTCAGGGCCAACGCTGACCACCACAAGCACAAATAGGGTAACACTGTGCTCCAGCATGATATACCTAATGGGATGGCTCACCAAAGCCCTTCCTCACCTGCCTCCCTGATGAGAGGGAAGCAAAAACTTACACTCCAGACTCCTGACAGGTTTGGGACACTTGAGGTCCAGCTTATCACTTCTGCACAAGAGAAAAAAAAAAAAAAAGGCAAGAGAGCACCTGCTCTTTGTGGCAAATAAGCTTCCTCCACACTCAATGGAAACTGAGAGCTGTATCGTGTTCCTCACAGCCTTTACTACAGCAGTATTATTCACATAGCCAACAGATTAGCCAGCCAGCCTTGATACTCACTTCCAAATCAAGAACATGCCAGTTTTAAAGTCCAGATCAAATTTATACAGCTGAGTTGTAAGAACTCTAACGCAGGGTTTGCTGTGGAAAGCGCTGACACAAGCAGCTATAAAAAGGGGTTATGAGGCAGTCCTGCAAATAAGCTGAAGCTTTTCCCCAAACAAAGCAAGGATCAAAGTTAGCTTAGGTCAAAAAACCTGTCTGATTACCAGAGTACTTCGCTATGCATCACCACTAGGAAACCTCCCTCCACGTGGCTGTACTCCCACTTGCTACATTTTCACTTCCCTCCTTTTTCTCCCTATAACTTTAAAGGTGTTTTCAGACTGATTTATAAAGCTGTAACCTAAGGCACGCACGGCACAGCAATAACCACTGAAGTCAATGTGTAAGGAAATAAAGTGTAAGACAAAGCACAAACCATTCTTCTTGCTCTGGCTCTGGACCCCAACAGCAGGTCCCATCCCAGTCCTGGCAAGAGGGCTGGTCTTGCCTCCTGGCCTGTCCTCCCAGGTTCTCCAGCTCTGCTTCACCCCTTTCCCTCCATATGCAGCTCCACTGCTGTGATGCAGCAGTGACTCTGTTGAAGCAGACTCAAACCAGCCCTTCGACTCATTACAGCCCAGGGGAAAGGGGGAGAGCCCACAGGCATCCATCCATTTTGCCAGCAAAGAACCACAAAACCATCTCTCACATTTCACTCTCAGTTCTGGCAGCAGCAACCCCGAAAACAACATATATTTTAACATGATTGAGCTGTGGATCCCTATAGCCCCACATTCAAAAATGATGTCAAAGTAAAACTAACACAGTTTGAATTTTCCCTCTAAGCAAACAAGGCTGACCATGCCTGTGGGTTCACATTCTAGGAAAAAGACAAATGGTTTCAACCCTCTCTTTTCTCCTTAAAATTTTCCTCTTACTGTATTACAACCTTTAATATTTGTCAAATGTCTTCCACAAAAAAAAACAAACGAACAAAAAGCCCCAAATAAAACCAAACTAACTCAGTTTTGGTACTTTCAACAATGCATTGCATACACAAATCACTCATTCTATCCATCCTCACATGCACTAAATGTGGAGCTACGCATTTACAGAGCAGCATGAGAGGACATTAACTACTTAAAACAGGAGAGGCACCACGTAGCTTAAATTACTCTTACACACAACTGGGCAGAAAAGGATCCAAAAAATATAAATTAGGTTTATGAAGCAGAGTAACTGCACCATGTGCAGGCCTTTTGAATACATGCTCTTTCATTTCACAAGCACCTAACACCAAACACGTGTACTTGAATGCCAGCAGCAGCTCTCAGCTTCCCTCTCCTGCCCCAGAACAGGTTGTTAATAACCAGGAACAGTTTCCACATGCCAGTGCCAGAAGGATTATTAACGGGTGCCATCTCTCACTTGTCATGGCTTGACTGATCATGGTTTCCTTACAGCTCTGCTCTTCCATGAGCAAGAACCTTTGCTACATCTCTCTCCCTTACAACAATCCAACTGCTGCAGGATGTAAGGAAGCAGAAACAATTTCAGAAAAGGTGCCTTCAGCTTTAATTTTTGACAGAATGCCACTATCTCATAATTACTGCAAGTCTAATAGCAATTATTAGAAAGTACAATCCCTGCTTTTGACCTTGCTGGTGTGAAAAGGAAGTAGCTAATTACACATACAGCAATAACTTCTGATACAATCCATGTATTTAACATGTAGCTTTAACATATTATCCAGGTACTAACATGCAAGTTAAAATGTGGAAACACCAACTGGAATCTGAAGGATTATAAAAATGAGTGAAAAGTCACACTCATATCAAGGAGGAATAAAGAAACTATTCTGTTCAAGTGTAGCTCTGTTGGCATGTAACAAGACTAAGTAAGCATCTGGTCTTGCTTTTCCAAGCAACTAGAAGCGCTCAGGAGAACAAAGACATGAAAAGATTGCCACCAAGATGGGATGGGCAACACTTCTTGAATAACAAGACACAACTAACGTTCTGATTTGGAGAAGAAATAATGTGACAATGCCAAAAAAACAAGCTGTCAAAAGGACTAAGGCAAAATAATTCAGACATTGTGACTAGAATCGTATTTGCGAGAAGCACATGGGCAATTCCAAAAAAACTTTGGAAAAATACTTTTGCAGCACTTGAGTGATGGAAAACAATTCACAGTCATGTGCTAGAATGTCTGAAGATATTTAAGGCCCTATCATCCTTGAGAGAATGCTTAGCTTTCACTAAGCATTCTCTCAAGGAGCTCAGTTGTGTTCTCATGCTGCCAGCATGCCCTAAGAGCCCTATTTATTTTAACTGGCTGTCTTCTCTCTGACAATTATTCTTCTGTTCAGAGAGTTTCCAGAACTGGTCCAGGTTCCTCCCTGGGAGACTATATGCCAGTGGGTAAAAATTACTGCCTACTTAACTTCTCAGAGAGACAGAAAGAGAAAATGGAATGAAAATGTAGCTAGAAACACAGCACAAAATTTGTATGGCTGCTTTAGCTTTCGGGAGCTGCACGTCTCTCCGCCAGTAGTGGTGAGTTTTCTGGGTTTTGGGGCTTTTTTTGGACAGCCAACACAAATTAATTCCACAACTAAAGCACATGATTTCTTGGGACTGCTGAACAGGCAACACCTTAGGAGCCACTTGATTTGTATCAGAACAGAAGCTTCAAGCCTCTCTCATTTGGAGAAAACAGTTTGGAAATTTACTGAGGAAGTTTTGTTGCTGGGGCCTCCTGAACGAACACAGAGCAAAGCAGAGTTAGTTTTCTCTAACAGAGCTTAAGTGTAAAGTGACAAAAGGGACTCCAGCTACTTCCAAAGAAATTCATTTCCATGCTGTAAAGGCCATATATATGACAATGTCTGCAGAGCATAAAACGGTGCATATCCTCCCTTCCCAGACAGTGTTAATGTTTATTCTTTTACAGATGATAAAATTAGTTCAACTAACTGAACATCCATCTCCTTAGTAATCTTCATAGCCAAATATGTGTCATCTTGTTTTCATAAGGTGTTCATGGTCTATGATTTAGCTCCTCTTAATGGGATATACCTTTTCTGCATCAAATGGGATGCAATCTCCCCATGCTTGCCAGAACGTCCAATTTAGAAATACAAATAGCATAATACATTATACTGTGTAATTTAAAGATACATTTATTTTTTTTTTCTTTTCAGTACCTCTCCCAGGACAAAGAGCCTTGTACATGGCAGCAGTGAGAAGGAAATGCAACTAATGAAGCAATTCTACACATGAAAGCAAAGTAGAGAATTAAGTGGGGAGTGTGAACCAAAAACTGATCTGACAAAAAGTAAACAGCCAGTGGCAAGAAAATGCTACTACAAATTGAATCCCTCATGACACACCAGCCACCGTTTCACTTTTTTTTCCAGAAACCAGGCATGCATAAACAAGCAGAAAACAACCTGCCTGCTTCAAAGAACTGAGATAATGTCAAGCTGCACCATATAAATGAGGAGAAAACAGAGGCAAGTTCAGACACTGCAAGAATTGGTTATGGGCACAAATCATCTGTCCAGGGAGCACAACTCACCCGAACGCCATCCTAAAGTGTCACTGCAAAAACTGTACAAGTCCATTTTGAGGTGAAAGCCAAGCCCAGCAACAAGAGCCACCATATCCACTCCCCACAGAACTAGCAGAAAAGGCTGGAGACTGAGCTGCACTTGTGCCAGCTCTCTTCTGAGCATGCAGCTCAGCACCCAAGGAGGAAATGCAGAAGAAATGCATCAGAGCGCAGAAACTCCTCCCTGCTACATCAACAGGGGCTTCATATTTTAAACATAAAGGCACTAACACTTATGGCACGTCCCCTTGGTAACGTGTGAAAGATGACAACTCATTTCAGATAAATAAGCATGCTCTGAAGTGCACGGGAAGAAGTAACAAATAAACCAATCATGGCTAATATGCTGACAGTGCCATGACCTCCAGGAAAGCACAGTTCATATGTATGTGCCTTTCGTGCAATGGAGAGAGAACTCCTCAGGATTAGTCAAACGCCAACTTCTAGCACAAAGAAATAAAAGAAAAATAGGAGACATTAGTAAATCCTTGTGGGTATCTTGCCTTTTATACATCAAGGGAATATTATAGCAGTCATTTGTTTTAAACCAGTCACATATTGGCTAAAGCCCCAAGAATTAAATATTGCAGAAGAAGAGTCCAATAAAAAGCCCTCAGAAAACAAGAAACACATTTTAAAGCAGCTGTGTATTATTTAACAAAATCATACAGCTGTTTTTAGCTAAGACACACAGATCTTTATTATAAGCTAATAAAGCTCATGAGAACATATAACAATTTCAACTTTAATTTTCCATTTTGAAATTACTTATACACACACATACACAAAATACACTGTTTCAGTTTGCTTGACTTTAAACATTACTTTCATGTGATTTGTTTATATGGTTCCAGGTGTGGGGGTTTTGTGCATACATTTTTTAATGGATGTAAAACACCGGATATATTAGTACAGACAGTGGTACACATATATATTCTTTAAGAAAATATTTGTGTATAAATATTTATTTTTACACACACCTCTATATAAATAAAAATGCATCTGTCCTCTCTGCTAGAGACCTGTGTGAGAAGACCACATGAAAATTATCAGCATTCTTTTAGGCATTGTACAACAAAAAGCAGCTGTCCAGAGGAGCAAAGAGGGAGCTATTCAGGACAAATTCCCTGACTGCAAAACGAAGACCCTCACGTTAAGTAAATTTTCCTTGCCATTCGATTGCCAAATGCATTACAGACATGCAAGACTAAACATAAACCCAAGCAAAACCTCCTTACTAGAGCTCCAGAGAGTAATATGCCTGTGTACTTGTTGCAGCTGAGAACTTGGACAAAATTTCTTGCTGCTATATTTTAACCATCTTCTGAGTTTCACTGCTGAGAATTGCACTGCAACTAATTATAGTAACCTAAAGTCTGAGTTATGCTGCAACACGCTCTTTTCTTACTTGGACATCTGGAGATCTGAAAGTTACACACACAGCTAAACAACGAATAAAGCTGGTTATCAAATAGCTCTGAAAAAACAATGAAGAAAACTCAACCCTTCAAATTTACTTCCTGCAACAGTCTAACCACTTGCTCTCAGCTTGACACTGTGCAGTGGAATGTGTCTGGCCATTCAAACTTGGACTCACAGAGGAATCCTGTAAGCTTAAGCCTGTTAGCCACGAAAGCTCTCTGGTGTATTTTCTTTTTTTTAATTTTCTCTTTCTCTTTTTCCCTCCCCTCTATTTGTAGCCCTACACTACCAAACTAAAATCCGGACATTTCAAAGTTAAGACACAGAAAAAGAAACCCTCCCTGTACAAAGAAGATTTTACCATCAATATTATCACATCTAAGGAAACAAACATTTAAATCATTTACAGCCTTAAGTTTTGGCACTAAAACCAAGACTGCTCTAGCATTCTGAAAAAAAAAATCCTATATACACTGGTGGTTACAGGCAAAGCTAGGAAACAATTCCAAGTAAAACAACAAAACACAAAAACACAATATGCATTCATTTCTCCAACTCGATCCAAGACAGATGGTATGGAAAGCCTGCAGGTTGGGTTTTTTCTGCTATTTCTGTTTGGATGGTTTGGGTTTATTTTTTTTTATTTGTTGGGGTTTTTTCCAGATTTTTTTGGTGCAAGTTTTTTTGTTTGTTTAGGGTTTTTTTTTTAATGTTACTAATATTGCTGACAATTGTATAAAATATTGATCCTTCATATAAGAGTCACTGATTGCCATATGATACAGCTGCCAGATACAGCCTTTTGAATGCCTTCAAAGCTACTTAAGAGTGAAAGCCTGACCAAGACACAAGGAGAAGGCTTTTGAAAAACATGATCATACAGGTGACATGCTAAGTCCACAAAACTTTTTAGGCATGTAATCTCAGTTTTTTTCACAACTATTTAACAACAACAAATTTTACTGTAGGAAGACTCATGCCAGATTTCAGGTAATTTCTAAAAGTAAATGTATTGCTTATAGAATTGCTGGGAATAAGACTTTGGAAGAGTTCTATTAAAAAAAAAATGGGTACTTGCTTCTTTTTTTCCATCATGCTTTTATTGAATTTGGCATCAACTATACCAAATTAGGAGCAAAGCTTCTGGTCCCTATAAATAATGCTGGTTTTGACCAAAATTTTGGTGACAGCCACGATGACTTGCTTTATTTTCCTTGCCCTACTACCCTGATAGTTACTCAATTTTGTATACCTCAAGTTTGTGTAGGCCACTCACAAGTAAGGCTCTGGTGAAATATGGTAGTATGAGTGATAACTTATCCTTTGGCAAAAGAAAGATAATTTCAAAACTAAAAAATATTCAGAATAAATCGTATTGGACGTTCACTGCTGAAAGCTTATCCTCAAAAGAGATTCTCCACATCAGTCCAAATCCAAGAAAAAGTATGCCTCTCTAAAGCAATGAAAATCTCTTCATCTAGCAACTGAAAACAGCAAGTGGGAATATCCAAGAAAGCTGAAAAGCAGGGCAGGAGAACCATCAGGGTTACTCTGCCTTCATGCAGCTTCCTGCTTGGAGGTTCACCCCAGCTGGGACTGAGGCTCCACCTTTAGTTTATGGGAACATTTTGAAAAAAGGCAGAAATATCACAGGCCTGCCTGTTCCCTCTCTCCCCAAACATCATCAGGCAGGATAAGATGGGTTATGCTAAGGCCATCACAGACTCAGGCTGGCCACCAGAACCAGAAGGCCAATGGCTTCCCACCCACAACGACGATTCAAGGCACACATTATCCATCACCAAAGAGCAATAGCATCCCCAGTGCTGCTTCTGCAGGTGGAAGGCAGCAATAACAACACACATGGAAGCAGAAAGTGAGACGTAACGTGCAGCCAGTGACCTTTGGTGAGCAATGTTCTCATGTCATATGAGCTGGTAACATCAAGGGTTCACATCAGCCTGATCTGAAAATGCACTGTTTGCATATCTCCTGCCTGTTTAACAAACCAGTTCTAGGGGAAAGCTTTCTCCCCATAAATACATCATTTTTTATTCAACCCTTTTCTAAAAGGAAATGTTCAATGGAAAAATGAAAATGCTACTGAAGGATCTGAGCTCTTCACACAGCCATCCATCATGTCTTTCTTGAAATTAACAGCTTCAGACATTCCTCTCCGGCCACCTATCAGAAGGCATCAGATATCTTAAAATTACGCAACTTACCAGAGGGAGGTCCTAGATTTACAGCACATGTCCCTGAGTGGCTCTTCCAGACACTGAATGGTCTGGAAAGATTTCTTGCTTCTTGCTAGTATTCAGTTACAGCCCCTACTGCTAATCCACAAAAAGGTTTGGTTTTTCAGGGAGCACAGGAGTGTTCTCCCTGTCTTCTAAGCTGCTAGATTTAAGTGGCAACTTAGCACAATTATAGCAACTAAAATATGTTTAGGCATGCCGAGAATGAAGGATCTTCATACCTTAAATAAAGACAAGGGTACATTGTGATCAGAATTTTGAAGAAAATAATTAGCACTGACATGGCTACAAAAAATGTAAGACCTATCCTTACTTGAATTTGATACTGAAATTATTTTAATATGCCTAAATTCTCACTTTAATGTTTTGTTTCACTCACATAACGCAGTTCAAGCTGACCTGGAACAATCACATGCAAGCTAAACTTGTATTACTCTCAGCAGGAGTCTTGCAGTTGGTTACAGTGAGAAACGAATCCTGTACAAGAAAGGCTTGCAACATAGTTGGAGATGCCTTTTTTCCTTTTCCCTCCAGCTTTCCAATAAGATTGTCCTTTAACCTCTTGAGCACTAACTGGAGAAGTTTCTAATAACTTTTTGCACACCATAGTATTCTGATCTCGGCACACTCTGCTACAAGTCACCAACTCAACAGCCACGCAAATGTGAGAACTGAAGGAGGAGATGAGCATCTTGCACAACCTTTTCTTGACCCAAAATGAATAACACACTAACAAAGTTACTATTTGGAAGTTCAACAAGGCCAATACTTCCCCTTTGATACAATACAGCCTCTCTCAGGTGAGGTTTTGCAGTGCTTTTTGAGATGAAGAAATGAAGAATGAAAGCAAACCACAACAGCGAGAGGGAACAATAAGCATGACCAAAGCAGAAACAAGAATAAAGCTGGAGACCTTGGAAGTAAAATATCTCTTCAGAAATATTCCCACTTATAAATGAGGTTAGGGGAATAGCAGGTTAGTGTGGCTTTGTAGGTTTTCCTCTTTGCCCATCCACATAAGGGCACCTGTGACCTGACAGGGCGATTAGGTCAAATGGAGACACTGAAGTTTCCTCTCACAACATGTGTTACTCAAGAGCATGAACTGACAGAGCATTCATGGCTTAAACACAGTATTCATGCCCTTATCACAAGAAAAATTCATGCAACTCGCAGTCTGTTCCAAGGAAACGATCTGAGGGAGTCATTCATTACAGAAATACGGAGTGCATGGGTCTGGGCACCCTCCATGAGACCGTGGTGCCAAAATGCAGATTTTTGCAGAGAACTCTAGCTGATGTTATGCTAAGTTTGGGCCAGATACTACCAATGGTGACAACATCCCCTTACAAATCTGATATTAACCAATTCATCTTATACTTAACTCTCCCCCCAATACAAGACCTCCCCAAAACCCTTTTATCTCACACCATAACCATGGCACAGGGACTGATTTTACAACTGCACTCCTAAGGAGTTCAATACAAAAGGCTCAGTGTTCCCACCAATAAAGGAGAAGGCAACAAGCTCTCCTCCCGGGCCACACACTGAGTGCAGCACGTTGCTGCACACACATTCCTAAAGCCTGGGAAATAGTAACATCCAAACCAGGACTCGTGGGTAGGGGAAGGGGGGAAAATCAGTGTCTTGCAAGTGTTTCCAAATGAATGCATGAACACAGGGTGATGGATACTGACTTGGGCACTCTTACTGGGATGCCCATTGACTGCAGCAGCAGTAACAGGGTCAGTCCCACCCTCACTTGTCTGTGTGTTGCACTGCTGCTGCTAGCACAAGGAGTCACTCACGCAGCATCGAAAGGGTAACTGCTAGCCTGACTGAGAGTTACTCACCAACTGCACCTTGAGTCACAAAAACAACTCCCCTCTCACACTAGGACCTGGTGACTCCAAGGTCTCTGCCCCAGGGGTTCATCCCGCTAGCTCCCAGATGTGGCTGGCACCCCCAGGAGAGCATCCATCCCAAGGGGACAGGCCCTTGTTCATCCCCAGAAGCCAAGAGCCCAGCCACTCGCAGTGTCTCTGGATATCCTGCCACCCCAGAGCACCCGGAGGACCTGTCTCCTATTTATGGGAGCTTCTTACTAACATGAATTTCACAAAGTGTTTAATTGCTTCTGAAGTGCTTGTCTCATTAACTAAACAAGCTAAATGTGCCAAGGGAAGGACCAGCACTGGCAGCACTATATTTTGTAGCCAAGACTCATATTGAAGAGCATGGTAGGACTAAGTCGACTGCTGAAGAAATTAAATTCCAAGCCCTTCAGATGCCCAAGCAAACCAGTTCATTCCTTCAACCTGCTGCACTTAACTGGAAGGAGGAAACTCAAGCCTTTGACAATTGAAAGCATATAAAACTCAAATAAAAATGATAGCAGCACAAGATGTGTACCAGGCAAGAGGCACAGTTTCTTCTACATTCCTATTAAACTGAGGAGGGAAAAAAAACCAAAAAAACAATACCACTTTTCTGCATAAACAAAACTTAAAGCAGAACATTATCTTTCTTTCTTCTTCCAGGCTAGTGCAAGCTACTAATGCAAACAAAAAATAAAAGAAATACCAACCAGACGTATAAAAATCCTGGTGCAGCTTAAAGTTTGCATTCAAACGCCAATGTGTAGAGTGATTAACCTGCCCGAGGTTACACCAGACCTCCCTGCTTGTCTGTTACCATCACATGCACTTCCTAAACACTAACCACAGCGCTCACTGAACATAAAAGAGCTGTCATTCCTCCCCCTGTTGCAGAGAAGACACAAGCAGGCTGGTTTTCATCATCCTAAAGAGTACAAGGCTGATACAGCAACTCAGCAGCAGAAGAGACAGGTTGGAACAACAGTGATCAAGCACAACCCGATGAAGAACAAAATCATCTGTCACATTCAAACACATCAAAGTGTGCTCGCTACAGCCCGGAGCAGAGAGGGCAACACAGAGCCCTGCAAATAAAAGGGCACACAAGAAGATACAGAAAATGAAGCTATCAAAGAAGTAAATCATTTGTGAAGCTTTACTAGTCAGATATGCGTATGCTGTGTAGCAGCTCCCTTTATATCACTGAATCTAACCCAGGTCAGCAACAAGTGACAGGTAATTTCTCAGCACAGGCAGGGAAACTTCTATGTCCCTGGGGTGGGATTACACAAACCTCCCCAAAACAAAACAAGAATGTGCTCTAACTTCCAAGTTATATCATTAAACATGACAGTTCAACAACAATGCCCTGCTGTTACAGGTAGTTCTCCTGAAAACCAAATTTTTAGGAGCACATATCCCTAACTGAAAAGCTGGTAGTATTACCCACCAAAACTGAAAGCCAAGTCTATTTCTTGCTCTTTGAGCACAGCATGTGAATGGATGTGGCAGTAGCACAGGGGCTGGGGGTGGTACATGGGCCTGGGGAATAGCAGGATTGAAGCTGAATACAGACTTATGTCAGTGCTCAAGGCTGTGCCTTCCTACTCAAGGTTACTGGAGATGGAGTTGAGGTGCTCTCAAACCATAAAGCCCAGACACGTAATGGCAGAGGAAACACCCCACGACTGGAAAATAATTTTGAGTGACAATGTAAGCCACATAAACACACATCGTTGCAAAGGAAATTCCAGGCAAGCTCCTCTTAAGTTTCTGGGATACACCACATGAAGAAATTAGTACTAGTCATAGAGCTAACCAACCCTGTGCCTCAATGAAAAACATTTGTATTTCTTTTTCCAGTGAATATGATCTTTTTTTGTTGTTGTTGATGGAATGATAGATAGTTTAGTTCTGCATAATTAAATATTTCTAAATATTATTTTCAAATTTTAAACAATATCTAATTAACACATTTTAGCACGGTTGCCCAAATATCTAATCTTGGTCAAATGCTGTTTCCCCTATATATACCATCTGGAAGTAAAAATAAAATCACTGTAGCCTAATTTAGCGCTACAAAAGGCATGAGGGTGGTAAGGAACAGGAATTAAATGGCTCACAGCCATTTATCTACAGACAGACGTGGTTTAGGAAGAGAGAGCCTTGTCTTCAGAGTTGGGAGTTTAATTTGGCTTAAAAATAAAAAGGCAACAAAAAACCCAAACCAAAACGACCCCCAACCAAAAAAACTGAAACAAAAACCCAAACAAAAAAACACCTCCCCAAGTCTGATTAAAAAAGAAATGGAAGAGCAAGTGATAGAGAAAAGTCTCCAAAACAGACTCTGGCACCCCAGAGCCTACGTGTTGAACAGTGTACTCCAAGTGTGGTGTGGGCTGCCCAGCAAGGGTCTAAACTTTCATCTGGTGCTCGGGGGACATGAATGCAAGTTATTTAAAACCACGGCACATCCAGCCGGCACGTCACTTTAATATTCTGCTATAGATTGTGTTACAGCTATGCTTTATAATAAACCTTTGGCTTCACCGCCAGCTCTCTGGTGAAGCAGAGCAGTGCCACAGCTTTAGGGTTTCAAGAACTACAGGAGCCAGTTAATACTTCAGCCAAATCCAGATGTGCACAAGTATCCCAAAGGCAGGGAAAAAATGCCATAGGTTCTTGGAAAAGGGTCTCACATTGAACAGAGATAAACAAGCTGAGTTTGCAGCTGAGTCTAACTATGATCTGTGGTCTCCTGATCAGATTTACAGCTCCAGTCTCCACTGTTTAAGTGTAAACAAAGGCCTCGTTTTAAAGCAGAAATAAGAACAGCATTCAGAAGTATCCACCTGAAGCATACTCAGGAAAAAAAGAAGGGCTTGGGTGCTTTCCCAGGGCCGGGCTCAGGCAGCAACACAAGCAAGTGCAGGAGGTCAGAAGAGGCAGGGCAGCGAGGGCGGCTGTGCGGCGGCACCGGGAGCACACACGCACGCGGTGTGACACACGGGGACACAGGTCAGGCAGGACGGGGACACGCCGTGCCACAGCTGTGGCATCACCTGCACACACGCTTCCCACTAAAGGGCAAGGCAAAAACAGGACAAAGCCCCCAAACATCTCAGACCTCTGCTCCTTCACAGGGTGGCTAACAAACCTGTGCTGCCGGCAGGTATGCGGAATGCAACAAACAAGAGGAAAGAATTTGAGACCTTTGCCACTTGTCTAGCTTGACAGTGAAATTCATCCCTCCTCGTCTGAGACCCCAGTGAGGGAAGGGGCTTGAAAACACACGAATCAGGTAGGTTTTCACTGCAAATTCAAGCACAATTTAGCAATCACCTTTTTTATTTTTTGCAGCGCTGCCAAGTAGCAGAATGGTCAGGCCACAGCAAACCACTGCACGTATGAAGCTGCCCTACAGGACACAGCCTGAGCCACACCTTCCCCAGAAGGTGCCAGCGCAGATACTGCTTTTCATGGGAGCCAGTTTCTAATCCTGGATGGAGAGCTCTGGTGGGTGCTTGTAGAGACTAAATCCACCCCAAACTGAACTGCAACACTCAGCTATAATGTATAAATACCTACTGATCCTGAAGATTTTGGTAACTGGGCTGCAGTAAAGAATTTTTAAAGGCATGACCCCTGCAGGTATTTGTTACCACCTCTGTGTCTGGGCTGGTATGCATCAACAAAAAGCTGGGCCTGGCACGACAGCTTTCCAGGGCCTGCTGGCAGCAGATCAGGTTGTACTTTGAACAAAAATCTCAGTGTTGCAACACCTCTCTCCTCATCGTTCTGCAGCACTAAAAGGAAGCAGGCAGGGATACATATATATACACATTCTTTATGTCTACTCTAAAAACTAATAAACATGAAAGCCTACTTATGTCAACATGAGTCTGTTTAATCCTTGCAATAATTTACAAATTGGCTTTTCAAGAGCTTCAAGACATTCTTGACTAAAGAAAATAACACACTAAATCAAGTTTCAAAGTTCATAAATAGCTCGAAATATTTTCTGAGGAGCACCAAAGTAAATTTTTCAGTAACTGCGGATGAGGAAGAGCTTTTTAGAGAGATATCATCTCATCCTCCCCTCAAGGGTGTGACTATTTGTGTTTTGATTCTTGCATTTTTACTTTTCCTTTTTTTGGTAGCTTGGCTCAAACACTTTTTCTTTTTTTTTTCCCCAATGCAAAAATATTTGAGTTCTGAGAAGAGCTCCAAGTCTTAGAAGAACTGGATAAGAGAAACAAATTACAGTTTCAGTAGCATTCAAGACCAGCAGTGAAATGGAAGAGCAAAGGCAAAGGCACATTTGCAAGGGAAATACCACTTTCTTACTTCAGCTTTGCTATAAAGGGAAAAAAAAAATAGTGGAGAGGAAAAGTAGTAGAAGGTAAGATCATTAAGGAGATTGCTGGCAGTAGATGACCACTCCAGACCAAGGATATGAATGCCAAAATCTGCACGTTCGAGTGTCCAAATTTTAGCATCTGCTTTAGTACATAAGCACAGTGGGCAGAGTTGAATGGAATTTGCCCACAAACTACCAAAAATTTCTCATGTACCCTGAAGAAACATAAAATATTCACTCAACAGCCAAATCAGCTCTATGCTGTATTCCTCATTTGTCTGCAAGTTTCCAAAGCCAAAACGCATTAAAGAAAGCAAGGAAAACTCTCTTGAAAACCAAGGTTTTATTCATCACTTACGAAAATATTCATTTACTAGTATCAAAATACATTTTAACATGTGGAAGAAACAGGATTGTCTAAGGTTTTCTTTTCTAAGCAGTAACTCTTTGCAGGCAGAATTCTATTTGACCAGAAAATTGATGAAACTCTAAGATATATAGGAAATATCAACAGTATTGCAACAAAAACACAAAGTGAAGCATTTAAAATTAGAGAGGGTAGATTTAGATTTGATACCAGGAAGAAATTCTTCAGTGTGACGGTGGTGAGACACCACAACAGGTTGCCCAGAGAAGTTGGGGGTGCCCCATCCTTGGAAATGTTCAGAGCCACGTTGGATGGAGCTCTGAGCAGCCAGGTCTAGCAAAAGATGTCACTGCCCATGGCAGGGGCATTGGAACTAAATTATCTTAAAGATCCCTTCCAACCCAACCCGTTCTATGATTCCGTGATTTTTTTTTTCAAGTTTCACTTCAGACTAGGATAAATTCCCTTCCACAAGTTTGCACGTTGCAAATTTGCTGCAGTATGCAAGTCTGGGGAGTCCTGGGAAGTATCTCAAGAAGCCTGGGAATGAGGCACCACACCGGTGGAGATCTGTAATGCAGCAGAGATGGAAACCATGAGCTCCATACCCAGAGACAACATACAGGAAATGCTCAAGTAAATTACTGTCTGGGTGAGCCAAAGGAGGAAAGTTCAGGGGGTATTAACATTTCTCTATCTGATGAAAAACAGACTACAAAAGGTATGAGAAACAGATTTGTCACTACACAGCTTTCCACACGTATCCAGCTGCCAGAAATGCTAAATGGCACAATTCAAAAAGGAGGCATCACGCCAGCTGTCACAANAACCCGTTCTATGATTCCGTGATTTTTTTTTTCAAGTTTCACTTCAGACTAGGATAAATTCCCTTCCACAAGTTTGCACGTTGCAAATTTGCTGCAGTATGCAAGTCTGGGGAGTCCTGGGAAGTATCTCAAGAAGCCTGGGAATGAGGCACCACACCGGTGGAGATCTGTAATGCAGCAGAGATGGAAACCATGAGCTCCATACCCAGAGACAACATACAGGAAATGCTCAAGTAAATTACTGTCTGGGTGAGCCAAAGGAGGAAAGTTCAGGGGGTATTAACATTTCTCTATCTGATGAAAAACAGACTACAAAAGGTATGAGAAACAGATTTGTCACTACACAGCTTTCCACACGTATCCAGCTGCCAGAAATGCTAAATGGCACAATTCAAAAAGGAGGCATCACGCCAGCTGTCACAATCCTCTACATCAAGAGTGAACAAAATAAAGAAAGGAAAAGATATTAAGGCTAGAGTTTCTCTTAAGGGGATTGTATTAATTCAATTTTTTCCCACAATGTGTTAGTTAAAAATCCAAGAGCTAGTCTAACTTACAATATAGAGAGCCCTGTCTTGCACTGAAATCCAGCTTCAAAGTAAATGCATTGAAATTATGTCCTGTAATAACTGTGTAGAGTACTTTGCTTACACATTTGTTATATTCTGCTCTCAGTTACTTACTTTAAACAATAGCATATGGAGACATAAGGCACATATTGTAAGCAACATTCTTCCTTCTCTGCAGAAAGAGAAGTCATGAGAGTTTACATACATTACAGTCCCCACGGTTTACAATGACTGGGCCCAGCCCAGATATGCATGCAACATCATCTAGACCTTTTTCACACCCACTTCCAGCATCTTTATGTCATAGTGCTTTTTAAAAGTATCAAATTTATAAACCAAGCAGTTTATTTCGCACACGTCTTCAAGAAAGATTCAGGTAACTATTACCTGCATATTCCAACATTTCCTCACAATCTTACCTGCCATGCTCCATCCCCTATTTACAAGGATTTCCCACATATGACACATATTTCTTAGAAGAGCAGCAAATACAATAAGCAAAGAAGTTTTGTGGAGTAATACAGAATTTTCACTAGCTAAAGTCTCGCCTCCCCCAGATCAGAAGAAATCAGTGAAGCTGTCCCAGGAGAGGGGACCTCATCAATATATATAAGAATCTTAAAGGGGAGTGCCAGGAGGATGGAGCCAGGCTGTTTCCAGTGGTGCCAGCCTATAGGACAAGAAGCAACAGGCAGACACAGATGCACAGGAGGTTCCTACTGAATATGAGGAGGAACTTCTTTACTGTGTGGGTGACCAAGCACTGGAGATGGCCCAGAGAGGGTGTGGAGTCTCTCTCACTGCAGATAGTCAAGAACAGGATGCAATCCTGTACCATGTGCCCTGCTTGAGCAGGGATGTTGGACCAGATGACCCACTGTGGTCCCTTCCAATCTGACCCATTCTGCGACTCTGAGTCCTTGAAAGAAAAAGGAAGCTCAAAACTTTCTTCATTAAAGGGCCTATTCACAGTGGAAGTTTGGACTCAACACGCTTCTGACAGACAAATTGCAGAAATAAGTGTATCCATTCATCCTCCAGCTTTTTCATCTGGATATACACTGCAAGCAGAAGAGACCCTGCACCCACTGCTCTTCACCCACTGCTCTCAACCCCATTATTTCAGTACTGCACCAAACAGCTTGTTCACATCTGCATGTTCAGTACTTGGAGAAAAGAAATTACCAGTTCAGTTCTCATTTTAAGCTTGGAGAGACCTTGTTCAGTGTTCCTGGCAAGTCATGCCCGAGAAATTCAGGAGGCCAATGCCTGCACTGCCCAGTCCCCCCCAACACCACCAGGAGTGGCTCCATGGCATGGTGGGGGACACGTTGCCTCTCTGCCTGCAGCACCCCACATCCCAGTGCTTAATGAAGTCCTGGGCAAGAAATTCCCACACACGTCCACAGAAAGCCTTCTCCATCTTTTAACGTGCCGGGCCTGCTGCAACTTGCAATGCCTCGTAAAAACTAATAGAAATATACTTCCCCCAGAGCACAATCTGTCAGAGGATAATTCATTTATGACTTGGCTGAACGAGTTTCAGGGCACCATAGGCTTCCTGGAAGGAAGCCACCTTCCTTATTCAATTATTCCACACAGCACCACTACCCCCTCTTTTGCTCTGCATATGCTGACACCAGAAGCTGAAGCCACCATTAATAACCAGCCAATTTGCCCTATGTTTTCCTAACAGGGTAAAATTCTACCACACATGCCACGTACTGTTTAGTTCTGAAGATCTCTAGCAAGCCAGCTGCTCTGTAATTCACTTTCCTCTACCACATATACATGAAATTGCATTCACCATGTCCCAATAAAACAGCTTGTAGACAGTCAACAACACTTTGGTCACTATGTAATTGATTTAAATACTTGAATTTGATGCATCATTTTCAGAAATTTGGAGATTTGACATCTTGTCTGTTTAATTACACACACAACCCAGATTATAAGAGATCTGCAAAAATTTGCTCCGGGAATTAGGAAAAAAAACCAAACATGAGCAAAATATTTGGCAGAGCTCTGTGCCCAAAAGTCCTGGAATATTTATAATGCTACTTGACCAGCCAGCGCTGCCACCCTCACACATTCAAAAACCATGAGTCAGGCCCTAGAAATAAGTAGTGTTTTTTAATCTCACAGTTTTATTGCCAAGATACACTCTGAGGTTTTGCTGGGTTTTCCAATGTACTGTTCTTAAATCTGCAATGCAAGACCAAGGGATTACTTCAATGATTTAAACTGAATTCAGATTTTGATACAAGCACATCAATACAAAGGACTGGGAGCTTAAAAGCAACCTCCCACTATGCTCCCCTCCCAAAAATTCACAGTTACTGTGACAGTCAAGAACAGCAGCAGCAAAAGTAACTGATTTCCTCTATAATCTTGATTTCAGCGATTTTGGAAGGGCAGCTATAGGAATATCTCTTCAACATGCAGGAAGACAGCAAGAGGTTGAAGATAGCTATGTGTGGTCCTGATTAACATCCAGATGAGGTTACTGGTGCCTATCTCAAAGCACTTCCTGCTCCTTATGGGATGACTGGCAAAACAAACTCAGATCTGTTGTGCTGCAGTGTGGCCCCTCTGATGACTTAGATTTTGGCTCCGTATTATTCAATCCTTTCAACAACAACTCAGCCTTTATTCCTCCTCCCAGTGTGAAGAAAAGTGATGGGGGGGATGGCCAAACTGGTATTTTCTGTATGCTTTTTAACCAACACTTTGCTTGTAGACTCCATTTATTGATGAACAGAGATCAAGCCAATGAAGCTGCTACTTTCTTCATGGCGTTTCACTCTATCACATTAAAACAGCCTCATGGGCAAAAGAAACCTAAACCCTCTGTGCTCTCCTGAATCAGAATGGCCTGAAGTGGCTGAGGGAAGAAGCCACTAGCATTGCCATGATGTTGGGAGAGCAGAAGGGATCTTGAGGAGGCTGCAAAAGACAGCCCCACACACAGGGTAGAAAGAAACTAGAATACATAGTTGAGTCATGCCCAGGAAGGTCAAGAATCTGTCAGGAAACTGAAAGGCAGAAGACACCTCTAGACCCATTTCGCCACCTCACACGTAACTCCAGCTACAGAATTTTCCCTAGAAGCCAGCAGCGCTTTTTGGGCTGGAAACCCAAAGCATGCACCTGCTGCTGACAGTGTTTATTCAGGAATCCAGTGGTACTCAGGTGCTCATACAAGAGCAGCTTGTTTCTTAATGCTGAAGCATTTCCTGCAACTGCACCAATAAAGCAAAAGCTGCTTATCTATAGCCCTGCTTTTCTGATTTAACAGAAACGCAGTGCTGGGCACAGCAAACTCAGGACATACTATCCTCTGGCAAGGACTGGCACAGTAAGGAAAAATGGGAAGAAAAAGAGTTGTTACAGACTTACAATGCAGTACCAACGCAATTCAAAACAGAGACAAGCTATCCCTATAACTACTTATACCACCTGCTATACAGAGTTAAAGCTCTTATCATTTGTCACTTGGAGCTCTCTGACAAACATACTATATATTCCCTAGTTTTTTAAGTTTTTCAGCCTGTGAGGTTTTTCGGTACCTAGTTCTTATTCACTTTATTCCTACCCCTTCGCATGCTTTTTGAATCCTAAACCCTGTTAGTGCCACAAGTAATAATGGTGTCTGAACAGCAGTTCTCTTAAGTGATAACTAAGGGCAAAAACTCCTGGTAGACTTACTTCAGCAGTAAGACACAGGTCCTCAGGCTAAGAAGACAAGGGACAAAACTTAAAGGCAGTACAAACTGTCTTCTTGCAAAACTGCCTTCCTCTTTCTGATAAAACAGGCAACAAACTGAAGGATTCAAACCTATTTGGCAGAAACTGAAGAAAGTGGCACTAGAAAACCAACCCTGATTCAATTTGAGTGGCTTGCTATCTCAAATACTCAAGTGAGGTTATTTCCTAATTCATAATGCCCATTGTGATGCACTATGTTTCCTAGAATTTACACTAGTATTACTTATTGCATTTAAGTTTAAACTGTTTGCATGCCACCCCTCTCAAGTGTATTCTTCTCCGGAAGCACAGCAGCTACACATTCCACTATGCTCATCTTTATCCCCTTACTCTGGATAATATTTTTCTGAAGAATTCCCTCTTGTGAGGCCTTATCTCCCATATCCAGCCCCCTTCCAAGTCATACAGAAGTTTCTCTCAAGCGAATGAGTGCCTGCTGCAGAATAGAGGCTGACTAGGTAATCATCATCAGGGCAAAACAGGACAGGAAACTCTCTACAAAACCTCATTTTGTACGCTGGGAATATGTTCCTTGCTAAAGAAATGGAATTCTGAAATGGAATGTAGAAAGTAGGAATGGGAAAATTAGGATGGGCAATTAAGAAAAAAAAAACAAGTACAGAGTGAATGAGTGACGGGGGAGGCATCCAGAGTTACCAGAAGCACTGGAGGCACTCATCCTGTTGATGAGGTCAGGAACCAGTTGACGTCAATGACTACGGCATCCAAAATCCTGTACTTGCACCCATCTGCCTCCATTCCAATGCCAAAAGTGTGCCTTTTATTTGCAAGGAGGAAGCAGTGGGAGAACACCCCAGCAGTCTGGCCTTCCACAGCTGTAGGAGGTTACAAAGTAAAGCATCAACACCAACTGGTTTGCCCTAAATCCTGCCTTTGCCTGCTCTAATCAGAGTTTCCTGTGAGCAATTTCCAGTTATTTCATCCCACACCATCCAGGACAGAGGTATAAACTGATCTAGGCTGTCAACTGCAACAGCAGCAGTTTTCATCAGGTCAGGTATCAAAACAAATTAATGCAATTTTAAGTTTCAACAATCAGCAGTTTCTACATTTTAAAGCTGAAGTGGAGATGTGTCAACGGAAGAAAATACTCCCACAGAGGAGCTACTCTACTGGCCAAAGAGTATCACATTCCCTCTGGCGTAAGAGGGATGATGATACTTTTATCCAGAGAGACATTGCAAGAATTCAGGCCTCCAAGCTTTAAGTGCACACCTCATGGAAACCATCTTTAGGTTTTCACATTGAAAGTGAATTGCATTTCTAGACATTTACACAGGATTTATTCTTTCGCTCAAAAAAACCCTACTCATCTGTACCTTGTTCATAAGCTCAATTATTTAACCCGTGGTTCAGAAGCAACAGTTCAGAAGCAACTACCCAAAAAAAAAGGGCATGCTCTGAGGGTAATAATCTCTACCTTAAAAATTACAACTTATGCAATAATTGCGTACTGCAAAGAGAGAAGGGGATCGAGCATCTCTACAGCATTTCCAGAGCAAGAGGCAGCACTACTAAAGCACTTGATTTACTGATGGAATTTGACTGTCTGGTCAAAGGCCTGTATTCTATTTGAGCTCTCTGGATGCCATACAAACATCTCTGCTAGTCAGTTCTCTGAGGCTAACAATCACTGGCTCATGCATCTTTGAGAGAAAGTAGAAAGTTGTCTGGGAAAGGTCAATTGTCTCCTCCAAGCAAATCTGTGCTTCTTTCTTCCTGGTAACAACAGTCTGAAAAACCAAAACTGCAGGGTGCCAAGCTGTAATGTACATCAACACAGCCTAAGCCTTATGCAAGAGTCTTCTTATGGAAACAACTTATATGCCCACAATTGCACTTTTGCTTGAGTGTTTTTCCAGTGCCAAGGCTTGGGTTCTTAGCATTTACAGGATTACAATCGATCTGCACAATACCAAACTAATTTAATTTACAAATTATGCTCTCAAAGGAGATTCATGTAAGCCCCTGCTACGATGACTTTTGATTCTAGCCAGCTGCCAAAATATGACAGCTGGAAAGTGGAGAGAATAGAATGTATTCATAGCTGACAGAAGTTGTTATTTAATAAGCATTCAGCGGCAATTTTCACAGCTTAGTATGCTGACAGACATGTCCTAGCAAGTCTGGCTTCAGCACTTCTAGCCTGTACTGTCCCCAGGTATCTGCCACCACTGTGCCAGCAGACCCAGTTCCCATGGCCAAGCCTGTTGGGCTGAGTGAACCTCTGCTGCACCAGTCCCACCTACTATCCCTGCTTAGAGCACTGATGGAGGAAGAGTTTCATCGTGGAGTCGGCTTTGAGCTCGGCAATGAAAATGCAAGCACAGGTTTTCTTCTGCCAGCCTTCTTCAGCCAGTGATTACCACTGACAGAGGTGGGGGCCAGTTCACATCCAAGAGGACTATTTGGCATTACACAAGCTTATTCCCACTTTTGAAAGGGCCAATATTTGGGGAGGGGTGGCTTTCCTCACACCTCTCTACATTAAGAAAAGATTTAAAGAAGACAGGAACTCAGGCTGCCAGGTAGCATGCAAGGCTCTCCAACCATAACTGCTTCCTGATTGTGGCCCCTGATGACTATTTGCATCACATTCGATCAAGTCACAAATCCAACAACCAGTCCCTCATAAAGAACGAGAGCACCATCCCCCAAGGGTTAAACATATCCTGAATATATATTTTGGGGGTTCCCTTATCATTTCTGAACAAGTGCTAGCATACTACCTTAGACACTGGGCAAAGAACACTCTCATTTGGTCTAGATTCAAAACACTGTGATTTGATGAGCAGCTGCAGAAAGCCAACAGGAGAACTGTCTGAAACTCAACAAAGGCAAGTGCAGGGTCCTGCACCTGGGAAAGAAGAACCCCACGCACCAGCACAGGCTGGGGACTGATCTGCTGGAAAGCGGCTCTGTGGAGAAGACCTGGAGGTCGTGGTGGACAACGAGCTCTCCATGAGCCAGCAGTGCCCTTGTAGCCAAGAAGGTCAATGGGATCCTGAGCTGCATTAGGAAGAGCATGGACAGTAGGTTGAGAGGAGTGATCCTGTTCCTCTGCTCAGTCTTGATGAGGCCTTATCTGGAGCGCTGTGTCCAGTTATGGGCTCCTCAGGACAAGAGAGACCTGGAGCTCCTGGAACAGGTCCAGTGGAGGGTGACAAAGATGATTAAGGGACTGGAGCACCTCTCTAGACAGGAAAGGCTGAGGGAGCTGGGCTTTTTCAGCCTCAAATAGAGATGACCAAGAGGGGACCTCATCTATGTCAGAAACTGACACACAGGAAGTTCCACATGAATGTGAGGAAGAATTTCTTTACTGTGCGGGTGACTGTGCACTGGAACAGGGTGCCCAGAGAGGCTGTGGAGTCTCCCTCACTGGAGATATCCAAGAACTGTCTGGACACAACCCTGTGCCAGGTGCTCTGGGATAACCCTGCTCGAGCAGGGAGGCTGGACCAGATGACCCCAGTGTGGTCCCTTCCAGCCTGACCTATTCTGTGATTCTATTAATTTATCAAGATGCCTTTGATGTTTAAAGCTTTACAAGCCTTCTATTTCCCTATCGGTCTAATCAAAGCAAGCCCAACCCTACTTCCACAAGCTCTGCGGTTTGTAAATCTCCACTGATTTTTTGTTTGCCTTTTTTTTTTTGTTTTTTCCTTCCTTTTAAAGGCATTAGATAAAGAAAATTTTAGACAGAAAGTATTGCTCAGATACACAAGCAAGTTGAAGACAAACAATCCCATGAATCTGCCATTCCATGTCTTTCACAGTGTAATGCAAAGTCTAGAACCACGAAGAGAAAAGGTAGAAAACACTGGCAGCAATGGACTCAAAGCTACACCTGGCTTGTCATGTGTAAGATGCACACTAAAAAGAAAAATCTTTAATAGCAGATACACTATAAACTTTGCAATTGAACTGCTCTGCCTGGCAGAGGGAGCATTTGCACAGCAAAGCTGCTTTTTTTTTTTTTAAGGGCTCTGAACAAAATGTTCTATAGCTCTATAAGTTAGAGTTTCCACCAAAGTGATACAATCTTTTTAATAACAAAAATACACCTTTATTTATGTCTGGGTATTTTATATTTACAGCATTTTGCCTTGGCTCCACAGAATTCCTTTTTAAAAATCTCACATGATATTCCTACCAATACATCATCACACTTAGAGACACTTTGGTCATTTTCTCCATAGACTGAGTAAATTTTGGGTGCAAGAATAACTAAACATAATTCAATTACATTCATAAATACAAAAGCTCAACAAACAGGGAGTCTTACCCTCCTGAAACTGATGCACTCTACATTAACCCAAGCCTAGCATCTAAATCACTAGGCAGGGTTCTTCAAAAGAGCTATGAAATAATTAACACCAAATAAAAGTTTCTGTTGCCTTCCCATGGTAAATACTTCACATTGTTCTATTACTTGTTAGGGAAAATACGAGATACTGTGTTAGGTCATTCCTTAATATAGAGCAGGATAAGTCAAACTTCTTTCATATCCAGTTAACATGCAAACCATTTGACCTTTCCAACAGGACTGCTAGAGACCTGGCAAGATCCACTTTTTAGCCTATGGGACTTCACACAAGGCATTACATTTTACTTTAGGGCTTTGCTACAGGCACAGCTGACAGCAGTTGCAAGAGTTCATTTGTTCAAATACTTTCAACTATCCCTTGTGTTTACCTCTACTAAACTTAACTGTTTAAGCTGAAGTTTCCAATAAAAGAGTAACTCAAAATGAGAAAAAAAGAATATAGTATTAATCCATAGTGGTAAAACATCATGGACTATTCTACTTGAAATTTTCTGGCCTACAAGTCTTTGTGCTCTGTGGCTGCTTACCCAGGAGTTTTGGTGTACAGTTTTTGATGCACCTCTTATCTATATATAATCTGCTTTAAGGGTGTGCACCATGACATGATCATCAACTTACAGAATGCTATTTTGTCCCCCTGCTACCTCTCTACTTGGGATAGCATCCCCAAGCAACTACATGGAACCACACTGTGTCTTGAAGTGACAAAAGATGAAAAGCTACTGCGTGTGGGACACCACGCCAGTAACTGACAGTGTTGAAAGGTGAGTAACGAAAGAGGCAGATAAATGGGAAAAGGGGGAGGGAACCCATGTCAGCTCTTCTGAGAAAAGTCAGTACCTCTCTGCAAATTGAGCTTGAGGACCTTGTATAGTAAAGGAACCTGAAGAGGTACTTCTGTCGTATTTTCACTGCTTTTACTGCCCTGAAGACTTGAGTCAAACTTATGTAACACTGGCCTTAGCAGTGGCCTCCGTCCCTTCTGTCTCTATTCTTGTAACAGCCACCTGTAGAAGCAAACAAACTCGATGGAACAATGGGCTGAGACCAACTGTGTGAGGTTCTACAAGGAAAAGTGTCAGGTCCTCGCTTGGGTCACAACAACCCCATGAAGTGCAACAGGCTTGGGGCACAGTGGCTGGAAAATGGCCCAGAGGAAAAGGACCTGGGGGGGCTGGTTGACAGCAGCTGAACGTGAGCCAGGGAGTGCCCAGGTGGCCAGCAGGCCAATGGCACCTGGCCTGGATCAGTAATAGTGTGGCCAGCAAGACCAAGGAAGGGATTGTCTCCCTGTACTCGTGACTGGTGAGGCCACACCTTGAATCTTGTGTCCAGTTCTGGGCCCCTCATTACAAGAAGGACATTGAGGTGCTGGAGGGAGTCCAGAGAAGGGCAACAGAGCCAGGGAAGGATCTGGAGCACAAGGCTTATGGGGAGCAGCAGGGGGAGCTGGGGGTTCTGGAGGAAAGGAGGCTCAGGGGGACCTTATTGCTCTCTACAGCTACCTGAAACAAGGCTGTAGTAAGGTGAGGGTCAGCTTCTTCTCCCAACAAACAAGCAGGACAAGAGGAAACGGCCTCAAGTTGCGCCTAGGGAGGTTTACATCAGATATGAGGAAAATTCTTCACCAAAGAGGTTATTAAGCATTAGAACAGGCTGCTCAGGAAAGTGGTTGAGTCACCACCCCTGAAGACATTTAAAAGAAGTGTAGATGTGGCACTTCAGGACATGGTTTAGTGGTGGACTTGGCAGTGCTGAGTTAGTGGTTGGACTCAATGATCTTATAGGACTCTTCCAACCTAAATGATTCTATGATTCTATTCCTCATATTTGCTCGAACCAACCTCAGCCTCAATTTTCATTTTTTAAGACCACTGGCAGGAGGAATATCACCTTTCCCATATTTCCACTGCCTTAGGCATATGAGAGACAGTTTTCTCTCACACTTTCCCTTATATTGGTAACATATGAAATCTATTCTTTAAAAGTCAAAACAAATAATATTTTTTTTTAAAAAGCCAACAATGTTATCTCCTGGCTCCATACCAAAGCCAAACAAACAAACCTTTCAACACCATGTCTCTTCTCACAATGCCTTTTGATAGCCATCGGCCAATGAATAATGAGAAAAACAGTTACACTAAAAATAGCAATCTCCAAATGGTGGGGAAGTCGACAGAAGCTGTCAGGCCTCCAGGGCGAGATACTTGCAAAGAAAATATGCCTAATTTTTTTGCAGTTACTATTCAATAAATGCTCCTCTCTTTTGGCCTCTGGAAGGACTGCCAATTTTGCATCTGCTCAGAACATCTAATCAGAGTTCATTTTTTCACTACATCTGTCTTTGAGAAGTAGACACTGCAAACAAATACTTTAGTTTTTCCATCACGAAATATATAGCTTATACTCCTCATACTGTAACCAAACTGTCACTTATAAGGGAAAAAAGAAGAACCAGCATTTTTTAATGTAAAAGGAATGTGCTCACACATCACATCAGACATCCCTCAGCTACAAGCTCTTTGGTTCCTTTTTCTCCCAGTACAGGCAGCTTCACTTTCAGTGGAATGACATTAGCAGAAGAACTATTTTTTTAAAAGTTAGCTTCCCACTCAGTCTGAAGAGACTGTCTAACAAATAAGGTCACAAACAGAACGAGATGCAGACAGTTTTCTTACGCCTCTTCTCCCCCAAGCCCTCCCTTCTTCCCAAGCCCACACACCAGTGCTGGTCTGTCATTCTTTAAACTGCACAGCAGAATAGACAAGGGAAGGAAAACAAATGGTCAGAGGAAACAGCCCTTTTCCCAATTTTCAGCACAAAGATGTAAACCATAGTGAGAAAAGAGGCAACCGGGAAATTACACCCGCACCAACTGATCTCTCTTTCCATCTTCAGGTTAAACTGAGGAGCTCTCTAAAGACTGTTGCTTGCAGGCAACTATGCAAACTCTGAAGCACTAACCAGCACTCTTAGGACTTTCAGAACACTTGCTCATATTAAACCACTTGTGCAGCTTGGAACTTTGTAATCATCCAAAGGAAAACCTCTGCTCCTTCAGGACTCGGCGCACAGAGGATACAGACTTGGCACTGGTAGCTCGTTTGTCATTCTCAGTATATTTCTTAGTAAACCACATCTTGTAAACAGAATTAAACAGAACAGAATAACACTTCTTGCTGGGTATCTTGGCAAATCCCATTCACTTCATAAGCACCGATAGCTCCTGTAAAATACAGCATTTGCTGCCCCAGGAGCAGCATCAGCAGGTACATGCTGTGATGTCTGACAGCACCTCTGATCTGTGCCAGGAAGTTACAGAATTACAGACAGGTTGGGATTACAGGGGATGCCTGGAGAGCATCTGGTTCAACCCTGCTGCTAAGGCAGGTTAACTTATGGCAACTAGCACAAGATTGCGTCCAGGTGGGTTTTGAATATTTCCAGAGAAGGAGACTCCACAACCTGTCTCATCAGCCTGTTTCACTGCTCAGTCACCCTCGAAATCAAGAAGTTTTTTCTCATATTCATATGGAGCTTCCTGTGTTCCAGCTTGTGCCCTTTGTCCCTTGCCCCGGGCACAGGCTATGTCTTCTCCAGGTTCAACTCCCTCAGACTTTCCTCATAAAAGAGATGCTCCCGTCCCCTACTCATCTTCATAGCTCTTTGTTGGACCCCCCCAATATTTTCTTGTCTTTCTTGTACTGAGGAGCCCAGAACTGGACACAGTACTCCAGATGCAGCCTCACCAGGTCTGAGTACAGCGGCAGGATCACCCTCCTCTTTCTAATGCACCCCAGGATCCCAGCGGCCTTCTTGGCCACCAAAACATGCTGCTGGCTCATGGACAGTTTGTTGTCCACCAGCTCCTTCTCAGCAGAGCTGCTCTCCAGCAGGTCAGCCCCCAGTCTGTGCCAGTGCAGGGTTGTCCTTCCCCAGGTGTAGGACCCTGCATTTGTGTTTTGCTGAACTTCCATTGTGCTCCTCTCTGCCCAACACTCCAGCCTGACCAGATCTGCTGAATGGCAGCACAGCCTACTGATGCCACAGCCACTCTTCCCAGTTTTCTACTATCAGCAACCCTGCTGAGGAGACACCCTATCCCTTCATCCAGGTCACTGATGAGTCAGTTCAGCAGGACTGGACTCAGCATTGATCCTTGGGGAACACCGCTGGCTGCAGGCCTCTAATTAGACTCTGTGCCACTGACCACAACCCTGAGCTCTGCCATTCAGCCACCTCAACTGCAGCAGTGGAATGCATCTTCAGCTGCATTTTGTGCAAACCATCACAACTCAATAACAAATCAACCCAGCACAGCAATGCCAGCAGCTGCCAGTTAGGGTTTAGTCAGGAGCTCTCGGTAGCTTCCAGGATGAAGCATAAAGTTACTGACACAATTATCACCAGGCCAGCAGTTCTAATGTTGCTCTCCTATTCACATACCTGCTTGAAAGATGATTTCCCCAGCCCTCCATTAAAATAACTTATTTCATACTTACACAAAACTTGATTTTACTGGAAATGACACATATGGCTTAATAAAATAATTCACACAAACACAAGAGCGAGACGCTCAGCCACACTCTAGTCAAAGTTGACATGCTCTAGGTCCATTCAAAACATCATTTTCCTTTATTGTCTTCTCACTATTTTCACACATATTAATGACCTCCCAACACCAGCGTAAGGAACGTCAGGATGCTCATGTGGGATGACTACTGAGCAGCTGACATGCTGTACTTGCATTCCCTACTTCATCCTAAGATGGGCTGCTCTTCCACCTACTCCTTGAGTGTACTTCTTGCCAAGAGGTTTATTGCCACGAGTCTTCTATCAACTATAAGCTTGCAACTTCAACACAGAACAACATCCTTGAAATAGTTGAAATAATGAAAACTAAAAAAACTGCAAAACCGAGGGGTTATTTCTGAGGGGGGAGAGGTGTTTGTTTGTTTTGGGTATTTTGAAGAAGAAAAGTGATCAGTGAAGCAGAAAGAAGCTGGCAGTGTGGGAAACACACTGAAAGAGGCTGCAGTAGAAAAACAGAGCTGTCAGGCAGGTCAAGCATTTCAACATGACTGTATTCCACTTAATTCCTACAGCAAGAGAAAAAACAAATAGTGAAACATCTTCTGAAAGACAATAGCTAAAGTTGCCACCAGGATTCAACAAAAACGTGACTTTTAAATACAAGAAAACATCCAACATATTTGCATTAGGTAGGAGGGTATATATTGCCTACAGACTACATTCCTCTTCAAACTACAGCTTTGCTTGAGTATTTCCTTGTTTCTAGTAGTAAATATTGCCATAAAACAGAGAGAAGCACCTTTTAGAGACTACATCACAAAAATATCGATAAGCTGCTAACATATCAAGCACACATTTGGAACAAATATCCAAACCTCTCACAGGTCATCCCAACATCATGAATACATCATCAATACCAAACACCACTTATTTCAATCTGCAGAGGACAGCAGTTTTGACAGTTCTAATGTTAGTCATGCTTATTGAGTTTATTCTGGTGATGTTAATGAAGCAAGGGGAACTAACCAACTCCCAAAAAAGCAAAATAAACATAATGTTAATTCAGACTCTAAAGAAGTATGGATAGTTTTAAAAGCTACTGTGCTGCACCTAAATAACACAGATCATTTTGTAGATATGATTAACCCCAAATTCTGTTAATATAGTATTCAGCATGCCCAAGAGCCACTTGGCAAATCCTGCCTAGCAGTATGTTGGAGTAGTTTATTCCTAAAACTGCATTTGTTTCTTCTACTGAATGAGAATAAACTCTTGCTCAAACAAATCTTGTTCTCATCTCCTCTAGCCTTCCTTTGTTTTTTCTAATTTTTATTTTTGCATCATAGCATAGGTCTTGAAGGAATAAGGAGAACAGTTACTTCCTTAATTAACATAACCTGCCATGAGGAAACAGTAAGAACAACAACCCAGAAAAATCCAAGTTTGTATACCCAGGCTCTAGTAATTTCTGCCTTCTTCACGGCAGGCTAACTGCTCACAGTGCCCAATCTCTTGTTACACAAATACCACCTCAGAATTAACTACCTGGAAGCCCTACAGTACACTCACATGTGGCAGCCTGAGCCACTTTAACACTTGGCTGTTAATAAACCTCAACCCACCCTTTATCCCTTATTACTTTCAGAGCAACTTCCTTCCCACGGGCCCTTCCTTCATGGGAACCATACCGCCCATCACACTCCCACCACGGCTCCCGACCCGCATCAGCTTCCCAGTGTTAAATTCCTGACCTGTGCAGTGGCACTCTGCAGGGCCCCGACAAGTGCCTTCACCAGGCAGGGAGGAGGACTGGGAAAAGCCACCCTGTTGAAGTCCAGCCAGATCTAAGTTCACGTAACAAGTTCTGCATGCATTTGTGTTGTACGGACATATGTACTAAATAGACATTTTACACATGTCGTGTATGCACACGTAACCACGTGCAGTATCTACTTACACTGGTACATGTAATAGCTACCCCATCACAGCAATCCCAGCATCACGTTCATTACTTCCCATGAAAAGTGTACAGCTGTATAATTATACACAGCAGCTTTACAGCATCCAGCTATATAAAGTGACTGACACAACCCTGCAATAACTGTTGCTATTGGTTATGCTGCAGCTCGTCTGCAATATACTAATTTATGAAAAATCAAATGCTACCTCTGCACTAATGCTAACCTTAGCTGACCACAAGAATTTCAACTGCAGGACACAAAACAGGCTCATTTTACCCTACACAGGCAACAAGGAATACGCCCATTTAAACTGTACCCTGTACAAACTCAAGTGACTTACTAAAAACTTTCTCCAAGGAACTGGGAAATCTTAATTTGTTCAAATCATTAGCAAAGAGATTAACTTTTCAGATAAACAGCTTTACAAACCAGTGTATTTTCTGAGCTCCATAAACTACGCTTTATTTAAACTTAATTTCAAGGAGTTTAAACCAAAGCAGGAAATTAGCCGTCAGCAGCCCAGCATTCATCATCAGCATCTAGAGGACAAATTAAAAACAAAACAAAACCAAATAGCCCTCCTTGCCAAGGAACATAATTATGCTGTCTTATTACTGTTTTGCTAAAATAATTTAATTAGCAGCCTTCAGATACAGGAAGGAATTTATGCTACATCAGGAAAAGAAGGGCTTGTGGGGTGAATTGTACACGCTGTTCTAGCATACCAGGAACACGGGTGTTGAATCCTTCCAGTAAAAACTATCAGGCCAAAACTGGATTGGCATACCAGAATTATGCCTTTTTTGTGACCCAGAGGAGGGGGAAAAATAAAAAAAAGGCACCAGGCAGTCCAATACTTGCACAGTCTTAACTACAAGTAGGAAGAAACAGTGCAGCTGAGGAGCGGTGATGAGGTATAATAGGTGAAGTGGAGATTGTGCTTCCCCACCCATGCACAAATGAAAGCTCCAAAACCACAACAGTCCCTGTCTTTCATTATGTTCTGCTCTTGTGGGCACTGACATTTGTCATTAGGGAATCCCATAACTGAGGCTTTTATAGGTGGCTATTTAGGCCAGTTCCTCCAGGCTACTCCGTGAGACAGCGTATTTGATTCCTGCAATAAAGTTGTAGTCTAGGCTAATTCCAACATATGTTTCCTCTTTTAGATAGGAAGCCTGCTTACAGCAGGACTGCACTCTAGATCTCCAGGATAACAGAGGCCTCTACAAAAAAGTATTACCCTTTCCTGAAACTGGTTGTTTCGCATGGCTTACTGCCTATAATGCTTAACTGCTCATCAGTATCACGCACAAGGACCCTATGCAGGCAAGCTCCTGTGCCTTTGCAAATCCTTTTCACGAAAGCTCTCGGACCATCAAATCAGTAGAGTGCTATCCACATCTCCAGTTCAAATTTCTCATTAGTGTACAAGTAACCAACTACTGAACAAGCAACTGAATTACAGTTCAGCCTTTAAGTCCCTGGAATTCAGGAATAAACTGCTTTTCAACCCCTTTTTGTCTCAGATATTAACTGTCCTAATCAGTACACAGGCATTTCAACAGCTCTCCGGTCTATTTTAACCATATAAAAACAATTTTTCAGAGCCAAACTGTACTTTAATTTCACCAGCATAATCCACCAGTGGATAAGATAAGCCAAGACTAAATGAACTGGAAGGGTTTGAAACACTAGTTAAGATTAGCTAAAAATATCGCCATGATGCATAAACCCAAATAGAAACCTGCTCCATCTCCCAGGGCAGTATCAATTCTGCAGACCCAACAGGTGTAAAAAATAATTCATCTTTGTCACTAAACTCCACGAAAATGCAGGAGGGAGGGAAGAGCTGTTGACAGAGAAGGGGCTGTTTGTATATAAATGATTCCACATGACGAATCAGATTTAAAGGTGTCAGGGTACAGAGCCATCAAAAGCCAGTCCCTTCACCCAGAGATTTCCAGTGATCCTAGAAATTCAATACTGCAGAGTTTGTCCCTATATCTTATGTGCAAAGTGCTTCAGCCATCTAAAAAAGGCTTTGAAACTCAGCCCACACCAAAAGACAAGCCTTCCCTGAAAACACAGTTTTAAAGTAGGAAACTAGTTAGACAGTGCTGGGTACAAAGATCATATTTGTTTTGACTTAGTTCCTCAAATCCTTTGAACACCAGTTCAGAGCACATACTCTATAAAACACTCATGAGAAACTGGCATGTTCACTCAGGCACATATTGATGAACTGCTATTTACAACTACTGTCATTTAAGGACCTTTTTACTACAAATGGTAGGATTTGTAGTAACAGACACCACAAGATCCTCGAGCAGCTAAGAGCTGCTGAATAAACAAGGGTAACATGAGTGATTTTTCCCCACTGTTTCCCATTTGAACTGCAGAGGCTCAGCCCAGCAAAGTAAATTGCTTGTTTCCTGTCAGCCTCCAACCTCTGCATCTCTGTTTTCTGGATAGGAGCAGGGAAGGGAATTCAAGGGTAGTTTCTTTTGTTATTTGAATAAACAAATGCAGATAAAACAACCATTTCAAACGAACAAACCCTCCCTAAGCTAATTTTCTTGGAGCCTTCATACAATAAAGATTTATTTTCCCGGCTCTATCCCTCCCTCCCCGACCCCCAACAGTCCTCCATGCCACAGGGCAAGTTGAGCCCCAGTGTCTGTAATTAATGGCTTTGTCTGAAGGTCGTGGGTTGGCCACAGCATAACAGATATCCACATGCAGGAAAAGAAGCAAATGCACTTACTCGAGAGATAGACAGAGGCACATTGAAATCCTTGCCCCCTTGAAGCCTGAAACCCCAGGGAGCCGGCCCGACCAAAGACACGCTGTAGTTGCTCATGATGGTTAGTATTCAAGGACCAAATCCAACTGATGCCTGCAGAAGAGTATTAGAGTTTTAATTTAAAGATGATAAAAACAAAAGGCATTGTCTGCAATTTTGAAAGCCTTCTTTCTTTGGCTGTATTCCCCTCCTCCCAAAACAGCCAAAAACCCCTCACCAGGTCTGTCATGACTTGTGCTTTTATTTCTCACGTTGTTTCCCTCCATAGCTTAGGAAGAAACATAACTTGGAGAACTGCTGCTGCCAAAATGTTTGACAACTACTTTTTACTGACAAAACACTGTGTGGGGCAAGGGGGGTAAAAACACCCACCATTAAGGCTCAGCTTAAAAAAGTCAATATTGAGACAAGCATGAATTGATAGCATCCCTTAAACCCAAGTATGGAAGACATTAGCACTACTGGCACATTCATTTCTCACAAAATTAATATCATATGCTGCCATGTCATCAGCTCAAAGCTTATTTCTAAACACAACAATGTCAAAGCATCACAACTTTGCAGTTAATCAGAAGAAAATAAAATCCCTGTGACTTTTTTTATTTTTATAGTATAGCTTCATAGTGGCAGAACAATGTCACAGACAAGACAGATATTAAAACCAACCCTCAAAATGAAAGCTGCGAACTAAAGCAAAATATCCACAGCCACGACTCAATGCTGAGGAAGCAGAACTCAAGCATCTCCCTCTCCACAAATGTGAGCAACAATTTACCTTTAAAAGGCAACTGAGATACCTAAGCGCTGTTCAGCGTCAAAGATAAGGGCTTCGGTTCCACCTCAGATAAGTAATGTTACAATGACATCTTAGGTAGTGGATGCCGTCTATTTTTGTATAGTTGAAGCCCGGCAGGAGCACACCAGGGCGGGCTGGTGTAAGACTACACCGGGGCACAGCCAGATTCCATACTCATATAGGGACATTTAAGGTGGACCTTCAGCCAAGCAGCAGCAGGCGGCTGCAAACCCCACCAAACTCTGAAAAGCCCGGTTTTAGCTGTCCATACACTGCAGGCGGGCCGTGTTAATTTCTCAGAGACGGCGGATTTTTCCAAGTGCAGCCCACCCACAAGAAGCATGAGAGCAGGGCTGTCGCACAGCCCCCACCGGTGCAGGGATGTCACTCTGCAAGCCATCCACAACGCACGTTTCTGGGTTCACCTCCCAGAGCAGCAGAGATCCACTGCTCAGACTTGTTTCTAAATCAAACAGTGAACTTTATTCATACCGACGGCCACTCAGGTCACCAGAGCAGGGCTACTGGCATTAGGCAGCACAAGATTTATGTATTAGGAGGCAGAATTTGGAGCTTGTACCAGAGGTGCCCGGGTAACTGGGCCATTCCCAACCTGCCCCTGCCTGCTGGCATCCAGCAAAGGGGCAGCTCTGACCCCCGGCGCTGACTCAACCCACCCTTAAAAGCCTCAACGAGCACCAGTGTACAGAAGGGGAAACACAAAAGACGGAGCTCTCCTGCGGCTAAAGAGGAAGAAAAGCCCCCGCCAAGTTTGAGCTAGGATTCTTAGGGGGCTTGCTCACCACTAAAGCGAGAACTAAGCTGTTTAATTGCCCTATATACAGAATTCTTTTAAAAAGAGGATCTAAGTGAGTCACAGATTTCTTTCTGCATAAAAATACAAATTGTTTTCGCTCTCGCTAAATGAAATCCACTGCAGTGACAGGTCACTGTAAATTACGAGACTGCAGAAAAGCAAGAAACATCTAGTGACCAGCACACAGTTCCACACTGGTGAGAAGGCTTTACTTGTCAATAGAAACTAAAGCACTTGTGCGGCTTTTTTTTTTTTAACTGAGCAACAGCTAGTTACAATTACAGACCCAGGAAAAACATTAAATTATGTTAGGAATGGATACCGTTCTTTTTCATTTGTAGCAACTAGAAATAGGAGGGAAGAGACTGCACGCTGAAATACCGTGCATCCCCACTCAGCATCACTCATCTTTCCTTTCTCACTCCCTTAATTCTGATACGTCTCCAGCCTGACAGATACACCAGGAAGGAACGGCCGAGAAAGAAGACCCGTTCAAAGTTTTAGTTAACAAATTTCTTATAATGTGCCAGGCCGACAGCTAAAGGAAAACACTGCAAACCACCAGCTTCGCTTCACATGGGGAGCATTGTGCAAGCAGATCAGCTAAGGGTGAAATTGTGCAACTTTCCTTTAGACGTTTAAACGCTTGGTGGACCTGCGTATGGAAGGGGCAATTTCAAATCCCCGGCAGCGCTGCCGGCCAGGGCACAGAGTCGCCCGGGCACAGAGCAGCAGCGGCCAGCGGGGCCTTCCTGCCCCCGCGGCGGCTGTGCCGGAGGAAGCGGCGGGGCAGCGCCAGCACACGCCCCCGTGCACCTCGGCACCCCTTTGCCCACCTCCCCGGGACGACGAGCCCCACGGCCACCGCAGGCTGGGGAGCAGACACCCGCCAGGAGCGCTCAGTCTCGGCTCCAGGCGCTCCCACAGCCCCAGCAGCTCCAGCGGCAGCCGGCGTGCAGCCCCGCGGGTGCCACAAAACCCGGCGAGCGGGGCACACCAGAGCCCCGCGGCCGAGCAGCCCACCGGGCACGGCAGCGCTCGGCTGAGAGCCAGGGGCCCCGCAGGTGTCCCGCAGCCCGGGCTCCCCGAGGCGCTGCCCCCGCCGCACCCCGGCACCCCGGCCGGGCGCTCCGCAACCACGACAAGGTGCGCGCCCCGCTTACAGAAATTAAATGAAAAGAAAACAACCACTGGGGAGCTTTACAAAGCGCGCCCAGCCTACTGACTTTTTGCCCGGTTCTTCCCCCCCCCCCTNTTTTTCTTTTCGCTTTCTGGCGCCCCGGCGGAACTCACCCGGCGGCGCGGCTCAGGGCGGAGAGGCGAGGACACCGCGGCGCGTCTGCGAGGCGGCAGCTCCGGCCCCCCGCTCTTGTTTTCACTTCCGTCTGCCGCCGCTCCTCCCCTGGCCCGGCCCGGCCCGGCCCTGCCCTGCCCGGCCGCCACGGGACGGGGCTGCGGTGTGGGGCAGGGACCGGGAAGGCCGCGGGTTTGCTGTGTGGTTTGGGTTGGTTTGGTTTGGTTTGTTTTTAACAGGGAAACGCTCACTTTCACCCCGCTGTGATTTACGCGCACGCAGCTCCAGGCGCACCTGTGAAGCGAGAGGGAAGCGGCCGCTCCCCGTGTGCCGCTCCGGCCCCCGCCCGCAGGGAAGGGGCTGCGGTGCCAGGCGGGGATGGGGGGAAGCTGCGGGGGCAGCCTGAGGCGGGGCAGGAGACCCTACGGAAGGAGGGAGTTTGGTTGATTTAATGTGGAGTAGCGTGAGGAATGACAGGGATGTACTCGCCCCCTGAGGACATGAAAGTGGGGGAACGGCAGCGAGGCAGAAGAGCTGTTGGAGCTGACAGAGAAGGCTGGCACAAGAACAAACAGGTATAGAGTAGCCATGCATAAATTCAGCTCTGAAATTAGGAGGGATCCGCCAGAAAGTAAGGTTTCTGGCGGAGCCTCGCTGTAGGAGTGGGTGCATGAAATGAACCAGGTTCTAAGGTGATGCTTGATCATTGTTATAGGACTAATTATTTAACAGGGAGTCTGTCCAGCTGGGAATCCACGAGCCTGGAGCGGGGCAGGCTGGCTGGGAGAGCACTGCTGGGCCTGCCAGCGCCAGCCACTGCCTTGGGAGAGGCAGGAACAGGGTGAAGATGCAACAGAGGTGCTTCAGAGTCACGGTCAGCTGCACCTCACAGCGTGGTGAGGCTTCAGGTTCCTGCCAAACTTCACATTATGAAGTCATTACAAGTAAAAATGGCTCTGAAAGAAATGTACAGAAAGGTACCATTATCAGTACAAATCAAAGGATTTCAGCCCCCCCTTCAAGCATGGCTTTACTGTGGAGGAGTGCAGAAGAAAGCTGTAAATTCTTATTTATCACTATGCAACACAACACACATTCCTCATAATGGGCGGCCCTGCCTCACCCCTCTGGTCCCAGAGCACTGTCCCTTGCTTTGTCACCTGCACAGCCTTGAGCCTGAGTTTGGCCCTGCTGTGCCCGTTGCCCTCACAGGCTACCCCAAATGGGAGCCCTCATGCTGGAGCTGATGCTGGGTTAGGAGACCCCTGCCCTAGGTGCCTAGGTGTGCATGAAACCAGGGCCTGTCCAGTCCTCTGAGCCCTGGCTCAGCAAACCTCAACAAGGGTATTTTAACAGTGTCCCACTGAGCTGTGTGTCTTCTCACTTGCCACGACTAGGACAAATGCACTTCAAACAGCATCCCAAAAAGAAAAGCAGCTAAATCCCCCACTACTGTAGCTAAACCACTGTTTCAGAAATCTTTCTTCTTTAGTCTGCTGTTTTCCTATTAAGTCTCTCCAATCAGGCAAAACTAAAAATCCCTGTTACGCAAACAGACTCTCACATGATTTTAATTCACGGAGGTAAAAATTACCCAACACGGGGATTTTTCATTGTGTCACAAGGGCTGTAGGTCACTCTCATGCTGTTTTATTTATTAGAGTAGAAAGAGCTGCAGGACCCCACTCCCAATGTGACTCACGTGATATCTCCAGTGTTGGCGTGTCCCTGTGCTGACTGCTTAGGTAGCAATCTGCTCTCAGCTCACCAGAGCACACAGCCTGTGGTCCTGCTTGATTTTTCACTTTGCCATGTTAGTGAAAAACATCCTTTTCCCCTTCAGTTCTCCCAAAGCCTTCAGCTTTTCCTGTTGGAGGAGCAGCTTGCACATGCAGCATCTCAAGACAGTATTACATTAATTCATCATGACTGAAGGAGAACTTGCAGAGAGACTTTTGCTGGTTGGTGTCGCAGCAGGTTTCACCCCTGGCAAGCCTGCATGCCATCTGCACCATACCCCACCCATTGCAGCAAGGCCAGTGCCACTCCCAGCTCAAAGCTCTCATCTCTAAGCCCGTCATCACTTCACCGTGGCGTGAGCAGTTTGTAACAAATGAGTCTGTTTTCCTTTGCCTCCAGAGACAGGGCACAGAAATAGAGGCAACTCATTAGCTCAAGATCGCTCCGTTCTTGGTCACTTTTCAAATATTCTCCTCTTTGAGAAAAAGCTTTTCATTAAAGATGAATAGTGAAATTAGAGATAGTAAGTTGAGCAAGAAACCTCAGCAGCAGCTGGAACTGTGGCCTGCCTGTTCTTCCTACCACTACCGGATTTTAGACAGAGGTCGCATTTTTCCCTCTGAACAAGGAAGGAAGGAGTCTGGAAATTAATTAAATGCACTAGTCAGCTAGCCATGCAGATACAGCCTATCTCAGAATTACTCAGGCACTTAAGTCTCGTTTGAATGCTAATGAAATGCCTTAGGTGTCAGGTAATGGGCACTGCAAAACTGACAGGGAATATCACCTGCGGTGGTGAAGTACAAAAAGGTACTTGTAAATGGAAAAAGCAGCCCATAAATTATGAACAGATTAACAATGCACAGTCGAATTATTCTTAATTAAGCGGCACTTAATGTAACATTACCTTTCTGTGTGCTAAGGCATTGAACTACAAGCTGTGCTTTTACGGCACTGCTACTTTCAGTTTTGCTTTTCTTCCAGAAGTAAAGCTAATGCAAATATTTGCACTCAGCGTATAACTGGTGTTCAGCACAAAGTAACCCTCTCTCTAAAGAGGTTAATGTGAATATCATCTAGAGCCTAACAGCTTATTTCCAGCTCCAAGATAGCTCTGTGGCCAAAAAATGCAATAAATTAGATATGTTCTATGTGTTTCTGAGAGGCAGGGGCTGCAGTCAGCTTTTGACAGGGCGAGCTGTTACACTTTGGCCACAGTGGAACCCAAACCACCTAGGACTGGTATCACAGAAGAACTTTTATTTTTCTGTTTGTTTGGTATTTTGTGGTTTTGTTTGTTTGTTTTGTTCTGTTTTTCTTTTTCCTGTCCCTCTTTTGGAAAGATACCCAGTGTTGAATTGCATCTTCTCTCATATATCCTGTCCACCACAATATGTTCAGCTAGCCCAAAGACTTCTTCACATGGGAGGAGCCATGTGGTTGGGCACAGAGCGGCTGGCAGGGGGTTCAGGATCCAGCCGGCTGGGCAGCTACACCCACCCAATTCACTTTGGCTGGGACAGCTTTGTCAGGCAACAAAACCCCCACGGTCAAGTTTACTCTTACTTGCCACTTTTTTTTTTTTTCTCTCCCCGCTTAGAGCCTTGTTCTCCCTCCAGCTGTGCTGACCATCTTCACTTGTCATCAGCCCATTTTCGCACTGAGCGTGTTTTCTTGTGTTATTTCTTCGTCCTCTCTGACAGCAGTTCACTCCTCATCGTGGTGATCAAGAAAGCTTTTAAGCCTGTGGCTTTCATCAGACTGAAAAGTTAACAGTGTTGGTGTTCCCACTCTAGCCATTGAAGCTCTTAATGCTATAAATGGATAGTTAGTCATTTTAGTACCCTGATTTCTTCTTTATTTTAGCTAATCAAGCTTTCTTTAGTTTTTCTTTATTGGGGCTTTTCTTTGTAAAGAGAAATTAATGTTTATCAATAACACACTCCTTATTTACAGTGTCTCTAGAATCCTGGTAAATTGCATAAACAGAGGAAATAAGCGTATGTTATTGCTGGACTCCTTTGTAGTGACTGAGCAGACACATCGGAGCCTGGTCATTCCTAGTTCTGAGCTAGGAATATCTGTTTTGTTCCCTCCTTCTCAGGTAAAAGAAGGACCACCTATGTGGATGCCGCAGCCCATGCCGCAGGTTAAACATTTCCACCTTGTGAGTCCAAACCAACGAAACAGCAACTAAACCTCTTCATTCCAGGAAACACAATTAACCTTTCCAGAAGCTTAAGGTTATGTACTTATCTCGTTAAACATGACCCATTTTAGGGACTGAAATCAATCTGCAGCTTCTCAGAACATCACAGCCTGAGCAGCTTCATCCTTAGCCCTGCTGTGAGGCACTAGCCTCATTTTACAGATGGTGACCAGAGGCAATAAACATTTATACGTGCCAGGAATTAACTGTCAAAGAATTGAAACCAGTTCTTCCAAATTCCTTCACAGCTACTAACAACTAACTACTGAATTACTCTACCCGAGACTGACATAGCCCTTTCTGCTTCTTCCAGTGGAGCAATACATGGGAAGAAAAAACGAGGGGGAAAAAAAAAATCAGACTTCATATTTACCATTCTTGACAAAGTCAAGCAAGTTACAGGAGTAATGCCTTCCATCATGCCTGTTTTTGCCTCTTGAAGCTAGCTGCCTGCCTTAATTTCCTTTTCCTTGAAGGCAGGGAATGGTTAATGCAGAAACCCGTGGCTTGGTGTGGTTTAATTACAGTCCATCAACTGTGCAGGAAGGGCTTGCTGAGTGATGTGCTTGAGATTCATGAATACCAGTTAAGGAGGGTTTGGCAGGTAAACAGCCAAACTTTCAGAGTGATCCTTGCAGTTATTTATATTAATTAATGCCACGGGAGAGGAGGTGCAGCTTTGCCTATGGCAGGTCGGGAGCAGCCCGGCGCAGGGGTTTGGACACACAGCACAGGAGGGGAGCAGGCAGCTCCCCTGCATTATTCCTACCAGCACCACTCACTCACAAAAGCACAGCCTTTTTGTAGGGTCTGTTCTGCTGTTCAGCCTGGGCCCTCAGCAGATGCCATTTGGGGCTTCACGACTGCAAACTAGTGACATCCTAGTGTCATCCAAAGTAGTGACATCCCAGTGCATCAACAGGTCTAACAATACATTTACAAATGTATGGAAATAAACGAAGGGGAAAAAAAATCAGCATATCTTTCCTGTGGCATTGATTTAGCTGCCCTGGATTTTATAACTGCTTAGGTAAAGCCATACAAAACTTTGTGCATACAGAGAAACCTCTCCAGGCCTTTGTAACCACCTCTAGAGTTGTTTGGGGTATTTTTCCCCAGAGAAATACAAAACAGGCATGAGAGCATTTCATGCCTGCAGCTCAACGTCTGAGAACATGTCCAGGAGATCTTATTTTAACTGCTGCCCACAAAAAATATTTTATCAACTAATAGCCATTCCCACAGTAAATAAAATACATCTAAATTTTACTGACAGAGGAGAACAGGGAGAAAAAAAAGAAGCAGCCACCAGAGAAGCTTATGTTTATACATTTTAAGAATTTGAACCGAACTTGTACACACCAGTGTCATATTTATGTATGAATTATTTTGCGAGGATTTATTTGTGAAAACACCAGTTCCTTGCTGACTTTGCAAGGTTGGCTGCCACATAGATCTGGGTGTCACCCCCCAGAAGACTGAAACCTGCATTGTGCTGATCATTTTGGCTGAAATTATGTACATAAATCAAGATGAGCAAGAGGGACAGAAGGGACCACAGGTATGTAGAAGCATCCCTCACTGTCAGAAACTGTTGTGCCCTCCCTGGGTGGATCCAGGAGTCACACAAACTGAAGTATCATCAAGCCTGAGCCTGAGCCTTTTCCTGCTGAAATGCTACAGCATTTCTTCCCAGTTGAATTTACATCTTAGAATATCTTGTGCTTTTCTGGTCCCAGCTGTTCCCATAGGAAGGCTGTTCTTGCCCCTGTTTGTTTTAATGGCCAGCAACCTGCATCTTATTTCCAGACTAAGTTTAGTCACATATGGGTTTAAATAGTTCTTCTCCCTCACTGCTCTTTGACTCCTGGGTATTTTTAGAGGGAAACCATATCCCCTGTCAACCTTCATTTTCCTGGGCTGAACAAGTCGAGGTTGCCTTGGCCTCCATTTGTAAGGAAAGATCATGGCACTCCTGGTGATCTCAGTAGCCTTTCCTTACACCTGTTCAGATTTGTATTTTCCATGGGCATGAGACATCAAAATCATCTGTAGTGTCCTAAGGACACCTTACTGATGTCATCTTCTGTCACAGATTTAGTGTTTCCACAGGAAACATCGTGACTGACATGTCCCGGAATGACATTTCCCTTTCCAAAGAAAATCATAACGGTGCTCCAAAGGTGCTAGAGAATTGCACAGTTGATTAATTTTTTTTCTATTTTCTTTCCTGATAAATGATATCCATATGTGTGCTTTTGTTATCTATGCTTCTGAATTCAACTCCTTTACTTTGTTGTTCCTCCCATAACATTTTTCAGATCTTCCTCCCTCCCGACAGGACCTCCCAACTTTTGTCATCCACAAGTGTCGTTAGCAAACTTGCAGACTCTGTGCCTAGTTTACTGATGAAAACATGAAGCAGGAAAGATTTCAATAGCTTTTGATTTTGTAACCATACATTTGTATAATTATATACAAATACGTAAACAAACTCCATTAACTACCTTTCTGCCTGGTACTTTTTGTTGCAGTCTTCCTGCTCACCTTGCATAAAAATGATGGTTTTGGCAGTGTAAGGATTGAAGCAGGACATCAGATGATGTGCTGAAGCCCAGATGAATGAAATCTGACACATTGCCTTTGTTTATAATCTCAGTGACAGGACAGCTGTGAGGTTAGTCTGACACAGGCTGCCCTTGGCAAGCACAAGAAGCCGTGCTGGGAGGAAAGTGCAGAAGTGCTGCAGGCTCTGTCTGGAGAGATGTTCAGACTGGAACCACAGGAGTCAAAGGCTGCTCAGAGGTCTGGGTGAAGATGGGAACAGAGAGAGCCAGTATTTAATTATAGGGGTGTTTCACAATGCCTTAGACACAAAACGTTATTGTGCCAATATTCGCAAGGCAGCAGAAGCAGAGAACTTAGCGGTGTCATAGAATCATAGACTAGTTTTGGGTGGAAGGGATCTTAAAAGGCCATCTAGTCCAACCCCCCTGCAATGAACAGGGACATCTTCAACTAAATCAGGTTGCTTAGAACCCTGTTTGTTTCAAAACAGGTTAGGGAACAAAAGAAAAAGGGAGAAAACACTATTTTAGAGTTTAAGGCTGTTAAAGCAAGGGTAAAATGCTCTCTTAGACAATTTGACGAAAGAGGAAAAGAAAGAAAAAGCTGTTGTTGAAGTGTTTCCCATCCATGCTTCCTATGAGCAAGGTGGTCACCTAACATGGATAAATCAAAAAACTATGGATATCTGTGTTATTCTCTGAGCTTATTTACTATACCCACGAATGGAAAAACGTACCAGCCGTTTCCTGTGGAGGTCAGGCTCTATATATAAATAACTGCAAGTGAAGCAGGGCCTAATGCAATTGGCTTTACGAGCTGCCTGTCCACAGCATCTGTGCAGCTACAGGTGGGACATGGAGTCACATTAATCAGTCTAGGGTTAAACAGGAGCTGACAGTATTTTGGAGGAACATGAAGTGCCTGCAACCTATTAGCTGGGCACAGGCCTGCACTTTCCCTCTCTTTGCCTGAGAACCACCCTCCAAAGCACAGTGATACAATGCTCTCACTCTCTAAGCTTTCATTCTACAGAATACATGGGAGTGACAGAACACTGACATCAATCACTTTAGTCACGGTGTACGTGTTGCAATGCGTGACACAGTTTGCACAGCAGTACCTGCAGTGTCTGTGCTACATGACAGAAAAATATATTGAGAGACTAGTTAAAGAAACAGCTAGAAAATTGGTGGAAGGAGAGAACAGTGAAAATGAGAGGCAGAAGAGTGAAGCATTTTAGCCACCACCTATTGCGTCTAAACTCAAATTGTTTCTAAAAATACAAAAGCAGAAAGCTGGTAGGAAATGCTGATGCCAGAAAGCTTTCAGCAAGTAAAGGGCCATGCTGGTGCCCAGGGTAACACTGAGCCTTCAGAGCTCCAGGATTGAATCTGACAGCCATGTCCTAATGCCACTGCTCAGCTCCACCTCAGCTTGACCAAAACTTCAAAGCCTATTAAAATCAAGTAGAAACTTTCTGTGGCTCCAGCTCCTAAGTTTAAAATTGGCACTGGACTTTGTCTCGCATTTCGCCTCTTCCCCAGCCCTGTAGCTCGATACCCCTCGTTAGCCTGCTCAGGATGGTTTCTGTCCGTCTCTCTGGAGAACATTTGTCACCCAGGACTGCTCCAGCCCCTGCTTACTTCGTGGAGAAGGAATTTTGGCAGCAATTAGCTGAAGTGAGTTTCAGGACCTTCAGCCTGTTTGTTTGACCTCTGGAAGTAGATGGCTAATTCAAGGACAATGGAAGCTGTCGTGTTACCTGTTTCCAACACGAAATCAATCAGGGGAGAGCGGGAGTGAAGTCAGCCTTTCTGTTTTGATAAGAGGGTATCCAAAGATCCCTGGAATGAGTGGAACTCCGGCAGCCACTCGGGCACGGGGCCGCCTGCTATTTATACACCTGGGGGCAGGGCTGGGGAACAAAGTGGTTGTTCTGCTCCTGTTTTATTTTTATTTGCCTGAAACTGAAGGGGAAGGGCACAGCTCACAGCTTTTATCATCCAAAATTATGCATGGGCAATTTAATTTTTTTTTTTCCCTTATAGTGAAAAAAAAGTATTACCAGTATAGCCTTGTGTCATCTATCATATATATATATATATATACACATTTATATCATATTTTACATAATGTATATATCATATATATTATCATTAGATGCCTAAATATTGTTTCAACTTTCAAAAACAGATTATCTCTAAAGACAACCTTTAAGCAAATGGAGAATGAATCCAAGTATCGCATGTGGAATGATGATGTACCTGGTCTGTGCTCCAAGTGTCAGCAAACAGCAGATGGCTTCACTCAGAAACCGGTTGCCTCAATGACACAGAGGGACAGGGGTATCGAAGTAGGACAGCTGAGGGAGACATGAGGCACACACCAGTTCATATTTTAAGTGGCAAAAGTCAAAGTCATGGCGTTTTTGTAGAGTTTAATTCACACGCAGAACTATGTTTGAAATTCTGTTATACACACATATTTGTGCTAGGCCCCTTTGGAAGCAGATCCAAGTCATCCCAATGTTTGGAATTTTTTAAACCGGTTGGAGACGTAACTTAGTCATTGCAGTGGGTTTTTGCCTTTGAGGAGGGGAGCAGTAGCACTTAATTTTGTTTAGAAGTGCCCTTTTCCTGTTGACAGAGATAAGCCCCAAGAGAGCCTCATCCAATTCTCCCGTGCTAAATATGACAGAAAAGAGTCTTTGGGAAAAGAAGTCCAGCACAAAACCCTGGGGAGCACTAATTGCAAGCTTATTTTAAGCATCTTGCATGTCCCGAATAGTTTACAAGGCTGTTCCAGTTGCTGAGAAGTCAGAAGTCTTGGTAATAAAGACCCTTGGGAAACTGATCCATCAGTTTTACAAGTTTACAGTGCTGCTGGAAAAGGGCCAGTGAGCTGGTCCCTGGAAATGAATGAAATATTTCTCTATTACCTCATATAGCTTGCAACACCGTAGTAGCTGAGTGACTTGCAAGTGTTACTGCATTCATCCTTGCAGTATCTGAATAATCCGGGGAAATGCAAGTAGAAGCAGCTATAAAAATATTTCCACCTCTCTTTTGTGGGCAGAGTTTCCACTGCTCCTAGCCCAGCAGGGGAAAGTCTTGAAGAGCTTCCCTCCATGGGGCACGACCACATCCTAAGCATGGACCCTGTTCCTCCCCCCACCCCAGCCTGCTCCAGGCCTCTGCAAACGGGGCAGCAATGCTCACCTAACCTCAGTTTGTTTCTCACTGGACTAGCCAGTGGATTATGACAGTTTTCTGTGAAGACAAAGGCACATACAAGAATTACCAGATTAGCCTCTAATGGGCTGGTTTCCCTCATCCCACAAACCTTTGGGACTGAGACATGAACCCAACATGTGGCAAATGACACTTAGGAGCCATAGGTGCTTTTCATTAATTGCTACATGACCTATAACTTAGGCCTTCTCATAGATTATTGCCATTATGCTATTTTTAACATTAGCAGTCACTGGGTATATATCTATGTTTTCAAACAAAAGCATGGCTCCAGCCCAGAGACTCTTTGCAAAACAATTTGCTGCTCCTTCCCCCTCCACCTCCTCTTTTCCTTCCCTCTCCACCCATAAAATTCACATCCAAATTCAGTTATCTCTGTTTATCTGACAGGAAGTGCCAAAGAAAAAAAGATAATTGATGATAGATTTAAGAAAATAGTACATCGTGTATGCAGTACATACACACCATAAAACATTTTACAATGCCATAATCCAAAATATGTGCTAGGAATACACTAATCAGACTTATTTCAAAATAGCTGCTTAGAAGTAAAAAAATATGAGAAGGGCTGATTGCAAACAGAGAGAACAGAACACATTTTCCATGTCTCACCAAAACCTTTTTTGCAAAAAATTGCTTCTAACCATCTCTATTTATGAGAGGGGAAAACAGCTTGAGAAATTATTTTTTTCCATCTTGCACAAATCAGAACTTGACTTGAGAAACAATACACCCTGTCCTGCAGCATTAACCTTACAGCCTCAGGCACTCGGCTTGAAATGCCTCACAAAGCAAACAAACCCTTCTGGAGAGAACCACCTCCTTATCTATTCGAAAAGAAAGGAAGAGGTAAAGGATGAGTGACAGCAGGAAACTCACATTTCATTCCAGTGACGAATTTTGACCAGCTTTTCATTCCATGCACTGGAGATGCAAGTGCTTAAGAGGACCACAAAGACAGGGATGAGTGTACACAGCTCCTTTTAAGGAGTAGGGAAGCTCTTTTTGGCAAATAAATGTGTTTCCACTGTTGCTCAGTCATCAGGATCACCAGACAGAGGGCGTGGGCTTATGTTTTTTTCTTTTTTTGGGTCTGTCTAGCCAGAGTTTTGCATAACTTCCTGCACCCTGTTTCACTGATCTTTCTGCAAGGATTTGAGCAGTTCATCTGCACAGGGATTTCCTAGGAAGCCAGGAACGCACTGATCCCTGGGTAGGTGCACAACAGATCCAGGGGCTGGGGCAGGTCCCTGTGTTGCCAGGGACAGCTCTCATCACAAGAGCCAGCTAGTGGGGCTGAAGCAAGGTGGGCACACCAAGCTGTGGCTGCCAAAACTGGGGACATCTCTAGCAGGCAGGGAGTGTAGTCAGTCGCTTGAGATCCTGTTAGTAAGGTCTGACTTAAGAGCAAATGTGTGGGGAAAATGGTGAGCTTAACAGCCATATATAGTCATTGCAAGGCCTGAATCATGCAGGACTGCAAGTAAGCTTTTCATATGATGGAGGTGGATACAGATGTGAATGAAAACTATGAAGCATATTGGCTTCATAGTTTCAATAGCAATGGTGCTGTCGGACTCACTCCACAGCCCTCCTGGATACATACAAGAGTCCCTTTGCTAGACTGCGGAAACAAAATAGATTTTATCTCCCTAAACTTCAGGAAAGCATCAGATCTAGGACTGTCTGGTAAGCTGTAAAACAAATGGCAAGAAAAGGGGATGGCTACAAAAAAAAATTTAAAAAAAAAAAGAAGAAAAGAAAAGGGTAAAATCCTCCAAAACTAGGAATTTCAAAGAAATGCATGACTGTAAAAGCATTGAGAAGGCATGTATGGGACTGCAGATGGGCTTCTTGCAGAGTTACTCGGAGTAAATTTTGAAACAGAAAGTATTAGATGTCCCACTGGCTGTGCTAATGCCAAAAATCTGTTTTCTTCTTTTTGATGATAAATAACCTTAGGGGGGTTTTCCTATCCCAGGGAGAGGGTGGAATAAATTAAGGGTGGAAGTTGGCAGCCTTGCAAGACTGAAATCTTGGAGCAAACTCCAGAGCAACTGGGACAAGGCAACCTCACTGATGCTTCTGGATGGTGTTTAGTCTTTTTACAAAGGACTGAGGGAATAGGAAATAGCAAAGAATAGGAAAGTAGCAAACAAGGTTGTGCAACACAAGTTGCCTTGCTGTAGAAAAAATCACATCTAAAGAAAAATGTATGAATAATTTCATATTATCACTTCATCTTAAAAATGTGTGATATTGAACATGATCTTTAATCCCTGAAACATTTGAAATATCAGGAATAAATTATTAGTTTATGGCCTTTTGCTCTTCCCCATATCTTTGGGAAATATCAGTTTCTCTAGTTAGGGACAAGATACAGGATGTACCATTCCAGTAGCGATCATTCTTCACATTCAGCTTTATTCCAATGGATATGAACCTCTCTTGACCCTAGCTAAATGAAAAGAAAGAACTAAAACAAGCAGGAGGTTTAATAAAAGTAACATTGCATCAGGTGCACAAACTTCCTGGAACGGCTAAAATTTACAGATGGAGTCATGGATTTTGGCAGAGCGCTGGCATGTTTTGATGAGGTCACCAAAGGTGTAAAGTGACTGCAAAACATGTATTTGATTATCTCTTAGATTTATAGGGGATTTGCTTGCTTGGAAAGAATTTTTAGAATGATTGGCATACACAATTTGTGTAAGCTAATGGTGGTGGGATTTTATATACAATTCTATTTATATACAGAGTGGGGGGAGTTCTGCTTCTTGATCTAAGCTCCCACGTAGGCAGGGGGTGCGAGTCTCCATTTGCTGCCTGCATGTTCTTTTGGACAGAACTCCACTGCAACTGCCCAAAGATCCCACAGCAGAAGGGCAGCATTTTACTCCCACTGTAGACTGTCAGAGACCCGGTCAACAACCAGCATGGCAATAATGGAACTACTCTACTGAGAAACAGCACAGGCCAGCAAGAAACTGAGCAAGATTTATTAGCAGCCTTTATGTAATGGACGCAGAAAACTTTGTGTACTCTTGTTCTAATAATAGCCCCCCCAGTGACGAAGGGGATTTAATGGAAAGATAGCTGTAGACCCTCCGTGCTTTAAAAAACATCTCACATTCTCTGAGTGTCTATTTCTTTGCCTGCCCTCATCTTTCACTTCCACTCAAAGCTATGTTTTGGCTATGTACGTGTGCATCCACAAATTCCCCGAGGCTTCGAGTGAAAGCAGGGAAAGGTGTTTGCTGTAAGATGTAAGGGGGACAGGGTGGAGTTACTCTGCTGATATTAAGTTATGAACCCTCCTCCACAGAACAATGTTCTCTTCCCAAGGTCTCGCCCCCAGCCACAGAGGTGAAAAAAAGCTCACCTGGCGATAAAAAGGATTGAACAAAATCCTCCCTTTTGCCATAGCCGTTCCTCAAAAATTGATCTTGAGCACCTTTAAATGGAGCTAACTGCTTTGTTCACTCTGCAGGTGAGTAAAGGCACTCCAAAAGGAACAACTCCAGAATATCTCAGCAGGAACAGAGGAACAATGGCAAAGGACTGAACACAAACACTTCCCACTTTAGAAGAAGGGATTGCTTACTGGAAAAATACTAAGAAAGAAGACCATACCATAGGACCTTTGGGCTTTTTTCTTTTGTTTTTATATGCTAAGGAGTATCACAAGGATGGAAACAACATATGGAGGGAAAGGGAAACGTACTGAAGATAGGGAAGCAGATGAGGATTAGAGAAATGAAGCTGTGGAGAAGACATCATGGGGTTTGTAGGTGAGTTTTTCTGATTCATTCCACTGTCTGTTGGTCTCCAACTGAGGCAGCTAAGTGAGAGGCAGCCCTGTCATCCATGTACATAGACAGTTAAGAACAATAGAGATAAATAAATTAAAAGTAAGTTCATTTCAACTAAATTTAAAGGGGAAGAATGCAGCTGAGAAAAGGCTGAGCTAATGCATCCCATAGGTCCACTGTAGCTTTTTGTGTATGTCTTGTTTTAAGAGAGAAGTGCAAGGCCCATTGTTGGTTAAGGACCATTTTGAGAGCTGGGTCAGAGGCAGAGATATGAGCAAAGAACTGAAAAATGACCAGATCTACAACAAAGGACAAAACGTACAGAGTGAAGTGTGATTTTTTTTCCAACCCCTCCTCCAAGAGCCCTAACCTCCTTCCTAGGTTTACTCAGTGTTTAGTTGGAGTCGTTTTGAGGACCACATTTCCCACCTTCCCTGTGGCTTTGTGAGGCACAGCCAGCGCTCAGCAGCACATGTGGCTGAGAGTTACCACCTACAGCCATTCTGGCTGGGAGGGTGAAGCAGACTGTGGAGAAAACTCTGTTTCTTCATCAGATTGGGAGCTATTAGAAAAAACTCCCAGTGTTAGAGTGGTCAGGCATTGGAATAGGTTGTCCAGTGAGGTGGTGGAGTCACCATCCCTGGAGGTGTTTGAGAGGCATCTGGTGCTGGGTGATGGTTTTGTGTTTATGGGATTACAGTGGCAGTGCTGGGTGGATGGTTGGGCTTGGTGAGCTAAAGGTCTCTCCCAGCCTTGATGATTCTATGATTTAATGAAAAACTGCTGTTCAGAAACCATTTTAGTTAGGAAGCAGCTACAGAAACTGGATGCTAGCTGCAGAGCATGACACAGGCTCATGTCAGCTAGCACTGTTTTACGTGATGGTTCTTTTCCTGATGGGGCTGGCTCAAAAACTGTTTCTCCACTTAATGCTAATAGAAAGCTAGTTCATGATTTCCAGCTCTTTAAGCCGTATTTTGCTATTTATGGCAGCATTCTCTCCCACACATGCTGCCATCTTCTCTGCTTACAGCTGATTCCTTAAGCACCACAATTTCCTGAATGGCTTCTTCAGTTTTTTGTTTGCTTTTCTTTTCCAAAGAATAAATGTATTCTTGCTGTCTAATCCAGGATTTGCACCAGTCAGCAAAGGGGATCTGGACTTGGCCAAAAATCTACTTTTTGGACTCTGTGAAGAGAGTCTGCTTTAATTTCATACATGCTATATTAGATTTAATCTTAAATATAGATCTTAGTTTTATAGCTACTGCCACTGGAGCCACACTTCTTTTATAGCAGGGGTCTGAGGTATTGCCAAAGCTGGCAAGGGAGGCAAAAGGGTTTTCTTTTAGGCCAGAATGCACACTCATTTGTGAAATGTGATGTTATAGAGGTTTGTGAGCTGAAATTATGGCTAGACTGTGTGGGTGCCAGGATTTGCAAGTCTCTAGTGCCATTACAGCTGTCACCTGCAAGAACTGAATAGAAGATTTGGAGCATCTGTGGCAAGTTTATTCCCTAAACACAAACAGATGAAACTCCTTCATTCCTAGCACCTCCAAGACTAGAGCTCAAAAAAGAATGTAAAAATTCTAGCCACCTAAAATGTATTGGAAAAAACTCTTCTCTTTGGTATTAATAATTCACATATGTTCAGGAAAAGAAGTGGAAAATAGATAAAAAGTGTTCTCTCTTTTTGGAGTTTGCCTCTTTCTGGCTGCCACTTCCATCCTTGTAACTTTAGCGCTGAAAATGACCAGGAGGGAGAGAAAAACAGATAGCTACTTTTTTCATTCTAGACAATGATTTTATCTCCTTTTGGTCAAAACAAGACCCTTTTATTCTCCAGGGCTTGGAGGACTCAGTAGAGGACAGTGAAGTCATAGCAGAGGCAAAAGCAGATTTTTTTTTTTTTCTGCCTGAAAAGTTTAACCTCTTTGAAAGTTGTTGGAGCAGCTTCAGCCTCTTACATTTTTCTCTGTTCTCCTTGTCATTTTTATGTTTGGGAGGGCTTTTTTGGTTTAACTTTAAAATGTTTTTTTTAGTGAGTTCCCTGCCCTCTTTGGGGACAGAAAGTTTCTCGTGGACCAGGAAGCTGAGCTGTGCACCAGGTACACTGCTGTTCACATCTCAATAGCAGAAAATGGCCTCTCTGAACAAGAAAGTGATTCCCATTTTATTTTAGGGACACTGTGGGGAAAGATTTGTGCAGAGAGGAAGACAAAGAGCAACACAGAAGAGAAAAAAAGTCCTCAGTAAGATCTAACTGATAACTAAAAAACAAATAAAGGAAAAATTCTATTTCACTTGGTATTTTAATAATGTTTTCTTTCTTCATAAAAGTGAGCTTTAAAAAATAGCCTTAAAAATCAAGCCTAATCCTGACATGATTTTTACTGGACAACCTGAAGCCTTGCCTAGACTTGTCTGAGACAGGGATTTCAAAGACTCTTCCTGGCTTTCCTATGAAAACGCATCAGGACCCTGGGAAGCCAGATCCCGGGAAGCATTGGCTGTAGATTCTCAGATGCGTGTGTTACTGCTGGGAAAAGAAACCTCACTGATGACACCTAGTGTTTTCCCAAATCCCAGGAGAGAAGGCTGCTCTGAGGGATATCCAAGGGCCCTCTCCTCCCACCGGCTCTGCTAATAAAAACCACTGGAGGTGCCAGAATTGGTTTATATTCATCTTCAGCAGAAGAAATGGGCTTCTGGCTGTGTGTGTATAATGAGCCTAAGAACAGAACCTCCTCTTTTTACCAGTTTGAAAAAGCAGCTCTAATTAATTTAACAGTGGCCACTTTTAGCAGCAGATACACAACTGTGTTTCCTGACACAGCTATTCCTATTGAGCATCTGTACAATGGCACAGTGGGAAAAAAAATTGGAGTCAGACTTTTCAGCTGATATAAAGCACTCGACATCAATGTGTACAGTATGAAGTCCAAAATCACAGCTAGGAAAAATATGGATTGGAGGCAAGTCCGTCATACAGGAATCCTGCTGCTTCCTGCCAAGTGACAAGTGGAAGGTTTTGCTGGCTGTGAGGAGCATGGTGTAAAGAGTCAGACATCTTTGTTTCCATTTCCCCATTTTGGGCAGGCAGAAAATCAGCCAAAGCATCTGAGAGGGTCATGAAAGAATGAAAGAGTGAATGGGTTTTCCCAAATCTTTTAATCCTCAGATACCAACCCAAACACTCAGGACCAGTCACATGTATTGCAAAAGGCCAGTATCCAGACTAATTCCTGCAGAGTTACAGACAGTGGATAAAGTTTTAAAACCTTCTTATTATTTTCTTTAAGCAAAAAATAATAATAAAAAAAATAATAATTAAAAAAACCCCAAAACAAACCCAACATGTTTTTAAAGCATAAGAGAAGAACATTAACACTGAGACTAACAGAGAAGGGAAGAGGGCAAAGTTGCATTTGCCATGCCCTGTTGCACACCGAATCCTGTAAAATTCAACCTCCGTCTACAGATGCTGAAGTCAAATGGACAAAGGTACAGAATTCACACATGGGAATGCAGATACTGAGAATAAATCAGCAGAGACATTTCAATAGAGGTCCAAGGCTGGCAGAGCAATGCATTGGCACAGGCTCTATTTAACAAATGAATCCTCGAGGCAGCATATTTCTGGGAAAGCTTTTGGCCATTCCTTTCTCACCACTCCCCTGCACCCCAAATGAAGCAATGACTGAGTATTTACAGCCTGGCCGTGTCAGAGGGTTGACAGTCCTGCTGATTTAAAGCACAGTTCTGCTAGGAGAAGTGGCTCTGTGAATGATAACCTCATGGCTTTCTATTTATTGCATCTCACTGATTTCCAGTTCACTTGAACCGGAAAAAAGAATACAAATAACTCAGTTAGGTTGGGTTCTTTCAGGTTTATCTGTCAATGGCAATTAACAGCACATGAGTCAAGCTCTGTCTTTCCATAGCTGTGTAAACAAAAGCTGAAAGGTTCAGTGTAGCTTTTCTGTGAAGAAATGCCTCCCTCCAGAGTACAGCTCCCCTTTGGCACCCAGATGCCCTGAAGCCCTTCTCCTAAAAGGAGAGGCTCCAGCATCTCCCCTCCCAGATAGCAGAGGAAGGAGAAGGGGATACTGTACTGCTTATTTCTTGCTTGTTGTGGAGAAAAGTGAACTTTAGGCATAGTTTCAGTGACAGTTTCCCTCTACTGTTTTTCCTTAGCTCACCTCCCTGCCCAAAACTGCTGTACACTTGAAATGCCCATTGTTCCTTCACCTTAGCCCTACTCTACTAGCTACATATATTGCATGGCAACACAAATCATTAATAATTCCGTCAAAGTAGGTGAAAGCATGCTAGTAGAAAAGAAGAAAAAGCAGTCCGATTTTTTCCCTATTAATCTGGCCCATGTGTTCTCCATTTTCTTTTCCATTAGGCAAGTGGCCATTGAGTATTCAGTGCTGTATATAAAATATTGCAAAAATGTAACCAAGCAGCTCTGTTCAGCTGCTCAAATCATGCAGGGCCATCAGTATTTTAAGACTGTCTCTCAATTTTCTCTTGATCACATTCTGAGGGGGGGGCTAAGATTTCATGGACCAGAGCTGGACACAGATGGGCCACAGAATTTTTGTTTGTTTGTTTTTTCTTTTTTTCCATTTTTGCACAAAACACCTGAGTGCAGAAGACTGTTCTGAATAGATTTTTCAACTTTGGGGTTATTTTCCATCAAAGTAGAAAAGCCTGGATTTCCTGTTGCACTCTTTCCTTCTGCTCAACCTGTTCACTCTTCTACACGCAGAGATCCTTTTCCATCAGTTTGCTTTGTTATGCTGCAGCTTTTCAAATTTGGCTATGTTTAGGAAAACATTGGAAAACAGCAAAAGGAAAAATGAAAAAAGGGAGAACTGCCAAACCATAGATGCAGTTATCTGTTACCTTCAGTGAGGAAGCATGGAAAACAACAAAGAATGCATTTTAAGATGTAAATACTTCCTTTAGAAATATTTCATGAGAACTGAGAGACAGGCAATCCATTTAAAGCAAAGCTTTAACATGTTTAAGGAATCTCAGCTCTGCTTTCTCACAGGAAGCTGAACTCAAACTTTGACCTCCAGTTCCTCCATCTCTCAGCTTTAGGTAACAGATGGGATTGTGCAGGGACTCTTGGAGCAATGTTTACTAGTCAAAAATGGAAAATAAAGTGGTTCTGGCAATCCCCAAGGAAGCATTGTTTCTCTTTGGGCTTTCATATTATATATATATATATATATATAGATATATATAGTTGGTTTTTTTTTTTTAATGAGATTCATCTTGAAAGAGCCAAGTACAGAACCAGCAATTTGATTTTCACTTTTCCTTGCTTATGGTCACTTTGCATTTAGGTTTCTCCTGCAGGTCAGAGCACATGAAACTAGGAATAGAGAGACAAGCACCACTTCAAAGATGTCTGGTTTTAGAAGCCCAATTGTTCTTCAATTAGCACATAGCTCTTCTCTTAATAAACTCCCTTGTATCGCTGAACACAACCAATGGTGAGTCGCATTCTCTCCCACAAAAGACAGTGAAAGCAATTAGTGGAAAAGTGAGTAATTATTATTGATAGTTACATTTTCTGCCTGGGCTGCCAGGGCCAGTGGGGCTGTAACAACCACCAGCTCACAATAAAATGACCTACAGCAAGCTGCTCAGCCAGACAGAGCACTAGGGAGAAATCAGTCCCTCCAACAGATTCTCCCTCATTGCATCAGTCAAGCATGTATAGAAACATGCAGCATTTAAAGGCCACACTAGCAGACACATCCTTAGACTGCTGCAGAGATGATGTCTGCAATCACATTACCTGCCCCCCTCAAATTTACCTGGTCTTTTGAATTCTTCTTGGCAGTATATTTGAAGGATTTCTTGCTTGACACATCTTATTTTGTTCACACTGAAACATTCCATTGTTTATTTCTTATAGGAAACAAAAAACATTATCAGACTCAGAGCTCTTTCTGTGCTTCCCCTCACAGCCCCAATTAATAAGGGGAAGCAAAATCACTCAGGTGTTGCTTGATGTTAACTTGAGACACCTGCCACGGTGGCAAAGCTGAGCAGAATAGTGTCTGAAAGAAGGGCTGAAAGCAACTGCGAATTATTTTCCAAGTTACCCTGCTGTGCCAGTTTTAGGCAGTTTTCATCCTGCCTCCCGTTAATCTGCGCTTGCTCCTTCCCTACTGTGTTCCTGCTTGCTGCTCTCTTCTGTGCAAATCTTCCAGCTTTCAGCCACAACACTAAAATGTTCTCTCTCGCTTCTTGGTCCATGCATTTCCTGCTTTAAAATGCCACCACCTCTGTTTTTGCCCACAAAACTGTGTGCTTCTACTATACAATAGCTTTTAGCTATACCATAGCTTTCAGTTCCATTGCGTATTCATCTTGAAAATTAAATTTTAGCAGGCAATGATCCCTGCTACTTTTCCCCTGGACCAGGCTTTGCCAGACACTTTCTCATTATGTCACTTGGATTCAATTTCACTTTCCTTGGGACTAAATATTGCCACAGATACCTAATACTTTCACTCTGCCATATAAAAATAGAGAGACCTTTCATCCACTTTTTTTTTTTTCAATTCTAGCACTGTTCATGTGCAATATGACAGAAGCTTTTGCTGCCAGCGTTTCTGGTTTCTCCCCAAACTCCCAACCAATTGGTTGCATTCAGACAGCTGGAGTCCAGCCCTGTGTTATTAATGTGAGGAGAAGTGTTTCCATTCACCTCAGTGCCCAGGAGCTGGATATAGCCCCTGCACACCTGAAATCCAAGAACACCCCTGTGGCATGTGGCACAGGACATTCCAGGAGCTGCAGGCCACGGCCTCCTTTTTAATGGGCTTGCTTCCTCTCAGTGCTTTAGAGCAGCAGGAGAATAAAAGGTTATATTTGTAAGAAATGTCACTGCTTCAAATTGCAGTAACATATGTGGCTTTTCCCGATACATTGCCACTAACGGGCTTTACAGCTTCCCTTGCCCATTACCTACAAACCAGCCTCCTTGCTTCCACTGCCTCCTTCTTTGGCTGCTAGTGGAATTGGGAAGAACTGGTTTTACTGGCAGAAAAACCCCATGAAGTAGGTGTGGAGACACCCGTGATGAACATTTTGTAGAGAGGGGCTCAGTGGGACACAGATATTCAGGCATGATACGAAATCCCTAAATTAATCTTGAGGAATTGAAGAAATACCTGAAAGACCCTTGATGTGGAAAAGAAGTGACTGAACTCAAGGCCCTTCCTGCCTGCCTTTGCAGACAGCCACCTGATGCACAGCTGGGTGCATTTTGGGCCATAGCAGCATGAAAGCACCCAGGATGCATCCAGCTACAGGAGCTGAATTAGTGATTGAAAGTCTTTTTTAGGTGCATTTTCTGTGTAAAACACTTTTCCTCCATAGGGGTGACAGCAGCAGGGTGGAGGCAATCACCACAAGGTTTGACAGTCTGGTCAAACACAAGTCCTCCTCCCCAGTGAAGGCACATGATCCTGTTTTACTCACCTCACAGGTCTCTTGTGGGGCTACAGCAGATGCTGTGAGACCAATATAACCATAGCAGCAGCACCTAGCTGTAAGCATTAGCCAGAAGGAGCAGCCTGTGGAAAAGAGACGCTGTAAAATAGCCCATTACTTCATGGAGTGGATTCCAGGAAAACACGTTATATTTTGATTACGGATATTCAGAGCGGGAACTGCTAGTACGGCACTTGAGATAAGGAAGAGGCCAGATAGACCTAAATAGCAAAGCTGGGTATGACTTCTTATGTAATTGTCAGCTCCCCATCACCATGAGGTCTGCATGTCTCAGGCAGCTAAAAATAAAGCAGCTTCCCCCTGCCTTTCTCTCCTTCCAGCCTGTATGAGGAAAGACCTGACTCACTCACTTGTGTCTGGGAGAGCCCTCTGAGCCCCTGGGGGCTTTCCTTTCAAAGGCAATATAAGAATAATATTGATTTTCTAAGAATGTTTTTATAATAGGATTTTTTTCCCATGTGGCACAGTCACGAGATGCTGGGGCTTTCATGGTCATTGCCAATGTTTGATAAAACGGAGATGAGACATTTGAGTTCCTGTGCATAAAAGGAAACATCCGATAGGCTGGAATGGAAACGTGGGCAAGACTTCTTCCAAACTGCTAATTAAAAAAGTTACATTCTTTGAGAGAGAAGACTTGGAAACCCTGCCCTTAGAAATACAATGTTTACATTAATTTCTGGTTGCTGCCATAAGGCATGCCAGATTAAGGTGTGAGTATAATATTAATTCAGTGCCTGCTATTTATTCATAACTCCTGGAGAGGGTCCCAGGCATATGTTTTGGTGACAATTCCAGCTGTGCATTTGAATCTGTCACTGAAATTGACCATATTACACAGATAGAAATATTACGTGGCAAAATTTGGGCCCCAGTTGAGATCCAATATCTCAGTTGTTGCATTGCTTGGATCTAGGGGATTGTTTTGTATTCCTGATGTAATACACACAGCTGAAACCCAGACATTTCAGTGACTTTGACCACATCCTGCAGTCAGGGAGTGTGAAGTGTCTGGGTTTGGGCTGGAAAGAGGAGGAGACCACCACAACACTGCTACTGTCTGCTCAGACTTCATCCCAGCCTCTGCCTCTGATAAATGAGGATAATTACACTTTGTTGCCTCTCAGAAGAGCTAGGAGATGGCCTGTTGATAAGTTATTCCTCACAGTGCTTGCCAAGTGCTTTAATATAGTCTGTAAATATTTTGTGAATGCTCTGTAAGTGTAAACACGTCACATTTCTGCTCCAAGTCTTTCAGACTTTTGCATAACTCCCAAGGAACGCTGTCACAAGAGCAGGGGTAAGAGGGCAGGGCACTCTGGGGTGGGAGAGGAGGAGACAAGGGTCCAGACCAGGGTGTCTGGGGCAAGGGCAAGGACAAATGACACAGGATGACCTCCTGGGATGAGCAACCGGAGCAGCTGTGCAGTTCACCCAAAATATTCAGCGGTTTCACTGTGTTCCTGTGCCAAGGGGATGGAGCTCCTGGGTTTGGACACTCACCTGTGAGAGGGAACAATGAGTGGAGATGGTGCAGCCTCTGTGGGGCTCCAAGAAAGGTGCCCACCAGGCAATGATCATCCATTCTCCCGCACCCCACAAGAACTGGAGGGCACTGAATGAAATTGCCAGCAAAGGGAGGCTCTGTTTTGTTTAAATCACAATTAAACTGCAGAGCCAGCGGAACGTTTTCATAGTTAGGCTTTCACATGAGTCCCAGGAGCGATTTCATAAATCCATGGAAGAGAAGAGGTCTGTGAAAGCTTATTAAATACCATTTCTGGCCTAGAACCACCAGAAGTTCTGGGAGAGCAGAGCAGGAAAGTTTTGGTACCCGTTTTGTTTTGCTTCTCTTTCTGCTTACTTATTGCTGGTCACTGTTGGAGACAAGATATTGACTCAACTGGACCCTTGGTCTGAGTACGTACGATTTTTTTGTTTGGTTTTGTTTTGTTTTGTTTCTGTGCAAAAAAATCTTGTTTCTATCTATTCAGGCTGTAGAGACAAGCTTGACAAGAAGGTCAAGACTCATGAAAATTCACTGTAGTAGTCCTCTGCTCTTTACCCAATTTGATGATAATGTTGGAGTCTGGCTTGAGTGTTTGTCATCACTTTTCCTGGCCTTACTGTGTCCACTGGAGTCCAGCCCCAGATTTTAGGAGCACAATGGAGGGGACTTCCTTACCACCTGCCTTTTACCTTGACATCTCCATTGATTCTCACCTACAGACTGATTTTCTCCCTTTTTTAGCTTGGGTTATTGAAACTGCTGATTTTTCTGTAGCCTGTGGTAAAAGAGTTTTCACTATTTTAACAGCAGTGATGTTCCAGAAGAGCACAACAACCTTTTCTGAAACAGAGGCATGTGAAGAAGAGACTCTCAAACCATCAGATTTTTAGGGTGGTTAAAACCTACTCTTACACAAGTTTGGAAACAGCGCCTCAGTCGAAACAGAAACATGCCATGGGAGTTTCTCCTCTGGAAATTTTAGTTGTTAATTCTTGCTGGAGAGGAAGAGCTTTACCCAAAAACATATGTCTTGGTGCATCAGCAGCACCAGAGTCTGGCAGAACAACCCAATTGTGAAGGACCATCTGCCAGGCACAGCTCAGAAGCTTCTCCAGGAAAAATCATCACATAGGGAAAATAAATCCAGACCAGCACAAAACCAAAGGCTTTCTGAGTAAGCATCCTATGCCAGTAGGGATGCATGCCAAGGCATCCATGACAAAAAAAGAGAAGAGAGAAAAAAACAAAAAGAAAAAAACCCCAGTCACTCCCAAGACAGGCAAGATAGTAAAACCCTGAAAAAACATCGAAGTCTTTTTTTCACTTGCCCGTTTCTCTTGGCCTCGCAGACCAGCACATGTGGCAGACTAAAGTCTGGGGGGACAAGGCATGTAGGAGAGAGCCCCAGGGGCTTGTCAGGAAGTTCAACACTTGCTGTTGGGCTCTGATGCAGCAAAATGAGGTTTTAAGCTATACTGTGATGGAAAGACAATTTGATGCCAGGAGGAAAAGGCCACAGCACCTCAACTCCCGGCCCCAGAGAAGTGTGTGGCTTTTAGGTAGCATGACAGCGAGGAGGGAAATACAGCGCAACGCAGACTCAGCCCTGCCAGGCAGCTGAAGTTATTTCCACATTACAAAATACCTTAAGGGACATGCAATTTTTCCACTAAAGTTTACAAAAAGGATAGCAGAGATCCTACAGGTCTCTTGGCAGTTTTCCTCCTCAGCGAATCAGAAGCAGTTCCTTGCTCAATGGCTGTGCGTTGTCAGGAAGTTTACTGCCTTCCTTCAGCAGGACTCCTGCTTTGTGCACTCTCCTGACAGTCACACACGCACTGAGACTCAAAGCAACGTCAGCTGTTTAAAACCATCAGCAAATAAGTCATCTCAAGACATTTTTTAATAGCAGGATTAGTTTCTGTGGGTATTCACACTTCTAAGGAATTTATTATTATTCTACGGGAGCAATCAGTGTCTGAGACTGGCCACTGATGGCTGTCACTGACACTGCACTTGAACATCCTATTTTTCATCCCAGATATGCAAAGACAGTAGTCATATCCCTCTCAGTCTTTGTCTCCTGGGTGTAACAAAGTGAACGAAGTTTGCTCTTGTAAGAGAAACTTTTCATCCCCATTTTCTCCACATGCTGGTGCCCAGACAGTCACAGCAACCCACGCATCAAAAAGCTGCCGAGGATGCTGAGCTTATTTCTGTTGGATTGTCCATAGATGGGGTTAGGCTAAAAGACCTGGTTGTATTAATTTCTTGGATACAGATTTTTTATATCTTTTATGAAGATGGAATTGGCCATTTTGTTGCTTCTGGTGGACCAACAGTTTCCACTCTAAGCTGCTGTTTTCATTTGCTTTGCGTTTACTGAACTCAAATGTGTTCAGTTTCACATTTTCCACACTTGAAGTCTGCTCTGGGCTGGATTTTTTTTTTCTCCGTCTCAGGAAATAGGGATCATTTGTTTCCAAGAGCACGCCTGTGGAAAATTAGTTGTTAATGTTAAATACATCCATCTGTTCCTTTGAAGAGATTTGCCACCTGCTTGCAGTGGAAAGGAATCAGAAATTTGGCAAGGAGAATCTCTAGAGAGACATCTTCTTCTGTCCGCATGAAAATCTACCCACGCTGAGCTCCCTCTAAGTGTCTGGAAAATACCATTTTCATGTGGCACCCACTAGCACACGTCTGGCTGTTCCAGGGGAACAGACCTGCTCTTCAGCATGGAGGGAAAGGGCTGGGATGCATCACCCTAAGGACCATTGTGGCAGGGCACATCACCCCTCTCCCCACCACAGGTGGCTGGTGCAGACAGGAGAGATAACCCAGGTGGGCAAAGGCCAGCAGGTATCAACTCCTGGCACCAAAAGGTCTGCCAGCTTAACAGATGTGGGAAGAGATAAAAAAAATAGGTGACAAAAAGGTCTGCTTTACACTGTAAGAGTACTACTGTCTATCACAGAGACAGAAGCCTTCTACCCACATACCCTAAAAGCGTATGAGACTTCTCCCTGGAGCCTGGATGCAGTTCCTGGGAACTGAGGGAAAGGATTTTGATGTGTGCTCCATCAGGAATTGAATGGTAGGAAACACTGGATCCTAAGTTATATTATTTCTTAGCTAGCTGAAAAATTAGTAGCTACCTTTAACCCCACGTTTATAATATAAGTGTTCCCTTTTGCCTTATCCCTGTGTAGTAACAGTCTGTTTTAAGCCTTATGTCTGTTAGTTTTGTGTCTATTAAATAAATAATTCATTCTATAATAGGCAGAATCAGCCAGTATTAGAGGCTTGTGTATGAGGGTGGGTCTTGGGGTGCTGGCCCCCTCAATAACACAACTGCCTGCTGCCAGAGGCCTGGGCAAAAGGCAGGGGCTTATTTAAACCTCCATCATCCATTCATAACAACCATGCACCACTGGTAACAGCAGCAGCCCTTCTCCTCACCTTGTAGTGCCTATGTCTTTGGCTGATTCAGTCCAGAACAAGGTCCTGAAGGTGACAAGGGTCTTCTGGAGCTTTGCTTTAAGGTGAAGAATGCACCTGACCTTTTAAATAAAAATGCCAACATGATACATAACTATGAATATCAAGGAAAAATGTTTCAGAGTAAAAAATGTCAATATATTGTACAACTCACTAATCCCTGCAGAAATTTTCTCTGAGGGGATTTTACCAGGAAATATTGGCACCAGGATTGCTGGCACGCAGTCATCTCCTCTTGCTGGCACAGGGGAGAACCGGTAACAGTGGATTTACACCTGACTTTGACATTTTGCAGTTAGATTTTCATGTCCTGCTACAGCCTGTAGCACTAACAAGTACAACCAGAGTACCACCCAGACACACCATAAAACAAATAAAATATATGGACAGACATCTGAACTCTTAGTAAGCCATAATGCATGTTAATACATGGGTAAAAGTGACAGGTACAACAAAGGCATCCCAGCACCAAACTTTTCACCTAAATTGTCCATTCGAGGTGCAGAGGGAACATTGACTATGGACTGAGGCTATGGATGAGGTGCAACGCTGGGGGGAAAGTAAGGAAATTAAAAAAGAGGGTATTTGCCTCCCAGTGTTTTCCAATTTTTGCACATCACACCATAAATTTTTTTCAGACAGTGGGGTGGAAGGGGTTTCTTGTTCAGGTGTGTCTCCTGAAAGGAGGAAAATGGATGAACATCTGGGAACTGAGTGAGCTTTCTGGGAGAACATCCTGTTCCATACCGGCCCAAAGCTGCAAGATTCATTAAGATTCAAGTCAGTAAATTTCCTTATTTGATAACTTTATCTAATTATTGATTTAAGTACTAAAAAATACCATTGTCCATGATAAAAGAAAATGTTTACGCTTGTGGTCTGCATTTTCTGTTACTCATGAAAACTGGAACACATCCTATAATTGTGCTATACAGAGTTTTAGCAGAAACAAGCAATTACTGATTAACTTTCATTCACATTTAGGACAAAGATCAAAGTCTGCTGTCAGAGTTTTGATGTATTGACTTTGGCTATTTTTTTTCAGTTTTGTTCACCTGATACCTGACATCCCAGTTGAAGTAATTGTATTTCAAAAGTAGCTGAGCAACTTCAGGTTTTACCAAGTCAGTGAACTCCAAATTTAGATGTTATGCACTCAAGCAAGTGAGTGCTTGCACCTGAGCAGTCTAAATGACTTGAAAATAAAGTCATATATATATATATGTACCTTACTATCAGCTGGATAAGAGCACAGGTTTCAAAAGCCTTGACTCAACTTTTATATTCCTCCTCCTGGCTCCAAAAATAATGATTAAATAAGAAAAACAAACAATGGATGATTCAGTTTAACTCCTAAGATTTTTTTATTTCATTTGAGTGAACCAATACATTCCTTTGTGAAACAGGAAGCAACAATAATTAGTGTACATTTTTATGTGCCATCTATTCTAATGTGGCAACAGAGAAACTTGCAAAATTTTCCAGCATTGTGGTAGTCAATTTGAGACTCATTTAGTCTGTGACTGATGTTTCTGTGAAAGTCTCACAGCGACTGCGGTAAGTCCATCTGATATTTCGTACAACTTCATGTTTTATCTACCACTATCCCATTTGGAATTTTAGCCTGCTTCAGTTCCAATAAGCAGTAATCTTGACAGTAGCTTCCAAAGCAATGGTACTAACAGTGTATGACACTAACAGCATTAAAGTGAAACATTGTTTGCACATACCTCAAGCCTGCTAATTTTCTGAGACATGCTCACAGTACCAGCACAGTAACATTACCAAACACATGCAAGACATCACTGGAGAGTCTTCTTGTAGGCTAACAAGTAGATGCAATCTTCAGATACAGAGGAATTTGTTGACTATGACCTCAGGTCTTCCTTTCTCCATCCTGCCAAAACCTATGGCAATACCCTGCCTACAGTTTTACCTGTATGAATCTGTCATAATCTGAGTGCAACATCTACTCCAGGGCATGTTTTTATAACATGGAACACCAAATGCATTTTCTATTGTTATTTTGGAGTAATTACAACAGTAAAAGTCAGGTCTAAGGGTTGGAAGCCCTGAAAGAACACTTGCTTGCTAACATCTGGCTCAAGAAGAAAGGAGATATAGCAGCTGAGGATTTTAAATGCAAGAAGAAGTAAGGTCACTGACTGCACAGTTGGTGTAGGGGAAAACAAAAAAATCAGAGGGCAGGTTCAGCAAAAAAAAAAAGGACAAGAATCCAAGATGGCAGGACAGTATGTTTAGCCAAGGACTAAGCCTGCCCATTTCTCATGAGCATAATACATAATTAACATTTGATTATTCATTGTGGCCAAAACTATGCAGTGGATGAAAACCTGGCACTGTGGAACTGCAAGTGAGCACGTCCCTGTCCCAGTCCTCGGCAGCTGTCCTGCACTCTCTGCTCACTGTGCCAGTCCTCAAAGGGAGGAATTGCCCTTGGAATTGCTGAGCTCATTGTAGATGACCTTGGCATGATTCCTGGACCCATCAGAAAACTCAGCACGCAGTGGGCACAGGCTTTGGCAGCCTGGCTGCAGGAACCAGAGCCTGGTGCTGCCCCAGCTGAGCCCTGCTCCCCCAGCACTGCACACCAGGGCTACACACAGGCAACAACATGCATGATGTGGCTGCACCACCGATTTACTCCCTGCTTTCCACAGTAAGGAAGTATGAGGGTTTCTACCCAGGACAACACCTCAAATAATAGCAGCATTAAGAGTGTCAGCATTGCATTAGGCAGCCTGGCACAGCAATTGCCTCTTGCGCCCACCAGTACCTTTTTTTTCCCCCCTAAAAATTGTACAGTCTGTATCAAAAGCAAGTGTCTCAGTCCTCTCAAAGGTCTGCTGTGCTGGCAACTTGCAGAGCCTCAGGTCTGCAAGTTTGGAAGCATTCTTCTCTCTCCTGCACTGCTTTGGGTTTAATTTGTCCTTTAGTGGTGTTTCTGTCTAGCTTGTTGCAAACAAAATTTGTGTTATCTTTTTTTGTAATGAAAAAATGCAATTAAAAACACTTCTATGCTTTCCATCTGGTTTTTGCATCAGGAAAACAGGCAAAGAGAAATTACTTCCTGAGATCAGCCAGTGCATACACAAAACCTGGAAATTCTCTCAGTGGTCTCTTGCACAATCTAGGACACAGCCAAGGAAATAAACTGAGACTATGAACATAAACTCTCACTCTCTTGTTGAATGTCTGAGCACTATTAGTCTCACTGGACCAAATATTTGCACTGTTACATCCAGAGAAGCACCTGCTTTCTACTAATATATACTGGTATTAGGTGAAGAACAATGTCGTTCAGCTTGTTCTCTAGGTTTGAAAATCAGAGACTGAAGGGGAAGACATGGAGAAATGGGAAAATGTGTAACAAAAAGAAGAATGCAGTTAGGAATAAAATGCTAGGACAGTCCTGTGAGCCTGAGCCATAATGTGAAGCACAGATAAAATGAGCACAATTAGTAACCACAGATAATGATGTGAGTGCAGATCCTGTAACAAACACCACAGTACTGTGCAGTTTTCTCCCCAGGATGATGTTTTACCCACTTTGAAGGCCTCTGGTAAGTGACCTGTAAAAGACATCTGTTGGTTTGTTTGAGAGGAGATGAGAAGAATCTCCTCTGAACAGACAAGTGATATACAGCAGCCAAGGCTTTATTTTTGTCAATGACTTGTCAAGCCAGCTGTGAGCATTCACCCTTTCAATCACAGACTCATTAGGATCCATACATATTTAATCACGACTTAACTCTGAAGGTACTCGGAATGCTTCTGTGGCAGTGTATGCTTTAGCATATAGCACCTTGCATTTTGACATTTAGGTGACCATGCTAAAGCTGAGGTAAAAGCCAGATTTCTACCACTAAACTTCAGAGGATTAGTGACACTGGGGAGAAGTCACTTTCCAGTGAAAAACCAGTTTCCTTCTTTATGTTTAGCAAGCTGCCTATTTAAAAAATAAAACACAGCAAAAACAATGCTGAGAATTATTTGATTAAACTGTAGCTGAGGTCATGTAGCCATCTGCCTTTCTGCTGGGGCTGGTGGAAGCTGTGGTCTTGCTGTGCTTCCCATCACTGTCCAGTACAGAGCTGCCAAAACAGGAACACAGTTCCATGTGCACATAGCAGAAACATTCAGCAGCTGACCCTGCTCTCAGTCAGTCAGTTTCCTTTCTGCTGGCACCCCCATCGGTGGCAACAAGTCACACAAGTCACTTGACCAATGCCACTTGATCATGCTGCCAGATCTTCCACTGCTCATTTCCTGCAGCACAATCTGAAAGAAAGCCTGTTTCCATGCCTGAGCTGGTTTGGACAAAGATAAATCTGAAGGCTGCCTAGTGACTACCATATAAACATACAAAAAAAAAATCTGATGATCTAACCTACAAGGCTTCAGTTATTTGGTATAATTAAGTGGAGAAGATGCCAAGAAAATAATTACCGGAAAGTTTTCTTTTGACAAACTTATGATAGAAATTTCTCAACAGCTTCAAGGAATTCTATGGATGAGCTAAGCCCTTCCAAGTCCAGCAGATTGCCCTTTTTGTCATGAAAGTGGAATAATTCAGTCTCTTCCTCTTCCAGTTCTTCCCGAAACAGATTGGTCTCTGAGGTAGGAATGATGATGATGCGAGGGACTGCATTGCTAAGGACAGAATCCAGAACTCCATTCACCTGACTTCCTTGAGTTGCCATATGGGAAGTACTTGAGTCTCCTCTGCTGACACTGCTGCTGTTCAATCCGACAGGGAGAGAAGTTGCTCTCAGGGAGCTGGTCACAAGTGCTGCAGAGGGACTGGGTAGGACTGGCTGCTCAAGAACCTTCTCCAAACAGCTGGAGGAGAGCGACACCTGGAGCAGGGACATAAGCTTTAGCATGGTCAGACACCATATTGCTGTGGAAACCTGCATTTGAAATATTCATTGCCACTGGTCAATATTTGAGCCACCAGGCCAATTTTCTAAACACTTGAATCATTAACTTGAGGGAAAATCATGATGTGCTGACATGTACTGCTTGGAGAGCAGAATGTTAAATGAAGCAAAAGAAGATGTACTCAAATATCAGCAGAGACTGAAAAGGAAAAAAAGAAAAAAGAAGAAAACAAAAGCTCATTCCTGTATCTGACTTATCATTAAATAATGGTAGTACTCCATTTTTAACACATCTCAGGGTATCTGGGTGCTAGATAATTGCCCTTCTCTCTCTTCTCATGGAAGAGATCTCAGATAAGACTCAAGTACACTTCATTCTTTATTTTCCTGAAGTTTTGCCAACCTTGTGACAATCTCTGTCTCTCCCCAAAAGGCTCCTGGTCCTACCTCAGGGAAGTCAGTGGCCTTGCATTCACACATTGGAAAGCTTCCTCCAAGAAAGAAGCAATAAATATTCACATTCTTATCAATTAAAAAGAAATTTAACAATTTCTTATCTGCCTATTTTGAGAGAATTCTGATTTCTAACTTGGCTCTGATGGCAAGTCTTCTGTGTTCTTTCCATAAGTCTTGTGCACAAATTCAGAGTAAACTAAGTAAGCTTTGAAAGTGTCAGTTAATATTTAAATACACTGGCAAGGGAAGGCCTAAGTGATCAGTTTTGGCTTCCTTTAAAAAATTACAATTAAGGCGATCAAATCAGTGTGTCAGATATAGAGATAAGCTGGAAGTGCCTCCTTTCTAGGGAAAAACAACATTTAAAGTGCAGTTTTTACTTCATTGCTACGTGAATTCCCACAGTTGTGTGTAATTCTACTCCACAAGCAGGAATCATTCATGAATCCCTATTGGTAATGATTTCTCCAGCCGCTCTACCTACCAAGTGGAGGGAAGAACAGCGTGCTAAAAAAAGTGGTTTAAATCAGTGTGACAGAGAAGAAAAGCCCATTCTTCCATATCAAAGATAATAATAGAATGAAGAAACCCAACTCCCAAACCACTCCTCCCTGTTTCAAGTGCTGTTTTTGCTGCAACAGGATAGGTTTCTTTTGGATGTGTCTTGGTGGGCACAACACCCAATTACAAGTTTTTTAATAGTTTTCATGACGGGTAATTCCCTTGAAAAAAAAAACAAAACCTGGATGCAGAGACCTCTCTGCTTTGAAATCAAGTATCCAAACCTACATTTTAATACTTCCAGAAAAGCCTCTTCACTGCCATGTTAAGTTTCCAGGTGTCAGCTTACATCAAGTTTGTTACTATCCTAACTAACTGAAGTAAGTCATGGAACTGGACCATATCTTTGTGGTAGCACAGAAAACAGCCCCATGCATTTTTATGCTTTGGAAAGCACCAAGCCTGGGACACTGACTGGCTTTTCCAGAACTGTTTTCAGAAGTGCTCTAATTGGAATTCAGTCATAGACAATCCAGTGATGCTATTAAAACCATAAAACAAATATAAAAAAATGCATTGGTGCTTCTTTAGGGTTTGTTGGGGGATTTTTCTTTTTTTCTGAGGATAATTCAGTGGTCTCATTGGGAAATATTCTAACTGATCTTGACAAATAAATATTTATTCTGATAGTATACATTTAGCATTTAGCTGCAATGGACACAAGAAGGACCTTCACACCACTCAGGAATCTCTGCTGAAAATTGTAAGAAAAGCAAAGGAGTCTTTGAACATCCAATGTAAATGAACTCCCCATATCTCAGTGAACGCCACTGAACGTCTCAGCATGAAGATACTCTGTTTAAGGGTTATTTACCAAAGTAATTCAAGAGATGTCTTTCAAAGGCAAAGTATAGCACATGAACGTTCTTGTGGGCTACACAGTTGCTAAATACCAGATACAGAAATATTTATTTTATTACTGAACAGTTTATGCAGACCACCTGAGATTTACTTCCCTTCTCCTTTCTTGTGAGACCAAAAGCCAGTGATTCTCCAGAACCCGGAGACAATCTCCTGCCTTTGCCACTGGCCTACAACCTTGGACACACATGGCTGCTGGCAGAAGGCAGCAGAACTGAGGAGCTGATTTGAGCACATGTTGCCTGACACCACATTTGAAGCTGCTGTTTTTCCATCAATACTGTTCACAACAGTTACGGGAAAAGAACAAGGTTTCTCAGGACTTGATCTTAATGACACACATGAAAGAAGACAGGACAGAGGCATGCAGGAACCGGGTCATTGGGTTACTGGAAATTTTCAGAGTGGTTCCTGCCTTAAACTATGCTGTCTCTAGATGATTACCATCAGACCTGGAAGGGAGAACAGGGGACAGAAGCAGATGCTTTAGCTGCCCAAGGTGTGGGTGTTTATCCACATACACCAGAGTAACCCCATGAAAGGGTGCCTCCATCAAAAAAAGGGGTGCTACTCAGTCCAGCCACAGACAGGGGATTGTAAGCCATGTCTGTCTTTTCCTGAAAAGGCAGCACTGGTGTGTGCCTGACACTGAGCCACCCATACAAGTACTCGTTTGGAAACTGGTGTTACAATCTGGCAGACGCTGACTTGTGGGTGGGTGACCTCCTGCCCCCGGTCAGGGAATGGGGTGCTCCTCAACAGCAGGATGCCAAACCTCAGTGGTTTGGGCAATGAGGGTGATGCATCTACAGGAGATGCTCTGAGTACTCACCATCTCCTCTTTCAGTGAGGGAAGGGTGGCAACTGCCAGACTCTCCCACCCTTAGGGAGAAATAGGACTTTCTTTCTCGTCTTCCTCCTCAACGAAAGTAAAACATTTTAATGCACACTGAAAAGAAGGGAAAGGGTGGTTTCTGTCATGTCAAACTCTGTTTTGCAGACTTGACTTTACTATAAAAGGAGAGTGTCACAGTATGGACACAAGGGCCATGATGGAAGGAACCAAAGCTGGGGTAGATAAGCAGGCAAAGAGGCAAAGAACACATCTTCTTACATTTGATGCTATTGACTATGCCTTAATGCAGCTTCAGAGCTATGAGCAGAGCTGGCTTTCCAAAAACAGGCAAATAGCAGTGAAAAAAGTTGATTAGGCATTACTGGCACTCTTTTGTCACACACACACACACACAAAAAAAAAAAAAAAGAAAGAAAGGAAAGAAATAACAGCAAGGAAGAAGACGATGTTGGAATCAGTATAAATAGAGCCTACTGATGAAATAGATGGGCATAAAGGCTGAATTCTCATTCCAGAGATGATGTACTGCAGCAAGATTAGCACTAAAACAGAGAGTCCTCAGCTGAGACTTTTTTCCATACCTTTTCAGCAGAGGCTGCATCACAGCTGCAGGTCTTTGGGAGCAGGTCTCTCTTCTCTTGTCTCAGACTTGTGGAGAAAGAGTGACTTCGTCGAGGCTTCAGTTTCTCATGAGCTGGCTCTACAGGGTCAAGCTCTACGTTGCTCCAGGTCTAATCACAAATTGAAGAAAGATTTCAGCCAGTTGCATCTTTTTTTCAAATTCTTGGAAGTTCTCAAACTCTAGCAAAACCTGTGCACATTCACAGAAAACTAAAACTGTTCTAACACAGGTCTCACGTTCAAAACTCCCCTGGGGAGAGGCTTTATTTTCAAGCTTCTCACTTACCTTGGACTATTTTGCTGACCAGAAAAATAAACCAACTTGGACGTAATGAAAAATTATTTAATCTTTTTTCACCAAGATGTTTTTCACCCTTTTATATCTCATTGCTTATGCTATACTTATACCTGCAGAGCACCTGAATTCTAAAGATGGGAGCAAGTACTAGCAATCTGTTTAATATGTCTTGCAGCATTCTGTGTGACCACCAGCTGATACAAAACCACGGACATCGACAGATCCAAAACCAAGTTTGCATACATCCAAGCAGAATATCCAGAACACCCAGGGCTTCTCAATCTGCATGAGCTTGCTGATTCTACAAACCATCATTAGTGCATGGGAGACAATGGGGGGGCTCTGCTCCAATTTTCTAAGAGCGTGTGAGTAATGAAGCATGAACGGGACACTCCAAAAATGCTGCTCCATTTAGAGGCTTGGGCAGAGGCTGTCTGTCATCCCGTACTTTGTGGTGACTTTTATGTTATCAATGATGAGATCATTCCACTCCAACACCAGCTTTTAGATATGGATAGACAGAGGACAGACAGGGCTCCCCACAAGTGGGAAGATAATAAGTGCATAATTCCCCTGCATCACCTTGCTCATAAATCTGTGTGGCCACCTGTTTATTTCCCCTCACTTGCTGTTGAATAAAACTCCTTGACTGAAATGTTCCTTGATATGCCTCACAAATGTTTGTTCCCTACACTAACGTGCACAACACACAGAGGAAAGCGCTGCTGGCTACAGCTGCATCTTTTACTGTGTTCCTGGTGTCATTTCTTGCCCATCAATGTTTTATTGGAGCATTCCAAAATTTCCCTCAGTCCTGTGTCATGCCAAAGTCATCGAGCTTAGCTTTTATTCCAGCAGCTGCTGTTGCAGCTAAAACCTGTACAGCTGCACTGAGCTGCCAGTTGTCCCAAGGGCAATTGCCTTTGGCTGCATCAACTCAGCGCAGCACAGTGCTGTGCATGGCTAACAGCAGGGCCTTTAACTGAGACTCCCAAGCCAAAGATGCACCAAAAGCTGAAGCTCTTACCCTCCTTATCCTGTCTATTTAAGCAGCACCAACATCAAAATACACACAATAACCTGCTAACATGAACAAACCAAAATCGAGTAGTTACCAATAGCGAAGAACAGAAATCTTCTTGGATCAGGATGGATGATGCAGCTGAAATTACTTCATTTGGCATCAACCAAAGGAATAATGGGGAGAAAATTTAGGTTTTTATACCTAGAGGTGTAAAAGGTCATACGTAGGATTTATACTTTTGTGACAGGTTACTGGTGGAAGCTGTTGCTCTGGGAGGTTTTTGATGCCCAAACTGAGGAGGAGCAGCACAGGTCCCCAGGAGGTCCAGCCCCAGCCCAGACTCTGCCGTGGCTGCCACCCCCCCAGAGCCACCTTCCCAGCACCTCTGCAGGCAAGGCCAGCTTCTTGTGACTGAGAGAGGCTGTGAAGAGTCTCAAGGGATTCTTTTGTTTCTTTCTCACCCGGTCACCAGCCTTACTGACATGTGGGGTATGTTCTTACAAAACACCCCACCCATGCTATAGGGACAGGAGCCTTTCGCTCCTCATGGTTAAAATCCAGGTAAAGAAATCAAAAATTTCCCATCCTACACAAAATAGACATCTTTTAAAACAATGAGACAGCTTTAGGATAGGTTATAAAACTTTGGATGGAAGATTGTTTTCTTGTCCTCCAGCCCAGTGAGACACCTAATCACAGCTGGTAGTTGGTGACACAGGGAGTGTCTGACAATGGCTCTTTTTAGTTCACATTAAAGACTTAACCTGAACATCCTTGGTCCCAGCAGGCATCAGAATCACACAGATATGCTGGCCTGAATGCTTTTTCTGATCATAAATCATCATGCATGAACTTCCAGCTTTGCAGAAATGACCTCACATGACCCAAAAAATTTAGCTACACTCTCCTCCTTCCCTTTTCTGTTCTCTAATTTTGAGTAAGTATTCGTGGATTTGCTTATTTAGAGTCTGAGAAATGTTATACTCACTTTCTGTCATGGAAACAAGAAAAGACTTACAGCTTCTCCAGTAGAAACAGAGGAAACACAAGTGCTCTTGGTCCTCCCAGCAAGAGAGTGATGGCTGGAAAGAGAGGTCCTGAATGATGATTCATTTATGGATCCCCTCAGGAGGTCATTCTTCGATATTCGTATCAGGAACCTCAAGCAGGGAACAGCTTTGTGGATGGTTTTTCTGAAGGAAAATGTGAGAAGAAAAAAAAGCCAAACCTGTCACACTGAAGACACGGCTTTGAAATTCATGTGGTGAAAATACCATTTCTTTCCATCACCTCAACACAGCTTCTGTTTTGATGAAGGGAGTCTTAAAGATTACATGCATACAGCATGGTATAGCTGGTGCAAACTACTCAACAGGCTGGAAAGAAAATAACAGGTCCTTCCAGGCCTTGTGTAAAAACACATACAGAAGAGCTGCATAGGTAAGTGAAAAGAATTGAAAATATATCGAAGAGCATGATTGCTTCTGATTTATTTAAAATGTTAGCCCAGAAAAAAATCAGGCTACTTGGTACAAAGGTCTTCACTGTGCAAATGCACTGAATGAATGGAAAAAAGGGAAGAGGGCCAGAAGAATCAGATGTTGTTACTTATTTGTATCACGGCAGCTACTGTAAACTCCTATTGAAAATTAACACTGTACAAGCATAGAGAAGGATGGTCTAGACCCCAAATCTGCCTTATTCATTAAATAATAATCTTAGTCATGGTCGTGTGAGTCTATTTCTCCTGACCCCAACCCTGGCCCTGCATGGAGCAGAAACGTCCAAGGGCCTCCCCTGGGCAATGCCAGCTGGCCTTGCTCCTCGCAGGGTAGTGCTAGTCAGAATGCTTCATTTGGTGTAGCACCTCCCCAGCACTTCCCAACCCATTATTTCAGCCCAAGAGATGAAGCTAATAGCAGCACAAAACTAAATTAGCAAGTCAAGAAGTGAGGCAGCAACAAGGCATACGTCAAGGAACTGATGCAGGGGACTAGGGATCGCTGGAGGATGTCAGGACATTGACTTTATGCTGAGATGCAAGCCAAGCAGAAGTATATTGTAAAATCTTTTGCTTCTGTAGCTACCAGGTTTGTTGAATAACCAGTACATTTTAAATCACCATTTCTATTCTCACAAAAGATCACACATGTTAAAATTTCAAAGACATGATTCTGGGAGAATGAAATGAGGTCACTCACTTGTAATAAAAAAAAAAGAAACCCACCACCACCAAACCTCAATATTTGACATCATCAGCACTCTCAGAATACTTCTTCAGCTCTTTCTTCTCTGATTTCAAAGGCAAGTGAACAGCAGTTCTGAGTCTACTCTGGAGGTGAGGACTGATAAAAGCTGCCTGTTCCATCATTCCTGATCCTGCCAAGATGCCTGTTGGTGACCCGGCAGGGCCCACTGAGCTGCTTGGGGCAGAAGGCTCCTTGCACGGTGTGGGGTACAAAACGATGGTTAGTGTTGAGCACAAAATAAGAAGTCCTGAAAAAGGGTTTACAGGACACAAGAAAATGTCAAACCCCCATCAACTTCTTTTCAGGTTGAAAACCTCAGTCTGGTGCTGAAAAGCAGCTGCCAGTTTTTTTCTCCAGCTGAGAATCTGAACTACTTCCATCTGACAAATTCAAGTTAGTGTAAAACACACTATCCCATTTATTACATGGGATTTAGTACAGAGGTCTCCTAATGCTGAAGATTCAGAAAATAAGTGTCTGATGGTGAATTTTCAAGGAAAACGTATGAACATTTCTGAATGTCTTGAGGGACCAGAGTTTCTATTTTAACTAATATTTGGGAGGACTATTGAGGGACATTTTGGTGGTTGGGATGAAAGCACAGATTTTGAAGAGAGTTTTAATATTGTATGGGTGAAATACAAAATAGGCATAAACGGAGGTACTTATTTAATGATATTTTTATAATCTGAAATAAAAGTCACCTAAAGTATGTAGTAACTGCAAGCAACTTTTTGAGAAAGTACTGCAACTCAAAGTTATTTATGATTTTTCATTATTTATGATGTAGGAGTTTTGAACCAATAATTTTTGCGTAATTCTGCTTCGCTTGGGAGCCAGTTGGAAACATGGAGTTGTAGAATCTCCTGTTTGCTATGAAAGAATGATTACAAAACCTAAAACTTCCAAAATGTAAGGGAGTTTCTGCAATAACTCTAACACAGTGATGTGTTGGAGTTATTGTGGAGCATAGAGAAAACATACAAGTTGTTAAAGATGTGGCAGCTTTCTTCCCCACAAAAGAGTGGGGAATGAATTAAAACTTTGAGTACCTTCCTCACTTACATTCATTACTTCCTGTGAGACCTATTAGGGAGAGGTATTTTTCTCCTTTACACTGGTGATGGGTGGGCAAGGGGATAGGTGGATGAGGAGGGATGTAGCAAACTCTCAGATCAGTTCTTAGAAGCCAAGTGCTAGCACAAAGGTCACTGTTACAATTTCAGCTACATTCATTGTTAGTGTAGGGTTCTTTTCTCCGTTGTTTAAGGTAAGGAAACCCCACAAAAATGCTTGGTTTTGTTGGGGTGTTAAGGTGCAGTGTCAGGAAATCTCTGTGCAAAAAAACCATCTTGCTTTCCTAGTGGTACATTACTGGTTTGAGCCTGATTTGAACTCTTTAGGTCCTGATTTCTAGATGCCTCTTTGTAGAAAGATTTGGAAAACAACTTAGATGTAATTTGATTCAGTAGTTCCAATATAAAATGACATATTATCCTCTGCTCAAACCCTTAACCCTTTGGCCTGAACAGACTGGCCCATTTATCTGTGCTTGAATAAATTACTCTCAAGGCATAATGTGAATAATTAGAAGATTTGGAAATTATCCAGAAACAATAATCTTAACATATATATTCATTATTCACTGTTGAAGCCAAATTGGTCCTGCAAACATATTTTTGCCAGCTGACTTATTGGTGTACTGTAGGGTTTTTTCCAGTTCTGAAACTGCATTCTTGATTCATCACAAGGGACCCAACATTATTTCTCTTCCTGACTGGATGGCTCCCAAGTGTATGAAATGTCTTCACAATGAGTCCATAAAAATTTCTCTTGTTGATATGTCTAGGAATACAAGTTAGAAAGCAGGGAAAAAAATAAAACAAGATAAACCAAGATTGTTACTAAGAAAATGTCTGAAATCTTGTTGTCGACTCCAGCCCTTTTCTTAACAGTCTTAAAAACCCAATGCTGACAGGAAAAAGACTAACTGAAGCAATTCTCTGTCACAGAGCCATAGGATGCTGTGGTTTGGAAGGCACCTTGAAGGAACCTTAAAGACCATCTAGTTCCAAGACTGATGCCATGGGCAGGGACACCTTCCACTAGACCAGATTGCTCGAAGCCTTATCCAACCTGGCCTTAAACACTTCCAGGGAAGCATCCACAGCTTCTCTGAGCAACTTGTACCTTGCAAAAATAATAAACTGAACACCATAACTTTGGTTCAGAAACAAATAATGGGTCCTAAACACACCAGCCAGCTGTGCAAAACTTCCCATTGAACTTCTGCAACCCATCAGAAACTAGGCATTCTCCTACTCTAAACTAAAATGCTCTGCAGACTTCAAAAGACTCAGATGGTTTTTGGAGGATGCAAAAAGGTGTTAGTTATGATAGCAGACATTTTCAGACAAAACATGTCTCTGAACTGGAGAAGCATGGATGTGACAGATGAACCACCCGGTGGATAAGGAGTTGGCTGGATGGTCACACTCATGGAGTTGTGGTCAATGGCTCAGTGTCCAGGTGGGGCTCAGTGACAAGTGGTGACCGCAGGGGTGGGTGCTGGGACCAGCCCTGTTTAACATCGCTGTTGGTGACACGGACAGTGGGATCAGGAGCACCCTCAGCAGGTTTGCTGATGACACCAGGCTGTGTGGTGTGGTTGCCACGCTGGAGGGAGGGATGGCATCCAGAGGGACCTGGAGAAGTGGGCCTGTGGGAACCTCAGGGAGTTCAACAAGGCCAAGTGCAAGGTGCTGCACGTGGGTCAGGGCAATCCCAAGCACAAACACAGGCTGGGCAGAGAATGGATGGAGAGCAGCCCTGCCCAGAAGAACTTAGGGGTGCTGGTGGATGAGAGGCTGGACATGACCCAGCAATGGGCACCCACAGCCCAGAAAGCCAATCATGTCCTGGATCATGTCCTGCATCCCAAGCAGCGTGGGCAGCAGGGCGAGAGAGGAGATTCCGTCCCTCTGCTCTGGTGAGACCCCACTTGCAGTGCTGCATCCAGCCTGGGGTCCCAGCACGGGAAGGACATGGACCTGTAGCAGCAAGTCCAAAGGAGGCCATGAAGATAACCAAAGGGCTGGAGCACCTCTCCTCTGCAGGCAGGCTGAGAGAGTTGGGATGTTCAGCCAGGAGAAGAGAAGGCTCTGGGCAGATATTACAGAACATTCCAGTACCTGAATGAGGGCTACAAGAAAGATGAAGAAGTACTTTTCACAAGGGCATGTAGGGGTAGGACAAGGGGGAATAGCTTTAAACTTAAAGAGGAAAGGTTTAAATTAGATAATAGGAAGGAATTTACAGTGATGCTGGTGAAGCACTGGAACAGGTTGCCCAAAGAAGCTGTGGATGTCCCATCCCTGGAAGAGATCAAGGCCGGGTTGGATGGGGTTTTGAGCAACCTGGTATTGTGGAAGGTGTCCCTGCCCATGGCAGGGGGTTGGAACTAGATGATATTTAAGGTCCCCTCCCAACCAAACTATTCTATGATTCTATGTTTTCACGCTTTTTGGGTGTATTTCGACCAGCCTTCTGAGAAACCTTCACTTTTCTTACAACCACACTGCCATGCATCAGACATGCAAAACAAGGAACTCGATTTCCAGCTCCTAAGTCCTAGTTGTCAGGCAGTGAAACTTACCAGCTTTTCCACTTCTTGGGAGAAACAAGCCTCATACCAACGACTAACCCTGCCATCTAGTGGTATTTAGACAGTTATCACATTTACCTCAGAACTTTCTCGGAACTTTCGACACAGTATCACTTTGTGGTAGCTATGCTTTAAAAGACTTGAAAAAAATCCTAACAGTATGCTGAATAGCAGTTCTGTTACAAGTATATCCCCTTTATATTATAAAGTATCTTTTGCTGCCAGTGTTTCAAAATCTTTGGTGAAAAATTGCTTCAGAAAACCAAACCTTGAACACATGCATATATAGCTGCTTAAATTGGTGAGGATGTGATTTATTGAGCCTCGCTGGTTGGGACCTTTTATCTGGCGGGTGGTCTGTAGTGGCTGTCCCTGATATGATGAAAGATGACCCTGAGCATCACCTCCTCCTCCTCCTGTCAGTCACGGTGTTGTGCAGCTCCACAGGGCAGAGCAGGGCTCTGAGGGAGAGGATAAAAGATCCACATTTGCATGTACAGTTATACACATAGCTATATATTTACTATACCTGTATCTTGGGTGAATTATTGCATATATGATGGGGTTGTAGATTGCAGAAGCTTTGGCAATAACTGCTGGCACAGATTTGGAATATGGTGTTAGGCTGTTGCCTCGACTAAAACAAAGCAAAAACATTACACACAGCTATGCCATGGATTACATGGATACTATATTACTAAAACATATTACTCCTTTTAACTGGTTTTGTGCTGTTATCTTTTTGTAAGAAATACCCCTGAAAAGTTGACTCATTCAAGTTATTTCTTTGCTCAGATGAAAGGCTTGAATTTGACAGCATGTACTTGGTTTCATTCATTTAGAGAAGATCAAAGACATGCAGCAAGTAATTTTAGGATGACTAGGAACACAAAGAATCACCTTCCCTGTTTCTACAACAGACAAAACCCCCCCTAAAACCCCAACAAAAGATCCCCCGTTGTGGCCATCTGGGAAAAGTGAATGGTGATAGAAAAAAAACCAGAATCAAACCTAAAAATCTTTAAGCAGCAGCAGCATCTGTGCTGACTGGTAATGTGTGTCAGTGACTCCGTTCCAAACACTGCAGAAGGAAGAGAGGACTGGAAGTGGTTTGAAACCAATATTTCCCTTTTGACTTCAACCTCCCACAGTCAGTCAGGTGTGATCAATGTCAGTGCAGGGTAAGCACAGCTAATATCATGGTATCATAGAATGGTTTGGGTTGAAGGATACTTTTAAAGATCATCTATCCCAACCTCTCTGCCATGGACAAGGACAACTTTCGCTAGATGAGCTTGCTCAGAGCCCCATCCAACCTGGCCTTGAGAAGCAGAACATGCATTGACAAGACACCAGGTCCCTTCGGAGCAGAGAATGGGTGGAGGAGACAGCAGTGTATGGAGGAAGCTTCTCGAGGCAATGGGTATTAGGAGATAAAAGAGGTAACTCCTCCAATTTATACAAAGAAAGCATTATGTGAAAGAGAAAACATTGGGTACCAAAAATTAAGATTAAGAAGTCCTAATAGTTTTTAAATGCATAGACAAATAATCCCTTTTCTGGCTTTATTCACAAGGATATAGTGAAGAATGAAATATCACCTGGAATGTAATAATTATTTAAGACCCTTTCAAAAAGGAGCTCTGTCCCATGTGAGTGACTACTAATCATATTTGCAAAACCCCTGCTGTTTGGATTACTTTCCCACTTACCCTGCCCAGGCAATCAAGGTGACACAAGCATAAGGAGACCAGGACAAGACAAACACAATGATGACCACAAAAGCAATTTTTGCCAGCTTCCACTCATTCTTCATGGACTGAGAGAGGTAGGATTTCCGGCTGCAGGATCCCAGCTTTTGAACATCTCTGTGAGGGGGAAAAGAAATACAAATACTGAAGCAGGACAATGAAAAAGCAACATCTCTAATATGTTCTCACCAATATGCAAAATGAAGTAAATTGCATATTTCCCTGCTCTAACTCTTCTTTTGTCCTCTGATATTTAAAAACTCTAGAAGGCATTGATGTAGTAAAAGGGTTGCAAGTGTTGTGTTTGCCTGTGAGACTGAGCCAGAACCCCTGGGACTACAGGACTGTGTCTTTATCCCTGACACAAAGGAGGGTTTCAGGTTGCAAAGATACAGAAATTGGTATCTCCTGCCCTTGGCTGCTCTTAGAGGTGGAGCAAGCAAAGGCACAGATGGATGGAAAAATCAAGTCTTCTGTCTTTTCAAGGGAGGAACAGCTTGCAGAACTTCCAATTCATGAGGTACCACATGCTGGAGTACCCTGACAGCTTTGAGAAACTTGTGCCAAACACTTGCAAGGACATTTTTACTTACCTGCAGATTTGTTTATTAAAGAGTATTTTCAGTGGGAGGTACAACAGGCAGTCCTAATATTTTTGTCACAAAACATCAAATTCTCTTCTCGCACCAAACACCCCGCATTTAATTTTAAAAAGTTCTATATGGTCAGGCATTTTATATACTTTGGCATAGAAAATAACAGTTTTTACATATCAGTGTTGTTAAATGGAGATACATTTCAGGCTGAAGACATTAATTACCAGCCAGCAGGGTAACAAACTCCCTGTTGGTGCACTGTAAATATAGAATAGAATCACAGAATCATAGAATGGCCTAGGCTGGAAAAAATCTTAAAGATTATTTAGTTCCAACACCCCTGCCATGACCAGGGACACTTTCAACTAGACCACATTGCTCAAAGTTCCATCCAGCCTGGCCTTATAAAAGGCACAGAAAAATCTTGTGTCCACTGTGCTTCATGGGTGTACAAGACACCATTATTTTAAGGATGCATTCTTTACTCCTTCACTTGGTATCAAGTATACATACACAAAGCACAGTAAAAAACAAGGCAAAGGCCAAAAAATGAGAGTTCAGAAAGAACTTTATTTTAGGCATATATAAATGTGCTTATAAAAGTGGAATTTAGCCTTATGAAGCCAAATGATTTCAACAAGTGCCTGCAGACAGGAGCAGAGAAAAACCATCAGAATGGGTGATACAGTTGAGCAGCAGGAAGGACTCACAGCACCAGCTGGTGTTGTATCAGACCAAGGATAAACCATGTGCTCCTTAGCAGAAAAATAACTGATAGAATGATGTCACTTTACAGATCTAACACCCTGCTGATTTTTCATGTCAAACATAGACCAAAAATTTTTTGGGGAAAAAAGTCTGAGCAAGCACAGCCAGATATTGTGCATGTAGTTGTGATGCTTGAGTGAAGCAAGATAGTTTTTGGGATGCCTGCCTTAAATAAAACTGTCAAAAAATATGAGGACTGTTTTGTTTACAGAGCTGCTCAAAAGCAGATGATTCCCCCATTGCTACATGCTTTTTATTATCCCTCGAGGCTGAAAACTGCTGGAATACACAAGGACCTTGTTTCTTGTAGTGCAAATCAGAAATACAAATAACTCAATCTAATTATCTGATGTACTATTAATTACTACAGTGGAATAAGATTAGAACCACCAGTGACTTCTTTTTCTGTGCTGAAGTTCATACATCCATTCCAGTTTTAGATCGGCAAAAAATATTTCTCCTGTTACTGCTGTTAATGATCTGCCACTACAGATCATTAACATTGCAATTTCAACACAGACTAATTTTTGATTCAGATGTTTCTGCAGCTAAAGAAATTGAGAAAACCTTCTACTACAAGAAAAGGGATACGTACTTCTTTCAGCTAGATTGCTTACCTGCCAGTACGCCTTATGGCCAGGAACATCGATAAATAGCAATGGAATATTATTACCAGGGGAATAAAAAACACGCAGCAGCATAAAATCATGGTGTAACTTCTGTTTGCAGGGGAGTAGGTTACATAGTCCCATGTACAGGATATCATCAAGCCCTCAGGCACATAGGAACCTATGGAGTACATGAATACATTATTCACACATACACCCAAAGTTAGCGCAGTTGCTGATCCAACGACTAAGCCCTTAAAATAAACCCTGTCCTGTATCCATGGTCTTCAAGAGCTGTGCCAGCCAAATTATACATGATATATGTGGTCTGAGAAGTGAGTGCCCACACGGAAAGGAGGTCCTGACTGCAGAACTCTCAGGTACACACCTAACATTCCATCTGCAGATTGATCTGCTTGAATACATCCTGGGTGTAGGGGGGCAGAGGGTTTCTGCAGTGCAGTAAGGGCAGATGGGTGCTACAACAACAAACCATCAGATGGTGGCTGGGCACCCATCCAAGAACTGATAAGAAAACTCTTTTTTTTTTTACACTCCGAGCAAGACTAAACAGAACACACAGGGAATGCTGGGAGAGAGAGAGCAGACAACATACTCCAGCCGAGGAGAGGAGCCACGCTCCATCCCAGCGAGTAGAGCCACACGACGGCGATGATCTGCACAGTGCGTCTCTTGGAAGACCACTGGATGGACTGCAGGGGCTTGGTGATCACCAGGTAGCGGTCAACAGAGATAGCCAGCAGAGTCATCATCGAGGTTATCCCAAAGAGAGCCCCACAGAAAGCATACAAGTTACAGCCTGAAGAAGAAAATGGCAGTGTCAGGGGTTTTCCTGAAAAGAGGCATGTTTTCTCTCAGAGCCCATCATAATAAATCTCCCACTTTTTTTTCCTGGCTCAGGACTTGTCTCTCAATAGAAGCATTTTCTTAGCCTCACATTTTCACAGTTATTAAATGTTTATTAGAAAAACACAAATATAAATAAAACACAAATATATGTATTTAAACAAGTCCTACTTCACTGCAGGCTGCAACTGGGAAAATTTTGTCAATGGAAAACTGCCTCAAAGAAAATCCAACCTAATTAAAGTTATATTTTCCTGGACTGTTGCCCAATATATTGATCTTAACATGCTGCAGCAGACATCTGTCTGTTAATGATAGATGGGTGGTTCAAAAAATGACTTCGGTTTATGTGGTTTAAAATGTAAAGTTGTTTAAATTTGGTGACTAAGAGACCAGCTGTAAAACATAGCTCCAGCTCCTATATTTAATGGCAGTACTTTTTGAAAGAACTGACTTTTTTTTACATGAAACAGACCTTTTAACCCCCTCAGCATTCAGGCACTGCACTACCAGATAGAAACTTGTGAAGTTACACTGAATTTAATGGACAAACCTGTGTGGAAAGATCATCCATTGTTTGAAATCGTGCATTGCCCCATGTGGTTATAAACAAGAGCCCGCTAGGAATGACAGGCAGCAAAACCACCACATCCAACCTTAAAGCAGAGTTCTAAAGTCTTTACAAGTAACCTGCAACTAAGGACCAAATCCCACTCAACCCAAATCAAATGCTTCATTTGTGACAGCATGACAATTTGCACTGATTTTATCTAAGGGGATGAGCAAGACTAAAAATATCTTCGAACCAAACAGGAGTCCCTTCTGTGCTGCTGAACAGTACATGGTCTCTGGGCGTGCTCCACCATTGCACAGCCACTAGTGGGTGCAAGTTTTCACCCATGATGAGATGAGAAGCACCAAACAGAGCATTGAGCCTTCCGAGGTCCTTGTTCTACCCACATTTCAGGTATTTTTTCAGCATGGATCACCTTTTCTTTCTTGCAGTTGGGAAGAAAGGAGCTTAAATCTGCTGAGTCCTCAAATGACTACTGTTATTTAAATATCTTAATTAAATAGGAGATTCCTAGAAGCATGCCAATGGATATCAACATACATTTCTAAACAAAAGTAGTAAGTAGCCTTCAAAATGATACAGAAAAACTATTTACAACTTACTCAAACTTTTCTACCTATTTTCAGCAATAACATCTGCCTTCGAAGCTAAAGGGTAACATGACCACATGTGGATGTTGACTCCTTCCTTTCCAAAATACGTAAGGTAAAAGAATCATAGCTGTAATACAAAACATGTGACATGTCACTGGCTGTGTCTGGAGCTGTGACTCAAGAGATTTGTGCAGCTCTATCCGTGGCACACAAGCCAAGGCTGTTGTGGCTAAAACAGGCTGCAGGCAGCATAAAGCTGGCGAGGTAGGAATTAGTGTTAGAAAGTACCTATGTCTCCAAGTATCCATTCTCTGTGCAAGCTGTTGACAAAGCACATGGGTGCCTGAGAAGCCGACATCAGGAAGTCACTCACAGCTAAATTCATTATAAAGTAGTTTTGGGGAGTCCTCAGCTTCTTGTTGCTTAAAAACATGAGAAATACATAATTTTAAAAAGACAAAGTGGAAAGTTGCTTTATAACTTTGCTTGCTAGCATAAACAAATACTGTCCAGATTGGAATCAATGGTTACTCACAGTGAATCAATTGCTAATCACCAGTCGGTCAGCTGTAGGCATTTCAAAATAATTGAAAAGAGCAGGAGCAATAAAATGGATTGTTTCCTCTTCAAGCTAAGGAGAGTTTCAGCTGTCTTGATAAATATGGATTTGTTCAGAAGAGCAGCTCCCCAGGAGTTCTGTAATATTGATTGTGTCTTGCATTGCACATGAGGAAGATCTGAAGAAAGTTACAGAGCCAAAGGATCTGCTTCTGGTGATACTTTAAAAACTGCTGACCTGAGGTGTGGTGTTGACACAGTTGACCTGAAGTGGCCGACACACCACTAACTAAATGACCCTTTGCAAAGTACTACAGCACAAGCAGAGCATACACAGAGATTTGGAAAAAGTGCTTTTGCTTATATACATCTCATAAAAGAGAATGAAAGCTCTCAGGGGCAGATGAACAGGCATCATTAAATGCCACAACAAGGAGTGTGAAAGCAGCAGAAGTCCACAAGCAAAGCTTATCCAAGGAAAACAGCTGAGGTTTCTGATCTGCTTTGCAATATCACTATTTGCAGCTAACATGAATTTCTTTCCTTGTGCTGATAAACAAATACTGAAAAAGAAAGTGAGAAAGCCATCTCAGTGCTGCTGCAATTCTAGCAAATTTTTGGATATCATAATTGCCTGGAAAAACAGGGTGAGAGTGAGTACAGAGTTCACACCTTCCCAGGTGCTCATCTGCCTGTGCAGATTTTCCTACTTTGACAATTTAATACTTTTATTACACCAGCTAAACCACACACATTTCAAGACAAATACAGAGCTTGTGCTGCATTTAAAAAAAATCATGAAGGTATCTACAGTTGCAGGGAATTCAATTTCTCTAAACCATATTAGAAACCAGTTATTCAAAATAACTAATTTATTTGTCTTAAGCATTTAAGAATAGGAAACTAACACTTGGTTCATAACCCCACTGGTGTCTCTAGCATTGTAAGGCCCCGCTGCATCACCATACATAATGACAGCAAATAGTGAATGAGGAAGGTTTTGAAATCCAGCCTCACGGTGTGGGACAGAGGGCAGATATTTCTTTTTTCCAATAGGTTTTTGCATACTCTGGCTGCAGTAGCTTTGCCTGTTTATTACTCTGCCAAGAGAGCACACAAACTGACAGAAATCCTATGATCTGCCTGAAGCAGGAAATACACTGGTGGCATGAGCTCATTTCACGTAGCACATTGCCTTCTTGGTCCTTTCAGGACATCTGGGCTTCTGGGAAGAGTGTCAGTGTTTGTCAAGTATTTCTGCAATTGCTACAGGGTAAGTGAAGAAGTCTGCAGCTGCAAGACTGTGGTTTCTATCATTAGAAGTAATAAACCATAGTTTAAACTTTCAACTGGAAATTGTTTATAGAACAAGGTATTATTTTCTCATTTTATTTGATTCCTTAAAACGTGAAGAATTTACACCGAGGTTGTCAATGATGCACATGGACGTGTGTCTGCATGTGTATGGTTGCCTTCTCCCCTCTTTCCCCTCACGTTTATTGCCATTAGATTTAATCCAAGAGGAAAACAATGCAGAAATCTGCATACAGGCACAGGTGAAACTCAAGGCCACTCAGATTAACCACAAAAGGCATTTTTGTACCTGTAAAATGCGTAGAGGACTAGGAGGTTTCCGATGACACCGATGGAGCCAATAATGAGCACACACGTTCCTACAGCATAAAGAACATGGCCAGGGATCTCTTCCTTGGTCACAGTGTGTGGCTGGGTACTCATGTTCAGAGCCTGAATGGAAAACAGAGGAAAAGGAAAGCTTAGCCCATTTGGGACCCTTAGTCTGGGGAACACATGCTCAGCCTGTTGGCATTCACTTCCATGGCTCGTTCAAATCAAATACACACCTTTGAGTTCTTTGCACATCCCCTGTAATCAAGCTTCCCTCAAGTTACTTACATAATTTTGACATTTCTCTTAAAAAAAGAGCAACAGAGAAAGCAGACTGGAAATGACAACTAAGGAAGTTATGATGATGATGTGAAAAAGGCAAAGAAGCTCGAGCATGAAACTTGCTCTGTGTAACTGCTGCACTTTGGGGCACAGAGCTGGCTGACAGTACAGACCGATGGCAAGAAATAACCTGTCACAGTTTGGTTTTATTAGGAGCAATGATATCAAATCCCACACTTACACACATTAAATCCCCTGCATCTCCCCAGGTTCACTCACTATCCACTAACTTAGAGTGTACAAAACCTGGGAATTCCCCATGCAAAAGAGAGGAGATGAGAGGTATAACAACAGCAGTACCATTGCCTGTGTAAGAAAACATACATTAAATAGTCTTGACACCTCTTTCACTGCCCGGGATCTTCAGCACATGAATAGGCTCCTTCTGTATTCTCTTTTTTTAAATCAAATTCAGATTTATCACTGGCTACATTCAGCAGAAAGGCAGCCTACAGCTAATCCACTCAGTTCACATTAGCATTAGCAACGAGAAGAGTCCAAATTGCCTCATGGAAATTCTTATTTACCAATTCACAGGCAGCTAAGTCTCACACTCACAATCAGACCTGGAGAGCTGAGTCGAAGGTATGGCACCTTGTCACACCTTGTCACAGTGTACCTGCTTCACTTCACCCCCTTTCTCCACTGCACAGTTCAGCAACGTGTAGAGTGTGGGATAAGGCTGATTTTGGCCCGTGGGAGAGCAGCTGAGTGACAAAACAGGTTAATATGATAATTGTGTGATGATAACCACTGGTAGTATTTAAGCAGCCATTTTTTAAAATGATGAGTATACCCTTTCTTTCCCATTGCTAGCTCCTCATCTCCCACACTGCTGCTTCTCCTTTCTGCCTTGTATTCCTCACTCGTCTATGAAGTGCAAAGAGTACAGCTCCCTCGCTGTACAACAGTCCCAGCTGTGGGCATTATCCCCCCCAACTCTGCAAAGCCCCTGGGGCACTCCCTGGGGAGGCTGCATTTGGCAATAGGGAGGGCATGGTGAAGTGCATTGCACACCCTGAGTACCCACAAAGCAACAGGTCTGCGGTGGAAATGCTGACAGCAAAGCTGCCCAGACTGAAGTGATGTAGTAAAAAGCTATGGCTTCAAAGCAGGAAGGTTCTTTCAAGCCTTCTCAGTCATCTGACAGACTCTGCCCTTGACAAGATGGCTACTCCAATATGGCACTTCACCAGAGATCACATCACTGTAAAAGCAGGAAGACATGGAAGAGAGCATCTGCTGGTGCTGGTTGCACCAGGGGGCTGTGATGCTTATTTGCAGTGCTTCGGCAGCAATAAAAAATGTCACTGTGTGTAGCATTTACCCTTGAGAAAGGTGTGAGAGGTCGTGTAAGAACAGGCAGAGCACGGCGAGGTGGCCCAGCAAAGGAAGCAGTCATGGCTGTTTGGTGGCATCAGGCAGAGCCATCACCATGCTCTCAGAGCAGGGCTGCCTGGGCATGCAAATTCACCATGTTAAACTTCTTTCCTCCTCTCTCAAACCCAACAACCTCAGCAGTGTGTGCACTGAATCATAGCCCTGCCACATTTCTGACAATGCATACCAAAGAAGCTGAACTGGGGAGAAAGGAAAAGGGTTCATTTTTTTTCTTCCTTTCCAGCTTATCTGTTAGGCATGCCAAGGATTTGCCCCTGCCTAGAGGTTTATTTTATAGAGCACTATTATATAAATGTAATTCAGGGTAAGTAGTACTTGCCTGTCATACGAATTACACTTTACTTCAACATATGGGAATTCACTGCTGTAGAAATTCATCTGAGAAATGGACTATGAATTTCACACCCAAAGGTGTCTCGCCTTATCTCTCTGCTGAAGAGAAGCTGACTTGGACATTTTGGCCCCATTTACTCATTTGTGGGTGGTGAGCTGTGTCAAAAGCTGAAAAATGTCTCACATGACATATCTGTAAACTCAGCTTACAGTTTGCTGGCAACACTGGATGAAATATAAACTATTGATGCTTACAGAGTAGACTCTGGAAGGCAATAAATACCAGGGATTACACAGAGCCTTCAATCTCAGTGAGAAGCTAAAGTGAGGGATGTTTAGATTACACAGGCTTTGGATCTTGCCTCCAGGGGAGTCCATGAAACACCACGGCCACTTCTGCAGCAATGTTAATAGAAGTTAGATAACTCTCAGATCTGAATGGAAAGACAGCTACTCATTCTCTCTGCTGGTGTTACCCTGAGAGAGCAGGATGTGGCAGGCATCCAAGCTGTATGAAATGGGGCAAGCTGACAAAGACCAAAAGCCATTTATAACACTGTCATTTGAATCTGAAAAGAAAAATGTTCATATCTATGTGTGTGTGTGTGTGTATATGTATATTTCAACAGAAAACCTCAACTTGGATAAAACATAATTTCATTAAACTGGTGGAAATTTTCTAAACAAAACAGGCGAAACCAGTACAAATAGCTGTAGGCTAATCAAGGAGAATGTATACCTCATTTTACTCGCATAATGTACTTCACCAATTTGGCATATTTTCACAACAGAAAACTGTTAAATTTAAAGATTTAAATACTCTTAAGGTTGAGAATTTAAAATCTACTCTGGTGAGCAAATGCTGCTTTTCTATTATAGACTTGTTCTCCATACAGCATAACATCCACCTTTAGACAAGTAGCACTATCATCAAGGTTTTAGGATTTTCATTAAATTTAGGCTTTTTCTCTTTTTCTACAGTGTCAGCTGTGAGAAGCTGGCCTTTTAGCAATTTGAATTAACAAGCTAAATGCCTGCCAATGTAAATATTTTACTGTATAAAGATGAGGGCTAGAAATATGAAGAAGAAATTCCAAGCTTAGTGATGAGCTTTAAGGAGAAGCTGGGTTTTGCAGATCTTCTCAGAAGCTGTTACTACTCCATGCATTTTTTTGTACTTTTAGTTTCCCACAGCTAATAAGAATAAAATTAAATTATAGGAGAATATTCCAAGTTTCTATGAGTGTTTCTAAGCCAAGAAAACTCAAAAAGCTATTGCAAATTTTTCCAGATAACTTGGTAAGCAGGACAGCAGCTACGTACAGCAGGTTGCACTCACTATAGACACTGATGATTGTTACTTTGCTCTGTCTGTATCAGCCTGTCCTAGCACCAAAATGATGTATGGTCAATGACAGCTGCCACGAATCAGCAAAATATTAATTTGTACTGTGGGGAAGGTCCTGCCTTTTAGACTTAGTAAAGCACAGGTTTTGTATCCATCTCATGTCACCACTAACTGCTACAATACACTGTGTAGTTATACATGGGCTTTATACCTCAGTCTGATCGCTTTATTTTATTTATTGCAAACTCAGACCCCTTGAGAATGCAACTGAAAAAACTTAAAAAATCAAAAGACACGCTGGGAGAAGTTCCCCTTCTGCTGTTTCACACTGCTGTGGTGATGTACAGCTGACCTGGCTTCAACACACCTATCTCAATTGGATTTATGGGTGCTCAGTATCATCACAGCCATGTATTGTAGAGTGAAAAGCCTGTGTAAGCCTCAGCCTTGCTCCTTCTCTTTAAAGATGTGATTTAACGTAATGATAATGAAGGAAGGCATTGCATTTGATTCAATGAATATATTGAATATTTAATGGGTGAATCAAGTTTTCAAGTGCTTACATGAGATGAGTTCACCTCTCCATTTTTCCCTCAGACTGACTTTGCCTCCCTCGGTATTTTGGTCCTGGGACAGAATCCTGAGCACTCTGCTGAAGACACATCCACTTCCTGAGTGAACATTTCAAAAGTACCATCCAGAATGACCTGATTGTTTAAGTCAAAAATCCAAGCAGAAATAAGCAGCCCATGGAGAGGCCAGTAATTGCAGCAGGGCCAGCTTCTGGCGTACTTGCCAACCCTGTGCTCGCTCTGTTTGACTCCCTCTGAATTAATGCTACAATCATTTGCATTTTGACTCCATGAGCTGTTGGAGGACCTGACAACTCACATAAATTATGATGTGGCCTTACTCTTATGTATGAAGTGACCACAACATCAAAACACTGTCACCTACGTGGCTGCCTGGAGGGCTTTCCTGGCAGGGCAGCTAACAGATCCACAGGCAAATGGAGGGTAAACTATTAACAGTTGTCCCTCAGCTATCTGGCAAAGGAAGCAGGCAGCAGATATAAAAATAAACTTGGTCTATTTCTCCCAAAATAAAGATGGAAAACTTGAAACAGATGAGGAAAGTCATTCTAGGAAAGCTTTTGCAATTTCATTTTTAGTGATAAAACGATGGCTAAATAATTAGAGCCATCTGTTTCTGCTTTTCAGATGATAAGATTAATAAAGAAGACAAAATTAATTAATAAATGCAGAAGACAAAAAATTGTCGTTAAAAAGGGAGGGCAAGGGCAGGTCCCCTTCAATAGGTAGGGGTAGAAACTAATGGACTGAAATGGTCGTATGATTGGCATAAAGTGGATATAAGATTATCCAAAGCCTTAGTTACCCTCTGGTTTTGCTCAGGGGTGCAAGCTCATCTTGTGGAAACGATTTACACTGAAATGAGCTTAAGGAAGGGCTTGCTTACAGGGGGGATTAATGTGCACTAACAAGGGAATAAATTAGCAACATAGCAGCCTCCCCGTGTTGAACTGTTCCGTGGATTCACAATACAGAAGTCTGATTTGCTGTACAAAAAATTTGTCTATACTGTTACACCTGAAAATTTTACAGAAAAATGCTAAACAGTACTCAGGTATGTTAGATGAGATGGGAGAAAAGTGAGTGTACCAGCTAGCAGATAGTACTTGCCAAGTTCCTTATAATTTCACTGATAGTCAGTATAATCCAGGTAATTTCAGTATGAAGCACCATCTGGTTTGAAATTATAACAAAATTTGGGGCTTAATGAAATATCTTGCACGTAGGAACTCCTGAAGCAGCGAACAGAAGGTCATTGCTGTGTAGAGATTATAGCAGGACTAGTGATCCTCAGATATTTTACAAAACAACAACAACAAATAATAATAAACTAGTAAACAACAAACAATAGCCAATCTGGCTGACAGTGCTGTGTTCCAACACTGTGCAGCAAGGTCAGATTAATTCGGCCCTCAGAAAGTCAAGTCAAACCGTGATCATCCACACATGGAAAAGTTGCTTTCCTTATCAGCCTCTGGGTGACAGTCCTCTTCCACACTCGTTCCAGTCAGTTCACATGCCAAAGCCAGGAGCACTCAAACACACGTTTACAGTGTGTATTTAATCAAAATGAAAACCGGTTTAGCAAATGGACTTCAATGCATGGCGCTTCAATGCAGTCCATCCAAAAGTGACCAAGAAGAACAGAAACTGCCTGTGTATAACAGGACAAGTAGCAAAGTCAGGCATCTGCTCCAGACCAAGGCAAGTGTTCATCCAGACGGTTGTCATAAAATTTTGGGAAAACCTCGAGGATTTCTTCCTACAATGAAGTACATATCTAGTTGATTCCAGTCCAGCAATTTGCTTCTGGGCTTCTGGCCAGTTGGAAAAAAGCACTGGATTTCAGGACTCATTTGTGTCCTTAAGATCTCATGTTTAGCACAGCCTCTGCTTTGATGGGGTGCTTTCTTTCAGGCCCTTAATATCTGTGCTTAAACTTCTTGCAAGCGATCTAATGAGGCATGGCTGGGGATGGTAGAAAAAAAACCTCGAAACCTCCCCAAAAAAATCCAAAGAGAAAACCATCAAAACCTCATTGAGTTCTCAATAAAGAATGAGTCAGCTAGATATTTAAAGTAAGCATACTCAGATTTTTACATATCCAAACTAATGAATCAGCATAAGCAATGGGTATTAATAATTCAGATGATTTCTAAATTAATGATATTATATTGAAATGATGCTCCTGAGAATAACATAGCAATCAGTAGCAAACTATGAAACAGAAAAGAATATAAGTTTTAATATCTGTCTGCCAGTTACAGAGATCTCTAAGGGCATATTTTCATCTCTCTGGAGACTGACTAAAAGAATCTTAAAATGTAAAGTCTTTTCTGGAAAGCACAGCGACATTGCTTTCTATGTACATCTTCAGCTACACTGCTGAAATCGGTGATAAAAGACACATTTGTTTGTCAGGGCACAAAAGGATAAAAAAAAGAAAAATCTAACCCCAAATACCAGCCCAGCTGAAAAACAAGCCATCTTGTGTTCCAGCTCGAGTGCTCTCTGTATGGCTTGGGCAGGGATTAGCAAACCTGAGGGATTACCCGATGTTCTACAAGTTTTTCTATGGAGTATGCATGAACAGCCCAACCTTCTTTTTTGTGGGGAAGAACTGGCAAATAACTAGCATATTTGGTTTCCCTTCCTGAATCTATGCCATTAGAATCAAACCTTGAGGCAATGGACTTTAATTTCAAGACTTGCAAATTTTAAACCAAGATACCAAAGGCAGGTTTCCTGAGAACATTTCTCTTCCAGTATTAGTGTACTTATATAATCCACACAGGTAACATTAACCAGGTCTTCACAACATTTTCCTCTACAGAAATTTTATGTTGTATCGAAATGTATCCTCTTCTAGTCTGAGACCTAGAAGAACCAAATTCTACCACGATTTACGAATTTTTGAAAAACAAGCAAACAGAAACCTACTACCAGAAGCTGCTAACACTCAATTGAGTTGAGGGCTCAGTCCATTTTTCCCCTATCATGTCTCACAGGCTTGCATGCCAGTGCAGACAGTTCCTTAATGTGACCCCTGAGACACTCACCATATTGTCCCCTTGGCCATAAATGACATCGGAATTATCTGATGCTGTGTCCAAATGCACCTCAAACCACAACCCAAGCTGTACACGCTCAGGCAGGCAGCACACTGAACAAATCTAATCAATGCTGACATTGCATCAAAATTAGCTGGACTATCACAGTTCAGTGCATATTTGTTTGGCCATGAGGGAACAGATGACTGCTAGCACAGTGCAACAACAAAGCATTAGGCAGAAATCTCAGGATATATATATATTTGAGGGCCTTGGAGCATGTTAGTTAGAAACATGGGTGGTCAAAACATGATGTGCTTGTTAAGTCCTTCAATGTAAGATATTTAGCAGTCTTCAGGGAGAAGTTACAGCAAATATTAATTTTAATCTTATTATGCAGCATACTCTCATAGGTTATTTTACTCCCTCTGAACATCCTACTGCTAGCTGGAGTTCTTTAATAATCTCCCAAAGTTCACCTAAAGAAGGAAATCCCATTGCTCTATGTTTGCCACTCGGTGGCGAGAGTGTTTTGAACTCACTTGGCTCTGTAACCCTTGGGGATAACGTGGGCTCTTCACCTGAGCTGCTCTCCCTTCTCTGCCTCCTTTGAGCTCCTGTAGCTCATCCTGATCTCTTTCACTCATCCCAGGCTATCACATGATGGCTGTTCCCATTTCATCCACCACAGATACCTCATACCAGGATGCTCCAGCTCCAGCCTGCCCACCACACACCAAAAGCCGTTCCATCAGCTGCCACTGTTGGCTGATGACAAGGCAGTGCCACAGCATCCATGGCCTCCCTGGACCAGGCCCTCTCCCACTCCATCAGCCCCAGCAGCACAAGCTCAGTTCCCGGGTGAGGCTCACACTTCGCTGCATTCACTGGAAGTACATGGAGGAATGTCTGCCTGTCCACAGCTGTTGGCAACTCTCTTGGGGTGACTGTGTGACACTGTATTGCTTATCCACTGGTCTATGCCCAGACATGAACCCTGTGCCTTTCTGTATCTCTAAGAGAGAGGGGAGAGAGCCGGTGGAATTCCTTCGGCGCCGTGTTCAAAACACAGAGAAGCTCACTGGCTTCTCATGCCCAGCTGCTCTGCTTCTGCAACAGGGGAGAGTTACATTCCTTTTGCTTTTTAGCTCGTTTCTTGTTCATTAGCTAAAGTACGGAGCCCTGGGACTTTGGCTTCTTCGTCTTCTCTTCTGGACTGTTCGGCAACACCAGAACACCGCCGAACCCCAGCTCCGGAAAGGAGAGAGCCCCTCCCACAAAGGACTCCGAAATCGACCCAGGTTCTCTCCACAGCGAGAGGTTTCATTATTTAGCATTATTCATTTTTTTCCCGTGCCTGCGTGCACTTTACTTGGTAAATAAATAGTTTATTTTTTTTCCCTTTCCTCTGAGGAAAGTTCTTTCCGAACCTGGTGGGGGAGGGGTGGCTGTAACCTGCCTTCTATCAGAGGACATTCATTTCGGACATTCCTCCAAATTTGTTTCCAACCGTGACAGCAACACACTGAAATTCTGATCTCTGCCAGTGGTTCCCGAGCTCTGCTCTGAGGTTTCAAAGAGCTTGAACATATACTCTGGCTTCTGGACAGCTGAACTTCTATCTGTTAATTTAAAAAAAAAAAATTCTTCCTTATTAATGATTGCTGAAAGCACATCCTTCACCAGCCACCTCTGGCCTTATGCACCTTGTCTACATGTTAGGAGTCTTTTCATTCCACCACTCAGCTTCCTGGGGAGACCAACTCAACTGCTGCTGGAAGATCTGTGCATGGAAACTGCTCTGAGAAGAGTGCCCTGCACTTTAAATAGATCCCCTGAAAACATGTGCTTGTTTTTAAGGACCGTGGAAAAAAATCCCATCGGCTGACATTAGTGTTTTAAAGGCTGATTACAAAATGAAAACACATCCCAATAAATCTGCTAAGGCAAGATCTTAATAACTTTTACTAATCCTGTATAGTGTTTCTAATGCTGCTTTTTAAAATACAAATAGCTAATACTTTTCACCAATGTGGTCATTTAGTTTCTGCTGGGTTCTCTGCTCTAGACTTATTCTGTCCCCTATGAAGAACTGTAGTGAATGATGAAGAAAGTACAAATAATAATAGTAGAATTACACTTTAACTACATTACAGTGAAGATTTTTTTCAATTTTCACTAGCTAGGCACAAAGAACTGTAGATTTCCCTTTCTACTTTTCACTATTTGTAAAAAAAAAAACCACTTTTTTCTTCTGCAGGAAATATTCTTAGCTGAAGGCCTGAAACCAGAGACATTCTTCATCAACTAGGGTAATTTCCATATTTCAACAAGAAATTTTGGTCATGAGTGACAAGGCAGAGGGCAACCCAACTTCTTGATGCCATTTGCATCATTCCATCATGTACATTTGGGAACATGAAAACTGCTAAAAGTAGTCACATCAGAGGCTCACCATCTCCTGTGTCTCACACCTGACAGAGTCTGGCAACAGATGCTTTTTAGAGGAAGAACACGGGGAATACAGCAAGTGAACACACTCAATCTGCTAACTTGGAGGACATTTGTGATATTAGTATAAACACCGTAGCATTCAGTTTCTGTTTAGATCAAAGAATTGTCTGATCACTCTAAGCTGAGGATTATACCATGTTATATCTGCTTGCTTCTGTTTAATATTCCTCTATGTAGGGAAGGCAGTGTATGCAGAAGGCAGAGCCAGACACTTCCCAGAGGTGAACAAGAAATGAACATAAAGAATGTCAAAATGTTGAAGTGAGCCCTGCTAGGAGCAGGTGGTAGGACTTGACAACCATCCTTCCAACCTAAAATATTCCATAATGCCAGCAATAAAACCTCCAAAGCACACAGGTAATAAATAATAAGCCATAAAGGAAATGAAATACTATTTCAGTTACTTGAGGACAAGTATTCTGTCTCAGTAAACTGAAAATCTTCCTGCCTACCTTCTGTTACTTTCACAGGAAACTGGGGACATCAAGAGCCAAGTGAACCTAAATGCTGTTTTACACCCAGAGAGTTTAGATAATTTCAATTGATAATCTCTGCAGAGACCACATTTCTTGCATAGGAAGGCTGCAGCTCAGTGCTCTACTTCATTTGCAACTTTTTTTTCCTACTGTGGCTTTAAATCCCGCATGAAAAGAATGACTTCCAGAGGTCGTAGGCACTTCACACCTATTGATTGCACTGGTGGCAAAACACCACTCTTCTCCTGTGGTGCTGAAAATACTCCCTGGTGTTTATGTGCACTGTTAGGTGCCTAAGCATCATGAAAATCTGGCTTTGAAGTATTTTATGACTACTTTTAGAGAATCTAATTGGCCCACTGATGCAATGTTAAGTCCAATGGCCTAATGCATTTTAGTCTGACAGATTCACACTAGACACTCAGACTAAAGCACCTAGCCACCACAGGTAATGGAGATAATGAAGATGACTGGGAAGAGAAAGAAGTTATTAGGTGAATATGTTCAAGAAGTCCTCTCTCTACAGCAAAAGGCAAGTCTTCATTGCCAAACGAAACCTTTCGGCACGAGCACAACTACCCTTAACTCTCTAAAAAAAGAGTCAATCAAACTCTCACCCAGGAAGGAGATCATTGCTTTTCTAGTCCCATGGAGGGTGAAGAACTTACAAATTTCTTGTTGATTTAGCATTGTTAAAGGAAGAGAGACCAGCGTCAAATGAACAAGTGAAACCGGCAGCTCCATTTACAACTAAAATCTATGGCAGCACTGAAGGCATTTTGAAGATTGAAGCAACACTTGCAAATTAATAAGAAACTGCAATATGAACATCATTAGAGAGAATTTACAATCATCAAAAGACCTCTAGATTTCTAAAGAACTAAACTAATGAATCATGGTTTGGCACAGTTGGTGGAAATAGGTGTGTATAATAAAAGTAATGTCTGTATCTCTCAGAAAATTATCTCATGGCAATACTCATCCTGGGAGAAGAAAGAATATCTTGCACAAAAGCAAGTGCCTTTGGTTTGGAGAAGCATCAAGACAACTTTGATATATCAGTGAGGGAAGCTTCATTCTTTCCCTCTCCACTGCACTATGTAACCCGCTGAAAAAAGGGATGATGAAGTTATTTCAATGTGATCCCTTATTTTAATTCTACAGACCATTTTTCAAGACTCTGTGAAAGCTAACAAAAATTTTAGCTCATCTATATTAGGAAACACCATCTTCCTCTCACCCTCATGATAATCTCTGGATATGGGGTGGATTTGAAATGTCTCCTACATTACCTCTGCAACATCACCTTGGAATCAGGATGAACTACCTGAACAGAAAATCTCAGCACAAGGCAGCTCCCCTTTTCTGAGTTAAGAACAAAAGTGCCATTTTACAGAAAAGAACCTTTATGTTAAAAAGTATTTTTAAAAAACAGCAAAGTAATATGCACCAGAGAATCTCAGAAAACAAACACAAGTCTAAAGAAGCACTGTGTCTGTCTCAAGTCATGTCCATACAGAATCTAGGTTCACACTGGACCTTCCTCTGTCCACCCAGCTCTGGAAAAGCATTGCAATAAAGAGCATCTCTCAATGGAAAAACAGATGAAGGAACAATTTGCTCACAACAGCTGTGGGGGTAAGAGAGATGTTCATTTGAGTTTTCTCCATGAGTAATAGCCCCCTGAACCCAGATGGTTACTATTAGTTGCAAAATTGCATTGATATCAAGGAAAAGTTTATTTCTCTTAGTTTTGTTGTATCAAACACTGTGCTAATGGCAGAGTGCAAAGCAATTTGATAGCCATGATTCTGAATACAAAATAATTCTGTTACAAATGGGTTATTAAATTGTTTTGAAGCATTGCCCAGGACACCATCAGACTGCTGCCTCCTGTGCTGTGGAGGAGGGATGGCAAACACCACAGATCTTGCAGATCCCCAGCATTTGAGCCACGCTGCCTTCCCTCACCAGCTGCTTGAGGAGTAACTGACTGGCACTTACCTACAGCAGTGCCACTAGAGTTTCCAAAGTGCCAGCACTGATCCACTAAGAGTCTCCCTGGTGCTCCTGAAGTCACCTTCATTTGCTATCACTCAGCTTTGGTGCAGTGGTCTCTGCAGCACCATGGAGGGAGGGACCTCTTATGACAGCGACTGCATGGTGACAACAGCACTGCGTGTTTCTAAGCCATGCTGACCCTTTGCCAATCATGGTAAAGTCAGCTACATCATTTGAATATTTGCACAAGTTTCAGTACAGAAATTGTAGTAAAAGATATCAGGTACATAAGAAACTATGCATATTTTTCTTTCTTAGCAAAAGGCAGGTAATTTATGAAACACTATTGGCTGCAGAAAGTTCGATGAAAGTACTTCGCCCTTTTTATAATTAAAACTCAAACAAATTTCATTCTCACTTGAGATCCAGTCCTTTTTCAGGCATTGCTAACTTTGCAAAGCACAAGCAAATTGTGCTACTTCCTGTTGCTTTAGTAGGTCTAGATTAGCTGGAGCTGTTTAAAAGTCGCCCATTTCATCACGCGGCCAGCAAGGGCCTGGTTTCACCTAGTCAGTCATTTCACTGGCAGCACAGCTGTGCTGATGGCACAGTCCAGAGGGATCAGCAAGAATCAGAACAGTCCGTCTCCCTATTTCTTGGGCTTCCCGCTTAGGGTACATTTCAGCTTTGCAAATGCTGTCAAACAAAGCTGCTGATACCATTCCCTGGGCTGTTCTCAGCAGGATCAGCTGGTAACTCCCAGCTCAGACCTCACTGCAACAGGCTGGCCCAGGCACACAGGGTGATCCCTTTGCGCAGCAGACCAAGCCTGCATCCTTGAACCATGCCCTGTGCTCTGCATGTGCCACATCACATGTTCAGCTACTGACCACCATCTGTACCTGGCATTTCTGACTGCTGAGTTATCTACCTGCTAAGCACACTCTCAAGTCCCAGTGCCTACCAAAGCTGCATGTGAATTTTGAACAATACCTTTTTATTTCAACATTTCCTAGGGTGGCTGTCCGCATCACAGAATTTATGAAGAGGGTCTAACAGCACGCAATCAATTTATGCAAGTCAGCCTGGTGCTTCCTCTCAGCTGCATTAAATTAGCTACTTAAATTCCCTGGCACCTGTGTACTAAGATTTCCTACTTTTCAGGGCTCAGGGAGCTTGACTTGGATTGCAGCTGCTATGTCTTGCAACTCCTTGCTTCTATTAAGTTTGCATACTTTTGAAAAACTCGTGGGTACATTGACACCAAAGGCTGAATCACCTCATGCAGTAACACTGCTTTGTCATGCCCTGGGGGTTTAGGAGTGTGACCAGCCTCACTTAACCACTTGCAACAATAGGCAGACACACGTCTCTACTCTGGGTCCAGTTTGTGCACTGAATTCTACTTCCCATCTGCTTAGCCAGGCACTGCTGGACTAAGCAGACCATCTTCAGCAGCCACCCTTTCTCTCCAGGCTGGCACCTCAGGGCTTTGGAAACACAGGACATCCTAGCGGGGAATAATTTGCAGCCTCTGAAGGCAGCCAAACAAAGTCAACTAAATTTCAACTTTAGATCCCTTGATCAACTTACTTATTTGCATATACACATGTTTTTGCACAGCTAAGTTTGGGGAAAGAGAAAGGAATACAGGATGTGAACTAGTTGAAAGTGCGGTGACAGGGAACAAAGCTTGGATTTCCTCAGAAACTTCAGAGAAAATTTAACAGCAAAAATAATGCAAAGGGTCACTGCGGTAAAGATGTGATTAAAAAGACAAATTGAAAGTTAAGACCTTTAGCAGTGCCAGAACACAATATGGGTAAATAATTTGGAGTTATGAGTTACATGCTCAAATTCCTTTTCACTTGCCACTTGTTTACTTAAAAGCACTCTATAAAAAGCTTGCCCCAACTTTTTGTCTCACTTATTCCGGGACAATGACCTGTTGCAATGAAACAATATTTGCAGTTTCCTTCCCAGGCTGCAGTTTCTCCCACAGCATTCCCACAACCTTTTCTCTTCCACTCTTCAGACTAGAAACAAATATTCTTGGTAGACTTCTTTGAATGACAGGGCTGGGCTGCCTAATAAAACTAAGTCTAGACAAGTTATCAAAGATTCAGCCGTAAAGCTTCTGTCCTAAAATCTCTACAAAATATTATAATGGTGTAAGGTCAGGGTATACAGGGATGGGGCTGTACGAGGACAGAGGCACAAAAATTCTTTATATTTAGCTTGCTGACCTATCTCAGTCTTCTGCCTTAAATCATCATGACTAATTTGTAATGCACAAGAAAATCCTCTTTTCATTATGAATGTGTTCAAATAATCCTAGCTTAATGTATAAACTATTGGCAAGCCTTTCTACAGCAGCTCATTTAGGTCACTTTACATTATATTAATCAGCTCCACAAAAGGATAACAGCTCTGAAATCTGCTTTAGGACTTCATTTATATTTCCTTTGTCACAAAAATGTTCTTGCTATTATGGACCAGATCACAATAAGCTTTAATCAATCAGTTCTTGACGATGCAACAAATACCATGGTAAGCAACCTCCTGCTACATCATCCCCTTGCACAACCAGTTTTCCCATCAGCCAAAACTCCAAATCAATCCTAAAAATCTAAATGAAACAGCACAAAGAAAATACATCCTTTTGGGGAGAGCTGGGTCAGATACACACACACAGAGAAAATAAATATCAAAATTCACATTAAAACAACTTCAGTGAGATTTTCTTTTTCCTTCTAAAGAAGAAGCAATACATTTAAATTATTCCTTAGAAAACAAAGCAGAAGAGCAATGCTCCCTTTCCTCCTCCCTGCCCAGCTCCCACTTCCCAAGCCTTCCTCCTGGCACGTACTTTTTGGGCTCAGCCGAAAGCATTTCCCTTCCCTCTGCACATCTGCTCCGTGCAGGGCTGCCGAGCTGCGACTCATCCTGAGGAGCGCTGGAAATCCCAGGCTTTAAAAAGCCGCTCGCAAGCCCCTCCTGGGCTGCCAGGCTGCCAGCTCCGACAGCGATCGAAGCACAGCGTAGCCCCCAGCAAGCCACACGGCCCGTCAGTCACCTTCACTGGCCACGCCACCGCTGCTTCACGTGCAAACAGATGACTTGAAACAAGCAAATAAACAAACCCCATCCGCACCCAAATACCTCGCAATTCAAAAATAATACACACACACACACACACACACACACACACATATATATATGTGTATATATATTTTAAAAGGATGGACACCCAGAGGAGCTCGTTTCCAGCTGTCTTTGCTCAGCCCATCCTGGCAGCATCCCGAGCCCCTGAAAGTGCCACCATCGAGGCTGGGCACCCTTTGAAAGTCCGTACCTGAGGCTGTGCCTGCTGCCCTGCAGTCCCGAGCGGGCAGCCTGCGATGGAGGGCGCTGCCTGGGATTTCTCTTGTGGCAACTCGTGCCCCTGGCCTCTTATGCTTTTGCTGCAAGGAGCCTGGCTCTGCCTTCCCCGGAACACCCCTTTAGGTGGCTGGAAACAGCAGCAGGGCACCCCCCGCCGCCCCCCTTGCCCCAGCCTCTCCTGGCTGGCCAAATTCGGCTCCAGCTCTCCCTTTGCACACCCTGTGCTCTATCCCCATGGCCCTTGAGCCCCCTTGTTAGGTCCCTGCCCTGCTGCACAAGTGAGCAGGCACATGCCTAAGCCATAGCTGGGTTTCTTGTGGAGCTACCAAGGAACAGGGTATAAAACAGAGCCACTTCCCAGCAACTCAACCTGCGGTTACCAAAACTTCATTTGCAGAATATGCCTTAACATTCAAGCATCTCCTGTCACAGAGGTGCTTGAATAGCCAAAGAAAATTTAGTGAGCAGCAGCGAATGGGTCGCAGGAATTTCTTACCTCACAGCAACTTGTTAGTGTCATGGTTGTAAACCTGAGCATTTCAGAGGCACTGGGATATGATGAACAGAGCAGGGATCTGATGGCAGGCATGCCCTTTGAGAACCTCTCTCTTGCACCCTGGCTGGAAAGACATCAGGAAAGTACTTAGATTTCTATCCCTATATAATTTTTTTTCCAGTGTATTAATATTTTCCATATACTTGGTTTCAGCGTTCGCCTTTGAAAAGGTGTGAATGGAAATGGTGTGTAAGAATGCATTTCGCCTGGAGAAGAAAAGGTTCAAAGTAATAGAGAGAGGAGTAGAAATTACAATTTAGACATAATTCAAGGAACTTACATGCCCCCTCCATCTAGGGCACGACAGTGGTCACGCCTCCTCAGGAGAATCTTAAAATAATTTCTGCCCACATATTAACCCTTTTAACTGATGATTCCAAAGATAGTAGAGATTGAACTACAGATATAAAACTTACAAGAATGGTGAACATATACCACATGGATCATCTGCAAATGCTGGAGAATACTGCTGAACTTCCTAGACTGGAGGCCTAGATTTCAAAACAAAGTTTACTTTGGCATTTAATAGCCCAAAGACATGATGAATATGTTAAAATATAATGAACAGTCAGCCAGAACAGACAAAAAAATAATACCTATTCAGTGAAAACACAATATGCTGTTATGCATTGTATTATAAAAACCAAATTATGGTATCATTGTCATACATAACAATTTAGACATCGGTACTGATGGTCATTATTACTTCATCCTTGGGTTTCATTCCTTACTAAGCTATCTTATTTCCATTCAGTCATCTGACCTGACAGGCTCTGCTTCCCTCCTCTGAAGATGCCCAGTTGTTAGCTGCTGTCTTTCACAGTCAGTTGTAGCTTGGCATCTCGGTGCTTTACTTTCTAGGTCCACCTGTTGACCTGATCTCTATGATCTGCTGGTTCTAGATCTGTTTGGGAGTGAACTCCAATTCTTTCCATTACTTTATATGCTCCAAGTTCAAATCCACCAAATGACACATACGTTAGACATTGCTACAGTTACAGAGTTATTTTTTGGTTACCTTACAACATTTCCATAAATATTGCCTTTCAGAGGAAAATCTATACACAATATTGGAGCTACTATATACATTAGTGGTAGTTTCAGAACCTGTTTGTTTATAATTTGTTGGCTAATAATGTTTCTTATCTCCAGTGTGGTTTAAATTTTCTGTAAGGCAATAGAGATCAAATGAGAAATTATCAGCCCTCTAACATCCACACGAGGGTTCCCTTTTTTCCTTTCCTTAGAGGAGTAAGCAAAATGCTGGAAATGCTGCCCTCTGAAACCTGAGGCCTGACAAACTGCTCAGATGTTCTTTCTGAGGAACTGCTTTCTTTGCTCATATTGTTTATTTCCATGTCCTCAAGCTGGAGATGAAACCTCTCTGAGAACAAGCCACTACATACAATACTTCACATAGCTGGATCAAAATGAACCCGATCTTCTGTGAGATATTCTGATTAAAGCTAAGAACTGGATGCCAAGGGAAAGTTAAATGCCAACTAAAGCAAATTTCTTCACACTTCAGATTTGTTTAGACTGACAGGGTCTTGACTGACAATTTAGGTTGGCTCCATGAATGACAGTGTTTAGGTACAACTAAACCTCCAGCCAGAGGATTACTGAATTCCTGTCTCACACGTCTCCCTTCCCTGCTCTCACATCAAGATTAGTTCTTCATTAGGCCTTTCTATTTCAGCTGTTTGTAATTAATCCTAGTACGTGGGAAAATACAGTAAATCAATCAAGTCAGTACAACCAAAGTGTTTGGACTTGCTGAGCTTTATGAACTGCACTTGCACACTTAAACTCACTGTGTGTTCAAATAAAAGCACTGAAAGCAGTGAAAATCAATGCATCAAAATTAGTCACAGAAGACAGATTGCTCAGATAAGTGAAGAAACAGATAAGGGAAATAACTGCCTAAAAGAAGGTCAGATAAAATGCCTGAGACACAATCAAGATACAAGCACTAAGTGGTAGCAGTTCCATGTGTAGATTTAAAGAAACCAACCAAACATTAAAATATGCAGGAAAGAAGTATACATGGTTGTTTGGGGTTTTTTTAGGAAAATAGAGTAGAGTGATTTAGGATGAGTAATAGCACTCTACATTTCTATGACACCTTTCATCCCAAAGGTTCCCAAAGCAGTTGGTAAATTTAACAAATTGAAGTACATTATCCTCCGTACACTGGAATCATTTTATCTGTCACTAAAGACATCCCTGCTGGAGCAAAAAGCAGTGTCTGTTTAGCAGGTTAGGTCTATTGTGACAAACACCACATCTAAGCAAAGCCACAGGGAGAGGATAATTGTCAACAGCTGGAACTAGTGCTGAATCCTGGATTAAGCAGTTGTTAGGCGAAGTCTGCTAGTATTTCTCCAGTTACCACTGGTGATGACGACTTTGTCACAGATCTTGAAGAGCTGCCATGCCCAGGGCAGGCTTTCTCATGACCCAGCTCCTCAGGGCACCTGCCTCAGCATGAGGTGCCTTCACAGGCCACAGTTCCCCTCCTTGCAACACTTGAGTGTTATATTCACCAGACAGTGCGAGAGCAGAGATTGACTGTAAACACCCAGGCATGAAAACAGACCTAGTGGTCAACCAAGAGGCACTGCACACTGAGAAATGTAGAATCATAGAATAGTTTGGGTTTGAAGGGACCTTTAGAGGTCACTCAGTCCAATCCCCTGTGTAATTAGCAGGGACATCCTCGACTAGATCAGAGCCCCTTGAATGTTTCCAGGTCATTCATCACCTCTCTGGGCAGCCTGTTCCAGTGCTTTACCAATCCTCATTGCAAAAGGCTTCTTTCTTATATGTAATCTAAACCAACTACCTTTCAATTGATTTAAACAGTCAACTTTTATCTGAGCCTTCACCAAGGTCATCTTTGTTTCATTGCAGCCATACTTCTGGCAACACAGCAAGTGTCAAAGGTGTTTCACACACAACAGACCGTTCACATGTGCTGCTTCCTAAGGCACATGGGTCTGACAATGGCCTAACCAGCTCCTTGGACATCTCTGAACACAGATATTAGCAAAGCAGGCTAAATTCAGTTACAGACTACCATCTATAATGGCTAAGGGAGCAGAATTGCACTGAAAAGCTCCTCCAGGCTGCAGATTTCAGTGGGATGGGAGTGAGTATCACACTCCCTTTGCCCCACAGTCACATCAGGGATCTCAATCCTCTTTATGACCCATAATGGCCATACACTTATGGCTACTGATGCTGTGATCACTGAAGAGTAAAAAACAAGATGAGTACAGCATGATTATTAAAAAACCCTGTAAACAAAACCACAAAAACTGAAAGAAAGAAGAATATGCAATGAAAGCTAAATACATGGCAGCTGAACTGGTACATTCCAGCTTTAAAAAGAAAAGACATAACATCAAAACCCCTTCCCAGATGTGCTGTTGGACCAAAAGACTGTCAAAGACTGATGGGTAGTCTACAGTCACGTGTTCATTTTGGGATGGCACAAAGGCATGTTTGGAAATGTGTTTTGAGCTGTCAAATAAAGAATGGTGAAATAAAAAGTGGAAACAGAATGAGCAAAATGGATTTATTCATCAGTCCATATTTTTCACTAGTTTAAAAATAGCTACAAGGTTGATCTGGGAATTAGTCTTGGGACTGTTATAAGCTGCTGTGCAAACACTCAATGTCATCCTGCTGAGCTTCTGACAACTCTAAAAAGTCTCACGTATTTCACATGGCAACTGAGATATTTTAATTGCAAAGGAAAACAAAGTGTTAGCATGGGTCAGGCTAGCTAAGTGTGAATGAAACAACCGTAGAAACTTTAGGGCTTGGAAAAACTCTCAAGAAGTTCCTTAGTCAAGTGCTTCTCAGGCAGGGTTAGTCAGCATGGAAAACCAATGTTTTTTTAAATGTTAAGCATCTATAGTATAATCTAAGATTTAGGATATGAATGCAGTCAGTTAACATCAAGGTATGGGTTAGACTTAACCACAGAGAATGCATATCACTGGGTTACAGTTTGCTCGTGAGGGACGTAGAAGACACAACAATGCTTATCTAGGACACGTCTCATGCACAGGTCACTCGCTAGCAAAAATGTAAATCTGTACAAGCTTGGCTCTTTTCTTCTCCCCCCCCACTGAAAGAGCATATGCCAATGCCAATGATTAACTGGGCATTTTTCTTTTCTTTCCACTTCACCTATGCCAAGCCTACAGAAGCCATTGCTTGCTTTCACTCTGAGAGGGAGAAGCTGAAGCTACCGAAGGTGGTGGTTCCTGCATGAGCAGGTGCTTCAGCATAATTCCTATCCCCTTCCCTCACAGAGGCTGACATGCCTCCTATTCCCTTATTTCACCAGCAGCAATCAGTTACCAGGACTCAGATACAACTTTTCTTCCCAGGCTCACCTTTACCCAGAGTCCTTCCCATGGAAAGAACAACCCAGTCGAGATCCATGCCTGGTCTCGTTCCTCAGCTGAAGACATTCATTTTCTCAGGTACAGCCAAGGATTTTTAGCCATGGCTTATAGTCTTCATGGCCTTTGAAGCTCCTGCCGCCCAAGGAGAGGATCCTCGGCACCAAGCCACAGCCAAGGAATGTTATCTCTGCTGGAGACACAAAATGGCAGGAGAAGAAATGCAACTGTCAAAGGACCTGAGGGAGGAATTCAGCTTCATAGTGCTCTGGGGAGACACTCACCTGGGGGGCAGGAATCTGGGCTCTTAGTTACCACTCCTAGCACTGTTATGTACCCTCTGGAAAGACTGTTTGAACCAGAACAGAAACGGACCTGTCCTGGGACAGGGACCTCAGATCAACATTTTGCTACACCACCAATACTGTAAACTTACTCAAAATACAACCTCTTTTACTTTCAACACTCGGTTTAAAAACACTTTTCATGACACCGGTGTTTTCCACAAGAAAGACATTCTGATATTTTACTAACTCACTTTTTTTTTTCCTCTGGCCTCATTCAATCACAGAGTTTTCTCCAACAGCTTATGGAAAAACCCTAAAAGTCACAACTTCTGCTGTCAAAGTCATGGCAGTGACAGTCACACAGATTTTGTTGTTGTTGTTTTGCTATCTTCTATATTGAAGTTTTCCATTTCTGGTCAAAGGTGACTTATTTCTATAAACAGAAACATTTTCACACTTTAAATGCTTAAAACAAAATCCTTTTGTGTAAAAAGCCAGCCTGGAGAATTTCATTCTGGCAGCTGAATGCATCAGAGTCCTACCAATGCTTAGACAGGTAATGAGGCTAAAAAAAAAGAACCCCAAATTTGGTATTGGCTCCCTATTTCAGACACTCTTTTTAAAAGAGACACCAAAACAAGGAAGCCCTTATATGTCTTCAGTTCCTATATGACAAAGGATGGAAGAATATACTTGGATGTAAAGCAACTCTGACCCACACGTCCTTGAAGAGCCAGAGGGACAACTGTGACAATCCAGAAGGAATACACATTAGGCAATAGCCGTGCCACTGCCCTGAACACTTAGCAGAAAGTGCTGTACCCTGTTAAGTGCTGGCTCCAGGGGCTGCAGCACAGCTCTGATGGTCCCTGCTGACACGGTGACAGGGGCTCTGTGTGCCCTCCCAGTGACGCTCTGCCCTGTTCCAACAATGGCACTTTGCAGAGCACATCGAGGGAGGCGCTTGTGGTATGACCTTTCCGAGCTCAGCCCTGCCCTCACCTTCCCAGTGATCAGACACCAGTTCCAGCTCTTCAGGAACCTTCAGTGTGAGCCATTCCCACCAGCCACCTCGTAAACCAGGGCAATTAAAATCCGGGTCCCACTGAAATTAAGGGCATGAGATGGCAATATGTTTCAGAAGATCTCAGGATGTACTGCGATACAAAAAACAATGTGTAATTTCTTCAGCCATTTTAGGCCAAATAATCCTGTGATTTGAATTGCTCTTCAGACAACATTGCCCTAAAACACTGTCTGAACCAGAAAAAAAAATGAAATTTAAACTACAAACTTGTTTAAAAATTTGGCTTGAGTCTTGACTTGAAGATCCTCAAGACTCGGTGACAAATACCAAAACTACTGTTGATTCTTACATCAGAAAACAGAAGCAATAGTGTGCCAGTAACTGAATTAGATGCATAGTAATACATTTATCCTGAAGTGAGAAGAAACTTGAATTTCATCTCTGCTAGAAAAAGAAGCCATCATTAATACCATCTGGATGTCAATCTGACGTGAATATGAGACTGGCTTTCAAATGTGGGTGCTAAAAGTAAAGGAAAATAAACCCAAATTAACTAATTTTTCTTTCAAATGGGATCTTCTTTGACTTTTTATCTTAAAAATTTCAATTCTGTTCCAGAAAAAATTAAGGAAACACTATTAGAAGCAACACCTCAGAAAAAATTCCATACTTACATTCACTGGGTTTTTTTTCCAGAAGAAAGATCAAAAAACCCTGTTACTAAAAACTGTGTTCTTCCCTTCATCAAACATTCTCTGGTCTAAAATTCCTTCTCTTTCAGACCGGGATGATTTTTCAGCTTTCTTGGTCTAATGCCACATGAGTTCCTGTAATCCCTCTCCCATCTGGTACAGAAGTCATCAGGATGCACTTACATTCCTCAGCAAAATAGATATTACTAAAAAAATCCAGCATTTCACTAAAATGAAACATTTCAGACAAAAAAAAAACCCTTTTGCCTGAGAGCAGGGCATACAACTGAAGAGACTTGATGAGCACCATGAAAGGAGCTGGAGTGGGACTCAGGTGTATGGGCTTCTTCGACCACCTGGTGTCCTCCTTCCCTTTGCAAAGGTACTCCCACAAGTAGCTTTTTTCCCACATTTCTCACAGCAAGCACAACACAAATGTACACGTCTCCTGAAAAGAAGACAAAGTTTTGCTTGGTCTATTAATCATTAACAAAGAAAACTTTGAAATGAGGATTTTTTTGCCCAAACGTATAGTCAATAAGGGATAGGCAGAATATAAAAGCAGCTATCTGCTCTAAGTACTTTCAGGAATGGATACTCCTCCCTAAAGGTCAAAACTGCAGGGCAGAGAGAGAAGCAGATGGAATAAGATATTAGAACAGCAGGGTAAAAGCAGAGTTTTGTCAGGAGATGTGGTGAACTACTTAGGACAACTTAAGGGACCATTTCATGCATGACTGAGAGAGGTTTTGTATTTCTTCTAAACATTAAAAAAAAACAGGTTTTTTTTTTAAACCACAGTTTTATGTAGAAATACTACAGAAAATTTTGCATTAGAACTTTAGCCAGGTCAGATCACACACCCTCAGTTTCTGGGTGTGCCTGCATGCATGTGCACACACACACTTTGATAAAAATTCATTTCAATTAATAAAACATTTCCCAATATAGGGAACAATCCTCATTGCTGAAGTTAACTGTACCTTTACTGATCATTTATTCTGGCAGCTGCAATTTTGAACTCTCCATCCAACTGCTCAGCTCAGGAAAAGGCTGGCCTACAGAAAAAAACATTTTTTGTTCTTTCAGAAGCATGAAGGGGTGTTAGATTGTAAAGTAAGCTTTGCTACAGTTAAACTCATGAAATATAGCTGCATATTATAGCAGATAAACAGTATTAAATAAATTCTTGAGTTTCCTTGTTCTCTCCTGGAGAAATACTAAGTTGCTTTTCAGGGAAAGCTGTTGATACAAATACAGTTTGATTTTCCTCCTGTCAGTGTCTCCTTCTGCCTTTGGTCCCAAGTAACAAATCACTTTCCTCAAGTCAGCGAACCAAATTCTACTGTCATATCACAAGCTTCAATTTGGCTTATATATTTGTGTTAGGATAGTGAGAACAGAAGTTGGTTTACAACACTGATCTTCATACATGAATTAAAAAACCAGCTTTATTGTATTTTCACATTGCTAAGGAGAACTATTTCTGGGCACAAATCACTAGGATTTGGCCTTTGAGAGAATTGGCCTTTCTTGTTCTAACACTTTCACTCTGCTCCCTTTTTCCCCACCTAATTTCCAAAATTAAAAGTCTGCTCAACACAGAGCTGTTCTCTGCAAGTCACAGAATCAATTAGATTGGAAAAAACCTTTGAGATCATCAAGTCCAGCCTATGACCAAACACCACTTTGTCAATTAGACCATGGGACTGAGTGCCACATCCAGTCATTCCTTAAACACCTCCAGGGATGGTGACTCCACCATCTCTCTGGGCAGCCCTTTCCATTGTCTAATCACCGTTTCTGTGAAGAATTTCTTCCTTATGTCTAACCTAAACATCCCCTGGTGCAGTTTAAGACTGTGTACTCTTGTCCTGTCACTGGTTGCCTGGGAGAAGAGACCGATCCCTACCTGGCTACCCCTTCCTTCGAGGATCACCTTTGAGCCTTCTCTTCTCCAGGCTAAACACCCCCAGCACCCTCAGTCACTCCTGATAGAACTTGTGCTTCAGGCCATTCACCAGCTTTGCTGCCCTTCCCTGGACACACTCTGGCATCTCAACTGTCCTTCCTGAACTGAAGCACCCCGAACTGGACACGGGACTTGAGACCTCACCAGTGTCGACAACAGGGGAAGAATCACCTCCCTGGTCCTGCTGGCCACACAGCTCCTGATACAGGCCAGGATGCCATTGGCTTTCTTGGTCATCTGGGCACACAAATCAGCATCCTGAATAGCCCAAAATCTGCCCTCTGCAGCTGAGGCTGTATCTGCTCTCTTTTCTTGTTTCTTTCAACGCCTCTCACTTCAGACCTGCCTGACCCTGATTTGGTGTAGCGGGAACATGGCATGATGCACAGGGCGGCACCGTGCAAAACCCTACAGCCTCAATTTTAGCCATGCACCAGCTTGTTTTTATTTCACTGAAGAGGCCTCACTGAAGGCATGACATGTTCATTACCATTGTAGCACTTTATAAACAAAACATCAACCAAAGGATTAACTACATAAACATCTTGTTAAATTTGCTGTCACCATTTCCTTGTGATCTGATGATAACTGCATAACTTATTGCTAATACTAATTATTAGTCTTGACAGATTTGGCACGTATCATGATTTCTACATTCACTTCCTGGCACTAGCTTTTCCCTGCTTCCTGATCCCCACTGACTCTGTGTTACCTAGAGAGCCTCCTGCTTTCTCCAGAGAATTTCATAACTCTCTTATCTTATCCCGCAGCTTCTCTGCATCCACCTAATTGAAGTGGTCACCTCTGGACAGGAAATGTAAGGTTGAGTTGATACCATATTCTTCTGGACATGGTAATTCTGAGTGATGTCATACATCTCATGAGAAGACTCCAAGGGAAGATGCATCTCACGCAGAACTGAAAAGAAGAATTAAAGTCAAAAAAGAGGAGTTGAAGGCATCTTTTTTTTTCCTTTGTGGTGCAGCAATTACAGCCACTGATCTGGTTTAATAGTTGTCTCATTAAAAGATTTACTGCAGTCAAAACTGAATACATAGAACTGCTTTTTTATTTAGAAAATGTAATGAATTGTTAAATATTTTTCTTTAAAAGAGGTAACTCAGCACCCTTAACAACCAAGGTGTCAAGCAAACTTCTAATTTTAGTTTTACAAATACTGCTCCAAAAATATCTTCCAAAAAACTTTTGGCTCCAAGGTAGGAGAAAAATGTATACAGGAAACTTAGCCTGAGATTCAGATTTAGTTTCCAAAGCTATGGGTTTTTGGATGCTTACACTGAGAGAGAAATTTCTTGGTTAAGATTAACTGAAATTTAAAAAGGCTCTGCTAAACCTTCACTGGTTTAGAGAAAAGGATATTTGGTACATCTTAGAGAGAAGTATAAAAGCAGAATTTCTGAAGGGTGAGCATGCTAGCTAGTGCATGTCCTTCACATTTTATAGGAAGCAAAGTATTCCCAAAAAGAGACCAATAGTTTCCATAAGTTTATGGAATCTATGAGTTTGCCATGTAGATCTATTTTGTACCTTTTGCAGAATGAAATTAAGTTTGATTAAGACCAAAGAAGTATCCATACATAAAATTCTAATGTTAACTATACCAAAAATTTCTTAAACCTTTAAGCAATTGCTTAAACCTTACTTACTACTGTAGTAAAAGTCAGATTTCTCAAATCTCAAAAGCTAGCCTGTATTAGCTAACAGATTTACATGATGCTTTAAACCCTCAGGATTCTTGCTTAGTATAAAGAACAAGAGGAGTCTGCTAACAAAGCTAGTACTGTTTGTAAGGTCTAGCATGAAATGGTTTTACATTCATAAAGTGGTTACACTCACCTACTACTTTGCAATCACCCATAGCTCAAAACAGGAATACAGAGCAGCATAACACAGCTGAATAAAATGGATCTGTGGTAATTTCACTGGGCTATGGAGAACTGCTGGAATGTGATAAACCTGTGAAAAGTGAAGAGACAATGGGTTATGGAGCACTGGCTTCTCCCATAGTAAGGTGTCTGCCACCTTTTGATCTTAAAATAGTGCCACTATTCCAGAGGGACATTTCACAACAGAATTGACACCTTCCTCAACCCATGGTCCACCCTTCAGAAACAATACTTAGCTAGTTAACAGATATCCTCCCTTAGCAGAGGGGCTGCTGCAGCAGGTCACATCCCAGTGTCAGTGCCATATTTTTGTCCCCCGGTGCCAAAATGCCATCCAGCCCCACATTAAAAGCCTGCTGGTAAATCAAGGATAGAANTACTGTTTGTAAGGTCTAGCATGAAATGGTTTTACATTCATAAAGTGGTTACACTCACCTACTACTTTGCAATCACCCATAGCTCAAAACAGGAATACAGAGCAGCATGACACAGCTGAATAAAATGGATCTGTGGTGATTTCACTGGGCTATGGAGAACTGCTGGAATGTGATAAACCTGTGAAAAGTGAAGAGACAATGGGTTATGGAGCACTGGCTTCTCCCATAGTAAGGTGTCTGCCACCTTTTGATCTTAAAATAGTGCCACTATTCCAGAGGGACATTTCACAACAGAATTGACACCTTCCTCAACCCATGGTCCACCCTTCAGAAACGATACTTAGCTAGTTAACAGATATCCTCCCTTAGCAGAGGGGCTGCTGCAGCAGGTCACATCCCAGTGTCAGTGCCATATTTTTGTCCCCCGGTGCCAAAATGCCATCCAGCCCCACATTAAAAGCCTGCTGGTAAATCAAGGATAGAATCACTGTAAGTTTAATGTATCTAAACATGTATTAACATGCTAGAAATTATTTAAATGGATTAATTTTTGCAGCTATATTTGATTGTGTGAATACTATTTCGTCTTGCTCACTTAAGAACTCTCTCGAGCTGTCTTCAAAAATGTATTAACAGATATTTCCTTTACTTAACTGTTGCTCATTTTCACGTTTCCTATCCCGGCTAAAAATTTAAAACATCTCATTTTGCTTCTTAGTTATACCTTAGTCAGCTATGCAATGAAAAAATATCAGTGTGACATAGCAGAGATGTATTAATATAGTCAACATTCAAAGTTTTGCTAAAAATCAATAACTCAGCAAAGGACTGAATACATCTTCATTGTGTCACATAACTAACCAAGAGCTTTTTATTTTCCAGGCAAGCACAGATTTTGTGGGAAATTTACTGTATTAGACTAGAATATGTTTAAAAACTCAAAACCCCCCAAAAACCCAAGAGTAGTTTATTTCAGGTTGGCTTGTACAGAAATTACTGTAATTCATTTTCCTGAGCTCTCTGACATGACTTACCTTCTGGCAGTTAAAACAGAAAACTACCTTTCCCTCTGACCTAGAGGGAATATATTAACTCCCATTCTCATGCAGGAATGGCATCACAAATATCTCTCTGCCTGGACTGCTTGATGTGTGGGAGTCACAGAAAAGACGGCGATTCACTAGGAAATGATTTTGGTAAAGGAACAATAGCTCTAAGATTTTTTCTTGCCAAAAGAATGCTTTTCCCCTTGGCAGCTCCTCCAAGGCATTGAAAATGGAAAAATCTGGGTAAGCAGAGAAGTTAAAAAGTGCCTTTCAGTAATTCAAGTCATGCGCATTTTACAAACTTTGAGTATGAAGATATCTTGTTGACATTGAAAATACTTCTACATTGGTAAATCCTTGATTTTTAAGAACTTTGATCCCCAGGAAAAAGCCTTGAAACATGAGCATTTTATATCAGCAAAGCTCTGCATGCAAATACCGGACTTCCTTGTGCAGGGGTAAATTCCAAATCCTGCTTAGCTCTCATAATGTTCTCCTTCAATCCAAGAGATTACTGTAGCATGCATCAGGTGAGTGTAATTACTACTCTCCTAGAAATTCTTCTATTAGCATTTTCTGCTTATACTTTAAGGTAAAGAACATTTCCTTATCCAGGCCACTACTCAATGATACAACTGCAGTTTTCTGGAGCCGAGATGCCCCTATTGGTCTCTAAATCAAAGAAATCTTTTAGAGACATTTATCAACTGCATCCTGATTGTGCAAACACAAGTCCATGGGGAACCAGGTGGATGCAAAACATCCCCCTGGCAGAGAACTCTTGCTCTCTTAAATTCATCTTGCCCAGGCTGGCGGTTGCACAGAAAGCACCATGGAGAAAACAAAAACCAAGCCACACCACAGAGCAAAAGCAGCTGAGCATCTTGAATTTCTTTGGACCTTCTGCTCACTGTAATGATTTAAACCCAAGAAATTCGTGACTCTACTGATGTCTAACATTTCTGCAAAGTACACTGATTGGTTTAACCACAAGGGGACACTGAATTCCCCATTCCAGCTCAGCAAAGAACTTCTTGTGTGATCAAAAGGTACAGAACCCATTGAATTATTTGCTGTCCCGTTTTCCTCCCCATGATATAAATCTGGCCACATCAAAACAGCCACATCCCTGTTGCACTGATGACCCTCCCAAGAGTGAGCTGTCGCTCATATATTGCTAAGTCAAACCTGTCAAACTGTTCCACGACCGCTAAGCTGAAACCAATGACTTCACCAGTGGCCCCTGGGCTCTAATAGGCAGAAAATAACATTGATCTTAATCAGATCAGACACCAGATTCTCTCAACTCTATTGCAAAGTCTCTTTGATTTCATGCTTCATTATAAAATCAATTAATTGTTTCATTGCCTACTCATTTTATAGGTTTCTTATGGAATATGTTGTGGTGATATTCAAAAGACAGCAGGCACTCAGGATATTTTGTATTATCCACACAGAGTAAGAATGGAAAACAGCATTATTTTTAAGAGACACAGCACATATAAACCAATGCCATGAACAAGTTCACCGGGCCACCCAAAGTAGTGTGATCAATTGTACTGGCCAGGGGGCCTTTCCTGAGTGCCTAAAAGCCCTGCTTTCACAGGGCCTTCACAACCTGTGACAAGGAGACAAGTGCCATCCACAAATCCATCCTCAGCAGCACCTTTCACCAGTGCACGAGCACTTCCCAGCACAAGAGCTCAATCTCCTCAGAACTGAAAGCAGAAACATCTTCAGTGCAGTGAGATATCTTAGAAGCTGAAATTAAGCATGAAAAACCAAGTTAATTAGTATGTACATTACAACATGCTGGACATGTGGAAAAGTTAAGCCACAATGAGGCTCTTTTGTGGCCGTGCGATAACAATTTAATTTTCCACGCAACTTGTAAATCTGAGTGGATGTTTATGGAAAATGGAATCATTCACTCAAGCATGAGTTTCCTAACGAAGTTGATTTTTAAGGAAGTTATTTATCTTTATTCTATCAAGTTTTTCATTTACACCTAGATTCAGTAAAGCACTTAGCTATGATGCATTTAAGTTCAAGATGTAGCTCCATAAATATATAATCAGAAATATTCTTTTCAGTCAAATGGGATTCCAACACTAGCCATTGGGAAAGAAGTTGTTAAGATTCAACCCTACAAAAATATGCATATATCTTCCCCCCTGCAGATTGTATTTGCAAGAGATGTGGGCTGGAAAACTGCTTTTCTGTTTTTATATTAACTTTTGTCCCAGTTGCCACGGACATATTCCAAAGAGTAGTTTGCCTTAGCCTTCTTGATTAAGTGCTCCTATAAAAAATATTTGATTTTTTATCTTGGATTTAATTATGTGTAGTTTTATCCAACATTCCTTATGCTTATTCCTTGATAACCTGTCATGTTTTCTTCTGTGATTTACAAATATTATTTGGAAGTGGCACAATGACATTAACCTTGCCCTACTTTTGAGGTGTCAATAATTGACAGAAGCCTGCCTTGCAGCTCTTTTGAAACCTTTCTTTACTCATATCCAAGCTGTACAAGTTGCAGTCAGAGCTCAGCTTCACCCAGCACAGTATCCTGCTTTTGACACTGACTACCACTAATTCTTTCAAAGAACATTCACCAGGACTTACAAGAGGCAGATATGGAATAGCTTGCTGCCTACAGAATGATTTTTTTCCGCTTTTAATTCGGAGTAGATTTAGGTCTCCTCTACATTATTATCTTATTTACTTGGTATGATGGCAGCTTTTGATGGTTGAATAATTTCTAAATGCATGAACTGTTTTTTGGAGTCCTAAAGTCCTGGGTGTGTACAGGGCGTGTCCAACCACTCTGAGCCACCCACATACTACTACCTTTGTCAGGCAGGACATCTCCTGCCAGTCAGTCTCACCAGCTCCACAGACCTGGCTTCAGTCTGACAAGTGCCCTCCTGCAATCACGGGAATTACTGGAACTGCAAGTGACTGGCTGGCTTTCAACAAGCCGAGTAATATTTACCCAGGACACAAGTATTCAAGGGGGAAATATTAGTCTCAAACCAGCTTACATTATCTTATGTTTTAGGTGTTCCTCTGTCTTTTACACAAAAGCAGCTGAATTCCACAGTATCTCACATCCTCCCTGATAGTTCTGTGTCTGTTGGTCAGGGTGTCATTTCTATCCATTCCTGGAAAGTGATCTTGACATAAATGCTGTATTTCTTGCAGCGTCTTCATTACTACTCTGTTCTCCTGTGCCAGCACAAGGCCCCAGCAGCTGCATTACCTGCACTGTTTACCTGTGAGAAATTGCCTTAATCCAACTTGTCAGACCACTGAAAACCCCAAGTGTGTAAGCTGAGGTCACGTGGAGGAAACTGTCCTGCAGCAGATACATCCCTGTCCATGAAAGGAGCACACTGCAGTGCTTGAGTGCTGCCAGCCTGCCTTCAAAGGAGTCCAGCTCACATCCAGCCTCTGTTCTGATCCTCCAAGAGGCCTGGTATATTTGGCATGTTGACTAGAGCCCTACCTACCATGTAGGAGTAGTGTGTCAGTAGTGGGAGGCAGAAACAGCGTAGTAAATGCCAGTTGGGAAGCATTGGTAAACACAGTCTGAAAGAACTAGTCTTACTCTGAACACCTGAGGCTAGATAAGCCAATTTGACAAGTCCTTAGTTTCTGGAAGATGAAAACTATTCTTCTGGAATGAGGATAAGTAAACACTTGGACTTGCCAAATTACTGGTAGTTTCCATTGAGTTAGGAGGGATTAGTTAATTTTTTTTAAAATTTTAATCTATGTGCTACTAGGAGGAACTTTAATTTAAATATCAATTCCCAATATTTCTCTGAGGCATAGAGGTCTAATACAGTTGGATTACTTATTCAGCACTCTTTGTTCCCTTGGCTTGATCAATACTTATCACTAGAAATAAGTAAAAATATTTCTTCTGGTAAATCTATTTACAGCACCATTTTCATGAACTTTTGTCAGTTAGGCTGAATATATACAGCACTCATAAGCTGATAATCACACTTCCTCATGTGTATCATCCACAATAATGTGAAACTTTATTTCCAGGCTCCTGCCCTCACTATTTCAGAATCAAAGAGTGATTCAGGACTCGCTAAATAACTCTCCCATCCTGTGACTGGGTAGGGAGTCACCAATTTCAAACTGAGAGAAAAGAACACTTTCAGGACTGTGCCCCAATGGGGAAGAGGAGGGGGGAAAAAAAGCTATGACTCATAATGTCAGTGATTTTAACATCCATGAACTGTCTTCTCTACTCAATTTATGGAAAGTGAACATCACCATTTGGCAGTGCAAGGATGTAATGTAGGAATAAGTGGGTTCAAGTCTAACTTAATCATGAAGTGTTGTTTCCACATTTTTGTTGTGTAGTATTCAAAGGTCTTATGCTGAGTGTTGAGAGCACATATCAAGTGCTACAGAAAATGAGATTGTACAATATCTTCCTGGAATAAGTCCTACATTGGCATAATTTACTTAGGTATTACAAGTTTGCTCAGAGAATAGCACAAGTCCACAAACAGTTTAAGATTGCTGCTTCCAGTGAGCGTACCAGCGTGGGAACAGCCCAGGGCCACAAATATATCTAAGAGACTGGAACATCTCTCACACATGGAGAGGATGAGAGAGCTGGGACTGTTCAACCTGGAGAAGAAACAGTGGATACACAGCAAAGCACATGAAATTCCATCTTCCGTATACCATCAAGGATACACCATTTAAACAGTGAAGCTGGTAAAACACAGAAACAGGTTGTGGAGCTGTTAAAAATCCAATGGACATAGCCCTGAACAACTGGTTCTACCTGCCCCTGCTTGAGCAGAGTTGCTTGACCAGTAGATCTCAAGAGATCCCTTCCAACCCAAACTACTCTACCATCAACATCACAATCTGCAATAGCAGCACTAAAAGGTTATTTTATTACTGCTATGTTCCTGCACATGTAACATCATTTTTGGATGCTCTGTAGTTTTCATTGGGCTACAAGTAACTCCAAATAGTTCCAATCGATTACCCTCTAGTTGGGGATATTGTGGGGAAATTAGGTCAAAGATAGCTTCAGCAATGGAACAAACATATCATCTGCTTTAGTGGTCAGCTAAAGTGTTTGCAACCAAAGTCACAGGAAGGGCAAATCCTCTTTCCAGCAACTTGCTGGGCTAAAAGAGGTAATCCTTGCATTGCCTGTGATTGCTTTCAGTCTAGTTCTCTGCTTAGGAGTAGAAGCATCTATGCAAAATAAACCCTGTGAAAAAGTATAAACTGTGCTACACTTAGAAAATGTGTACTAAAATCTCTTAGCCTTAATTTTCCCCTGAAAAATGCAACTGAGCCACTGGGTAGCTAAGTCAACAAATGAACTTCTGCTGGTGATAAAATTCTACCTTGCTTTCAAACACTAACATGCACATACAGCTACTTCCAGACAAACTCTTATTGTACTTCTGTTCCAGGGCACTGCACTGTGTCTCAAGTAGGGTCATCAAAGGCCTTTTTTTCAGAAGGTAACTGATCCATCTCAGGTTGGAAAGAGAAATGTCACTTTTCAGCTTCTACTTAGGATAGAAACCTCCACAGACAACTCAGAAAAGAGACATCCTTACCTCACTAGCTGGATTTCATCATCTCTCGACTCTTCTCATCTCCTTTGTCATCAGAATAATGCTTGATTATGGTAAGAGATCAGCAGTACAAGGTGTAGGCAGACAATACTGTTCCTCTTGCTTTTATAGCAACTTTCCGAAATTAATGTATATCTTTAATTTCAGCTATTTCAATTCATCAACTTTCAAAAATTTGCCAAGTATGATATATCAAGAACACAAAGCTACTTTCATTCCTTAAATACTGTGGTAAACGAGTCAGAACTCTCCAGTGATTTTGCTATCTCTTTAGAGTAAAAACAAAGGTGTATTACTGGAACTTTGTACAAATGCAGAGTTTAAAAAGTGAAAGGGACTTAGTAAGTTTACTGAAATCTTCACAAAAGTGGGAATTTCAAAACAGACGGTACACATCAGGGAGTATTTTAGTATGGAGGAAGAGATGTACACAGTGCAGTGAACACGTTCTGTAGTGTTTTCTGCACGTATTTTGCAATGAAAAACAGAGAGCGTTCACTGCTTGAGAAGACTCTATGCTTTTCACACAAGGCACAGAAGAAAGAGCTAAGGCATCATCTCCTGTTGGGAAACACAACATTGCAGAGAACAGGATAAGGGGAAAACATCATCTGAAAAGAGCCAGCAGTGCCTGAGCTCTGGGTCTCTCTCTCAGGCATACACCAAGCCTACAGCCCTGCTTGCACACAGGCCAGGGCCATCTCTCAAATGCCTCAGCTTTCACTTAGCCACAAATGGAGACTGTGACTCTGCAACTCCGACCACCACCCTTCCAGGAAGGATTTGTCTGAGCTACTGACCTACTGCCATTGGCTGTGTGAAGGGAAAGAAGCAGCCCTTGCTATGTGTACATCAGCAGGGAGAGTGAGAGGGGTGTGAGACAAAGTTGGCTTGGGTAACTCCTAACAAATTCAGGAGACTACGTGGATGAGCAAAAACTCCCTGATCACTCATTCAGACAGGTCATGAGATTGGTAAAAAGGCGAGAAAGCTGCCTGCGGGCAACCTGTCAGACTGACAATGTAACGTTTAGGGTCGGACCAATACCTCTGCTTTATCTTTAGGTACAAAACCAGCCTGATGCAGACCTACATCTGACATTCAACCCCACCCTAACATCACAACCAGCTCCTCCAGGCTGCTCCTCTCTTCCTGCTGCTCTCTGAATCAGTGGAAACAAAAGGCAGCATTGTCTGGACAAGTGAATCGTTTCATGATGACTCCCAGAAAAGCTCAGCAACACAGAAAACATATGGATACATTATCTTGTCTCACTTTCTTGTCTCAGCTTCTCTCATCTCAGTTTCTTACTGCACCCCTGCCGAAGTGCAATGATTATTTAACACACAGAGAGTGGGGGGAACTCTCTATCACTCATGGACTGCTGTACACTCGCAATTTTGATGCTTAGTATGAAATAGTATGTCAAATGATGTGCCAGCAGGAAGATACCACTACATAGGTCACAACATCACAAAATTTGCAGTTAAGAAATAATCTTAGTTATAGAAACAGTAAAATAAAAACCATCATTGAGACAAGGACAACTTACACAGGTACTTAAAAGTCTTGGAAAAAAAAAATCTATGTTTGTTAAGAAAGACACACTTACTGATAAAAATGATGTTGCAAAAGCCTTAAGATTACACCAAATATTTTGGATAAACATCAAAATGCTTGTAGTTCAAACAATGTATGTTTTCCTACAATTTTATGAGGGTAGACAGAATAGTCCAAAACATGTTCAAAACAAGAATTTTACTTCAACATCCAAAGATTTTTTCCTTTCTGCATTAGGCAATGACAAAAATATCAAAGCCTACAACGCTACAGACCTTGGTCTTTTCACTAGGTGCACTTCCAATTTTTGTTTTGTGTTTCATTCTGCTAGCAGAGCACTTGCACCCAAACCCAGAAACTTTTCTGTTGAAGGGCAATTGTACTTCTGTCATCCTCTAAGTTATTCAGTGCTACATACAGCAAACATGAAGAGGGAACTGCTCTGCAAATATCACTGCAGTTTGTCACTAAGACTTTCCATGTTTTGAAATCAACAACAACAAAAAAGTTCCATAAATTCAATGACAAAATATATGTAGATCCTTTACAGTGTCACAGTCAGCATCAGCTGGATGGATGAAATCAGTTATATGGCAGCATCTGTCAAAAGCTGGAGGCTTTCTACTAATCTTTGCTCTTGAAAGTCTGCAGTTTATGCAGAAAAGGACAGGAGCAAATAATTGAAGGAACAGTGGCTGTTTGAACGTCTTAGTATTTCTCAGAGACTGTTATGCTATCTGTATCTCCTGAAAAGAACACTGGAGAGAGAAGGGAGGGAAGAAATAAACATTTTCACAATATCATGACTGATAGAGTACCAAGAACTCAAAACCAGAAACCTCCTAGGAACAACTCACCAGACAGGAATCTTGATCATTTCAGGCTTCTCTTGATGAGGCAATAAAAGTACTGATACTGACCTTGAAAGGCCCATCTCTGGCAAGCTGGAGGCATTTCACATTATTTTCTCTTATACTGAGAAGAAAAGAAGGCAAATCCAGAAATCCTAACAGCGTAAGCTCTGGTCTTCATATGAATTAAATCTTAAATCACTGAAGTTGAGTAATAAATTTGCACTGATAGAAAACAGCAATTGAATTGGTTATATATTTGTTTGTTTTGCCCTGAAGTGACTTCCTCCAGCCACACCACTTTGCTTGGTGCTATCTCTGCCACTTTGGAAACTGTATCATTATGAGCAAGTATCTCTGGTTGCTTGCTGCTGGTGGACACACCCTGTCTACCCAAATGTATCAGGCACTTAATAACCTCCAAATAGCTCCCTAAAGCTAAAATGAACATGTTGCCAGAAAAGACGGTATTTTTCCATTTTGTCTCTACAGAAGCAATGTGAAGAGACAGTGCAGTTTTGCTCTGCTCTTTCGTAACGACCACCATGTCTTGTTATCAGAGTTGGAACATGGAGTACCACTGCTGTTGGGAACTGCATTTTGATCCAGATCACCCTTTCACAACATGCTGCCATGGCTATTTTAGGCTCTCTGGCATCTGAGAGAAAGGAAAAGGGCAAACACCCCTCTGTTCTCCAGAGCTGCAAGAGTAGAGTCTGAAGCCAAAGGTAGCCCCTGTTGCTCTCCCTGAAGAAATTCTCCCAACTGATTCTCATTCTAATCGTTCCTGGTTGTTATTAATTTTTAATTAATTTTGCAGTTTACATCTGTCTAACATCAAACAAACGCTAGTTCCCTTCCCCTTCTGCTGCATTTTAAGCCACTAAATGAAAGACACTGCTCTAATACATTTAACCTCTGGGCCTGCAACAACTGTAGAGAAGTACAAGACAGATAAAGTAGTAAAATATTTATAACCAGCTTTAGAAATGGCCTCCAGGTCTCTGCCCCTAGCTTTGTGCTTCTTTGCTTTCTATGGGCAAATTAGGACTGCAGCTGCCGACCACACACGGTTACCTGGGGATTTGCACCCTGAGCTTCAAGCCACTGGAAGCAAGCACCCTTAAAGATATGCCTGCAGGTCTGAACACAGCATCCCCCCAGAAAAGGATGTGAAGGAAAGGCTGAGGCCAAGGATTGCACCATGGAGCAGGGCAGCACACGTCAGCTGAAGTCCCCGAGAGCCCCAGCCAGACAGAAGTGTCACCTCCTGCTGCGTGTGGCTCACGCACAGCACAGTCACATCATCTGGAAACACAGGGGTGGAGCTGTACTTGAGCAAGAGCTTCAGTCTGCAGCCTCGGAAACCACCAGAGAGATGAAAGGAGCAAAGAACAGGGGAGACTAAACTGCCCTTATCTACCTTACTTTTTCCACAGCCAGTATAAATTCAGACAAAGGACACCTCCGCTTAAGCACCTCAGACTATTGCTAATTCAGGGAGGAGGAAGAACAGCTAGCAATCCAAACGTGAGATTATTTTTATTTTGAGAAGCAGAACATGCAGAGTCCCTTTCTCCTTAAGCACCAAAGCACAAATAAACCATTTTCTAACTCATAAATTCAAGGCAATTTTCTATTCTGTTAATCTTGTAATGACTTCCATACTCCAGCTTCCCTGGTTTTTGAGTTTAAATTTGTTTCTGGTACACAAAGATTTACCCCTTCTTCCTCTTGTCTCTGCAATAAGTTCCAAGAACTACCTCAGTCCATTGGTGTTAATTCTTCCTGAAAATTAATCCTTAATCAAAGGAATCCAGTGTTTTAGCTAGACAAGTTAATTCATCACCTGATATTTTCAATAGATTTTTTTAATATATACTATACTTCCTCTAACCTCCTCCACCATACCAGTACACTGGGGACACAGTGAGCTTCAGAGGTGGGCTGTCTGTGGAACTGACTAAGTTCTGTCATCTGGACACAAATGCAAGCGTTCCCTTAGTGAATTTATCTTGGATTTACCAGTACTGTTTTCCATTCTGGTTAGAGCAGTTGGTGCTGGAAAGTCACTGTTGCAGCCATGGGGCAACAACACTAAGTCTTAGACACAGATCCTTTTGTCCCACTCACTTTGACAGATCAGCCCCACATACTCCTGGGAACACAAGACCTCTCCTTCAGCAATAATTCAGAAAAGAAAAAAAATAATAACAACAAACCAACCAACAAAACCCCCCAAAGCCACCTCTCCTCCCCCCCCCAACCCCGCCAAAAGAACTAAAAGAAAAAAAAATCCCAAGCAAAACCAAACCAACCAACCAACAAAATCCAAACCCAACAACACCAAGTGTTTAAACCATGTTCTTCTTAATCCACTTTAGTTTCCTTGAAAGCAACTGTGATATTGAATGATCCATTTTGTGGAATCACAAAGGATGGCATGAAGAGATTGGGATTTTTTTAAGAAGTCTCAAATTTCAAAATGTTGAAGTGAATGATTTCTCCCCTTTCATCCCTTCAAGTGCATATCTGTACAAAGGTCCTCTGCCTGCTCAGGGCTCTATTGGGGGCTTCCTAGTGGGACTACCCAGTACTTGTACGTGAGATGAAGAAGCTTCATGTTTTTAAGAAGGTTTCCCTTTAAAAGCTTTTATTTGCTTGTTAAGTAACACATTTGTCTAATGTTTTCCCTGCTGAAACTGATGTGGCTGGAATCAGGCAGACAGCACATGTTACATTACATTACGAGTCTTAACATTTCACTAATTGCATTGACCTACTTCTGTGAATCACAGATTATTCTCCTGCTCATAAAGCACATCTGATTCCTTTACGTAGTTGTTCATGCAACGTGATATAACTGCAAGGGCCCACAAGGGGATGAAACCTCGTGATTTATCTATCCAAATGTAAGCAGACAGCATCTCCAGCTTTCATCAATACTTTGATCACATGCACAAAATGAGGAACAAAGCTCCCTTATCTTTGCAATTTGTACACGGTTATTTATTTCTTAACTCTTCCTTCCCTTTTAAACAGAGATAACAAAACATTAATTGAAGTTCAAAAAGCAGCTGATCGACTCTGACTTAGTCGTGTGGGTTTTCATTTCCACTACTAGTTTCTGTGGGATATAATGGGAAACAAAGTATCAGTATAGAGACCTCAAACGGGTAGGGGTCAGCCATCAGCTGTCTTACCAAGGACCTCCATTCGGTGTCTCTATGCTGAACTGCATCTTCTGAATAGATGGGTCCTCTAGCTATTCATCAAGAATTTTTACTTAATTGTCAGGTATGCATGTAGCTCCCTATGAGCTGGGAGGAGTGCCATTGCTCCTCTGCTAAGGCAGAAAAGTTATTGGGATAAATGCATTCTATAGGGTAACTGGCTTTTTAAACCTTGGCCAGTTTCTCATAAATAGAAGTGCTAAGATAAAGCAAATAGTCTGCCAGCTAGCTCAGGACTGAGCATTACTTAAATGAAATGCTGAGGCAAATGCACTGGAAAAGGTAATTCCAAATGCTCCAACTAACTGAGCCATTATGATCCTGCCCAAATTCCCAATGGCAAAACCAGCACCTGAGACGAGAGCCCACAGGTGCTTATGCTGGCTTCACGGGACTATGGATCAGGGTCTTTCACATAAAACCACCTGTAGCTGTGAACCTTCCTACTTAAGAATAAAGCCAGGAGACCACTTCTCAACATGAAGAACAGTGTCTAACAGACAGCTCTTTATGGCTCTCCATGCAGTAAATTGAAGATGAATCTTTCAGCAGATGCTTTTCATTGTACACACAAAAGCTCTCTGCTGCCAGGAGCAGAGGAAAAAAAAAGTTATCAGCTAAACTTAAAACCCCAAAATTGCAGGCTTGTCTGTAGTTGATTGCTTCTCTAAGCTGCTCTGTTTCAAAAGCAAATCTCATTTTTGCTCATGTAATGATCTCATTGATCATTAAGCACAGCCTTTTACAAGAGCTACAGTAACACTGGAAGGATATTTGATTAAGAATGGATACTTTCTTTTAAATGAGTGTGTGACCCTTCTGTGTATTTTTAACAAAATATCATAAAAAATGTAATGGAATATGCACAAGCAGACCAAACTGCACATGTAGGAACATGCTTGTATTGACACAGATGGTGTTTTCAAATACACTAACCCTTTTTTCTATTTCAAATTAGAAAAAAGGCAACAAACATTAATTCACAATAACCTTTAAGTGTGTCAACTTTTCAAAAAATAAATACTTGGTATTTTCAATAGTTTCCCTGGCATTTTTTTGGTCAAGAGTGTTTATAAACTTAAGGTGCAGAGGTCTAACATTAGGTCTGTCTGAAGGTGTATTTTTCTGGCTGAATTTACAGCTTGCTAAAAGAAAAGGCAAATTGCTGAGCTCTACTACATGTAAACATAAAAGATGAAGTGCCTTTGCTGTGTTTGTAGGTCTAACATTTTGCAGGCCTAATATCCCTCATTAAGTGGCTTAAAGATTATGAAATGGGTAATTATTCACTTCATGTATCTTATCCTAAATGTTAGTTTGCTCAAGTCTCTAATAGCAGCATAGCACTGTAATTAAAAAAAAACCAAACAAGGCAGGGGTGGGGTGAGGAAATTGCTAAGGAAGTGAAAATGATGACTGTGTCTAAATTTCCAGTGAAACTTCTGCCTTGAGTGGATTTATTCTCTTGGACACACAAGCAGATGCACTAACTGCAGGTTACTAGTCTTGGTAAGATGGCTACGTCTTGTGGAGTGAAAAAATCAACTCACCATGAAAAATGGTTGGAATTTCCTTCCCAGCATGGAAAATTCTGAGCCACGGCAATGTGCTTAGTACAATTTCAGCTCTGGGGAGCTGGCCTCTTACTATTCCCAAAGCAAAATGTCAGGAATCGTGGCTGTTTCTCCTGGCACGTGCAGTAGGCAAGCTATCTCACACAGAGACCTGCAACTTCATGAGATGCTACATCTTGTTTCAAACCTTCTGCTTAACTATCCTCAGGCACAAGGTGGAGCAGCAGCTGGGACGGAAGACGTGGGGAAGGTCTGGCCACAAGTCAATAGACAGAGTCATCCCTCAACACTCAGGAGTCACGGGCCAGGAGATCTGCCTGGAGTGTACTGATCCCCTAATAGCCTGTGAATGCCCTGAAAGGGACATCTGCTGAACTAAATCTTGGATTTAAATTTAGTCCGTGTGTCTTCCTCTGCATTCATCTAGGGCTTTCAAACCATGAGAGCCACCATGCTGATCAAGGAAGGAAATGTGCCTTTGAGTTAATGTCTTCACTTCCCTGTATAAAACACACAGAAAACATCCTTTCACTGACTTGGTGACTCCACATAACCACTAAATATATGCCTCCAGAGTTGTCCCTGGGGCTCAGCTGACCACAAGAAATCTGAATGTTGTTCCATGACCAAACAACAAATGGGCAAGAGGCCAACTGCTGAGTCCTGAGGCAGCTGACTGCAGCGCCTGCCATTCAAGTGCCCCTGCAGCCATTCCCGGGAAAGGTGTTGGACACGAATGGATGTCTCTGCACCCAGGTTTTATACATACTTCATTTAATACATCATGATCTTAACTGGTTTGCTCTCCCCACCCTGCAGTTTCCAGCAGTTAGACAGAGGTGAAAGACACTTTAGGCAAAGAGCCTCGTGTAACAGATGAATATGCAGTCCCAGCCTGACTGCTTCATTGAGCAGTTCAGCCAATGTTTCATGCTGTCATCAGCAGTTGCAGGATGAAAGGGCAACAGAAAGGGAGAGCTTAATCTGTAAGAAATCACCAGCAGATGGAACCAAGGTTAGATCAGCTCAGTGCATTACTAACTCCATTATTTTGAGACTGCATGCGCAATTCACTTCCCATTTTAGAAAGCACAGGAATATATTTGGTCATCCACATGCATTGAGCTGAATCTGGCAGAAAGGAGGAGTTACTTTTTCTTTAGGCGAACCTACTTCCTGATCATGTAAAGAGCTGTACTCAGCTTGAGTAACAGGTGGCCCCAAGCAGAGCCTCTGTAATTCCCACTCTTTGCATACCCACACTCCTGCCAGATCCTAGGTGCTCAGAGCAGCAGTGAGGGGAGGGAATAATGCTGGTCCCAGCGAAGTCCAGCCACAGATTGGAAATCTTTTCTCCCTGAACCACACTAAAGATCTCCCACAGCAAAGGGAAAAACGGGGTTTTGGTACCTTGTCAGTCATTGAAGGTATAATTGTAGCCCAACGGAGTACTTGTGTTTCATACCAACTCAATGCATGGAACTCTTGGAGTGAAGGTACAGTTTTAACTCATTAAGAAGGTACAGTTTTAACTCATTAAATGACTCACAGCGAAAGTGAGATTACCAGTGTGCTTACTAATGCTTTACCATGTATTTTTACTGCTAACATTGCCAGGGTAGGAGTAAACCACTCTTTGTTGGAAACTATTCCTGAAGAATAATACCTTCTGCTTCCCTTTGAGAAGGTTGAGAACCAGATCCCACAACATACTGCTGTGTTCCACTCTCTCTCCAACTTGAAATAAATAAAAGTTCGTAGTTGCTCAAAATTTGCAAATATTTGTAAAGTAAGTTTGTTTCAAATTCCATTTGCTTGAGAATCATAAATATTCCTTCAGTTTTCTGCTAATGAAATGAGGAAAAAGTCTTAAACTGCTTCTCTGCAACCGAAGGAACTGTTTTACGCTGTACAGGCTGCCTTATCAAAAATCAACAATTAAAAATGGATGAAATTTAGCACTTTAAACTTCCTTTTTTTGGGATGCACTCAAAACCACTCTCTCCATGTTGACATTCTGGAGAAAAGGAATATTAAAGCATAAATCTGGAGCCAAGGCAAATCTAAAAGCCTGGAAGTGCCACCACTAAGGGTAAGCCTCAGCAATGTAGCTTATCACTCAGTCTACATAAGTGCTAATTAGAAGACACTTTGGGGTTCTTTTTGTAAACTTTTTCTTAGCTGTAAAGGCTGCTGGTTTGTGAAAACTCAGCTGTTGACATCAGGGGAAAACATGCATTACATGAAAATGAGTTGACCTGTAGCCAAGGATTAAGAGTGTGACCCAAAGGGTCTGTCACCTTCTCATCCCAGGAGAGAGTGCTTTGGTTAGCACCACTTCTTGCACCTGCAGGGAACACACACAGTTGGTATTGATACAAAGTGAAGGAGGCCTCAGAGCAGATTTGCGTGGTACACATGGGACTACAGCATCAGAAAACTTTGCTCCAATGCTGCTGTGTTCTGCTCCCGCTCTCAGAGGAGGGCAATGCACAGCAACATCGAATGGACTTTGCTAAGGCTGAAGTACAATGAAAAGGGAAAGAAAAAACAAACAGAAAAGCACAACATCCACTATAGATGAGAAGCAGCAACATGACAGCCCTAACTACTAAGGTGCATTACTCATGGACACAGTTTGCACGAATCCTTCTTCACTGATAGCAAAAAACCCACCCATCAAAACCAACCAAAACCCAAAAAACACCAGCTTAAATCACACTTGGTTCTTTTTGTAAAAGGTTTAGGAGTTGGGGTTTTTTTGATGGTGGTGGTGGAGGGTTTTGGGATGTTTTTGTTGGTTTTATATCTGACTATCCATTTGCAGCTATTTGAGGCATTGTTCTATAATTAGATTAAATACTGTGGGGATTCATATCAGTTAGAAATAACCTATGAAAGACATTACTTAGCTTGTTCCACACTTTTTACATTTAGAAAAAATACCCATCATCTGACTCAGCTCCACAGTGCCTGTCATGATTATTATTATTATTATTATTATTATTATTATTATTATATAGGTTCAAAGGGCACTTCATCACTTTTAATTTGCTTTGAATGCAAGCCAAGAAATTCCACTACTCGGTATGTTCTGCTAGCCCCAAGTCAGCAAACTTGCTTCTTATCATGAATGATGCATATGCGTGGGTGTGAGACGGCGCAGGAAGAGAGGCGTGCAGGCGGTCATGGGGAGGGAGCGGTTTGCATATTAAAACCCGTGCTCGAGTCCATCAGCCTTTTCCTCCGAGGTCGAGATCGGGGTCGGCACTCAGAGGGAATCCTGTGCACCGAGGGAGGGACCGCGTATCACCGCACCGAGCGAGTGAGTTCTGTTTCAGCTCTGCTACTGCTGCAGCCGGGCTCCTCTCTTTCTTTCCCCTTGCTTCTCCCGATCCTGCTCTGCCCTCCCTAGGCTACCTCCCTAGGTTACAGTGGCTGTGTGGGAGGTTAGTCCACCACACTGTGCCGCGTGTAGAGCAAGTCCTGAGAGTATTTAATTTTGAGAGTTTTGTCCGGTTTATTCAGCCTGACTGTCTCAGTGGTGCTACTGGCAGTGAGCAGCTCCATACGGTGGCTGCAAGTGTATCTCAAGTACTCCGTCTATGCACCTTCTTTGCTGCTTACAGGCATCCTTAAACTGCCTGCTGCACTTAGGACACCTGTACAATCCCATGCACGGCTAAAACCAGACTTTATCAGAAATTATGAACTGCTTTTCCCGAGGCAAACAGACAGATCCCTGGCCTGTTGTAGAGGCAAGCCCCTGTGCCCCATCAGTGCCTTGCGCAGCCAGTTCTGAGCTACTTTGATAATCAGGCTACGTGTCAGGGTACTTGCCAAAGAAAAGACAGCCTCAGCAGCGAAGAAATCAGAGTGAGGAAGCTTTGGACATTCCACAGCGTTTACATCTAATGGAATATTGGTTTGAAATGAGTTTTCAGTAAGTGAAAACCCATTTCAAACCAATATTCCATTAGATGTAAACGCTGACTAAAATGCCTTCACTTACATAACCAAGTTTAGGCTAATGTCAAAGAAATTAGATGAATATTAAGCAGCACCAACCAACTATGCTAGGTCATTTTTGTGCACTGTTCTGTTCATTTTTCAAATTCCTGTGTTCTAAACCAATGGATTAACCTACTCTGGTCCTAATTCCCACCATCATTCTATACAGAAAAAAACCTCCTGCATCTGCTTCCACTGCCTTCATTTTTCTCCTTATCAAAACTCGCAGGGTTATTTGTTGTGGATATTTGTCTTTTACTTCAAAATGATACTCTAAATAGCCATCCAGGACTCTTTTCTTTGATCCTCACTGCTTTCATTTTCCTATACACATAATCCTCCCACACATATTTCCTTTGTTAAAAGCCATCTCGTTTGCTGTTCATTTCAGACTATCCAAGCAAAGAAACTGTAGCTATAAAGTATCTTTCCTGGGCTTCTGTACTCCTTAGAACTGTTTGTAAACACTAGTACTGTTATACTCAAAAGTTGCAACGTTTGTAAAGAAAAAAAGACACAGAGGCCTTTTTGAAGTTTCCTTTTGTTCATTCTTTTGTTTTCTTTAATCCAAATTAGAAACCACCTCTCCCTAAAAATGCACACATTGTGTAAATTACTCCCTGCTGCAGATGCACACATGCCCAGGCACACAGTCAAATCTATTTGTATAGAAATAAGATGGAAACTCTCCAAATTTTGAGCTGAAAATATACACAAAGTAATTCTTAAGAGTTCTGAGTTTGTGCACGAGCAAGCACGTTAGCCAGAGCAGCACGTTCCTGTGCCACTGACCACCATGCTCTGCTGCTCTAAGGGTTTGCTCCTAATATTTCTCGTTGCTGTCTGTCCCACACAACCTTCTCCTGAGCAGCTGGAAAGCAGAAGCAATTGAAGTTGGTTCTCATTTTCAAAACACCTTTGATCGAAATCTCTCCAGAAAGTAATTACACAGCCCAGGAGCCACTGATGCGGCTGGCGTTGGGCTGGCAGGGAGCATGCCCTGTCACAGAAAGTTATGCTTATTCACACCTGCTGGAGACTTATCATATATCCTGCAAAGCTCAAACAGGTGAATTTTTTACCCTTTTAACAGTTAGTCCAAGAAGGGGCAGGAAGAAGAAAGAAGGGAAAAAAAAAATCTGCCAAGTCCCACATATACATTTCAAAGTGCCACCACTTTGAAGAACCTTGTTTAATCTTGAGTCAGTCTGCTAAAACTCCCATAAAACAAGCTACAACAATGAACTGAGAAAACCTGAAATGCCTAATTTTGAATCTCTTTAGAAGTAACTAAAAATATTGTTGGAATGACTTAAGAACAAGCATGAAATGAAAAGAGAGAAAACAAGGACATTCAGTGATATCAGACAACATGTACTATGCTTTGTATTCATAGCAGATGCAAAGAGGGAAGGCAAACAAAGGTTTACGCTGTCTCACAAGCTTAGTTTAGCTGATGTGTGACAAAAAAGAATGTGTGACGTGTAACTGTGTGTCTCAGCCAAAGGACCATGTTTTTGTGCCAGGTAAACAGAAATTGGGACTGCCTGGAGCCAGGCTAGCTGTGGTCTCCATGATCAATTGGCTGCAAACTGTCTCTCAGAAAGTGCTTCCTACTTAAGTGTAGAAAGACACAGCTTATGGCTTTACATACTGAGCAGTTTGTGACCATAACTCAAGAGTCCTGGGCATTTCACTTGTGGCCAAATCTAGGTTATCCCCAGGCTTCTGGGTGTTGCTCAGAGCTGTAGGTCCACATTTGGCGCTGCTGGTCCTCTAAAGAAATAAACAATTTCAAAATATCTGAAAATACTTGTAATCTGTATCCCAGCCCACTGGTGCCTCCCGGGCATGGTGGTGTATACCAGGCACTGCAGGGCAGAGCAGGAGGACACAAGGAATTTGTGACCAGGACAAGTAGTGGGTGGTACTGGAGAACCCTGCAAAGTGACTAAAACCTTTCCCAGTCAAACCTGTACCTGCTGCAGGGATCATACATAGTGCTTAAAAGCCTATCTAATTCTTTCACGCCTGTAATTTTGGGGGTTTTTAGCAAATTATACAGTAGATTCACAACATGCAACAGGTCAAGAGCAAAGTAGTTTAGACAAGCAGGGGGAAGGATTTGGTGCTTGTACTCCCTCTTACACATATACACACACTCATATCTACACGTGGCTGGGATAGAAAAAAAGACCACTTTTTCACATCCAAGGAAAGATGTTAGGTGGCTAAGATAGTTGTTACACAAATTATTGTGCTGGACAAGCTTGAGACGTCAGAAAATGGACAAGATTCATCCTGGAAAAAGCAGCTGCCTTTGGAGAGCCAACTGAAAAATACAGAACAACATTGCTCACAACGCCTCTTTCAGCTTTGTAGGAATATTGTGAGGTCATGCTGATTCATCTGAAGACTGCAGAGAGAGATGCAAGGCATGAATTTCACAGGGATGTCTAGGGGTTGGCAAGCATTAAGATTATTTAGGCTTTTGTTCTACCACAAAATGCTTCTGGGAATTCTTAAAACATCTTATGTGGAAATAAAAGACTTAAGTAGTTTTTCCTGAGAAATTATCTTAACCACTCTTTTGTAGCGTTCCCAAGATCTCTTGCAATTTTGTTTACTAGTATTTCATGGTCTTGGGTGTGCAATTTATTCCTCCAAAGGAGGCTGCATAAAACAATTTCAGAAGTTATCTACATAAAACTGGGACCAAGTAGATGCAAATCCAAAGTGTGAGGATCAGACAGAAAGCAAAGTCACCACAGATGCTCAGGCCCTAAAGGGAAGGTGTGGCAAGCCAGGCAAACTGAGGACACACCGCTAAGGTGGCTGAGCAAAGCCCTGTCCATCACCACTTCACTGTCTCCTTAATCCTGCTCACATGTGAGAGCTCCCTCATTCACTGCAGCTCAAACAAATGGGGTGAACTTCAGATATCTGAATTAATTATTATCAGTTTGGTTGCAGTTGCTTGAGGGGCAATCACAAACTCAGCTCAGAGAAACACAGCAGGCCCTTGGCATTCTCCTTCAACAAGTCTTGACAGCGGACCCCCATTCACTGCCCACTCACACTGGGCTCCCACTTTCAGAAAAACCCTTTCATATTTTTCTTATCCTCCTCTTTCACCGGTACATTGTGGTTATTTCTCAAAAAAAATTTAGCAAAAAAAAAAAGTGGGGTTTTTTTCCCCCTGTGTTCTTCAAGGATTTTTCTAAAGTTCTGATTTTCCACATCAGCAAAACAAGCCTGAAGCTTCTTCAGACAGATAATTGCTTTAAGGTCTCCTACAGCTCCTTTTTATTAAGCCCACATATTGACAGATCAGGCTTTGCTCAGACAATACAGTTTTACTCATCAGGTCACTTAAAAAACTCATAACCGTTAGTACTGCTCAATACTCTCACAGTAATGCCTTAAAACCTCTTCTCACTTTAGGATGCTGATTTCCCTCACAGGCTGCAAATAAGCAGCACACCAGGTGCATACACGTGCAAAATCCTTCTAAAAAAGATTTTACATCTGTATTATGCTCTAAGTGATCCATGTATCTAACCTTGAAAATCATGCTTAGAAGTATCAGGCCACAACCGTTGCATTTGGAATTTGTTATTTCAAAACTCGACCCTACGTCTAATTGCACAAACATTTACTTCAGGTGACTTCTGTATTAAACAGAAAAGGGTGCACAGATTTTTCTCTTTTCTCTCCAAGGTCCAGATTGCTATCTGGCTTAGAAATATAAGAGATTGAATTCAAATGCTTATTTTCTGTAACTGGGCCAGAGTGGGAAAAGAGACCATCAATTTTCAGAAGGAGAGCTTATGTCAGACTCAGAGCTGACATGAAATAGAATTACTTAGAGGTTTTAATTTTATTTTCTGTCAAAACACAGATTGCTGCGGAAATCTTCCATTGAAAGACTTGCAGTCTTCCATCAATCTGCCAATATTCTCTAATCCTTCCCTGCAAAAGATGGGCAGAAAATTTCTTACTTTCTTTGTTAAAAAAAGAATTAATAAAAACATCTTTTGGCAGAAAAAACAAACAAACAAACAAACCATCAAATCATTACTGTTCTTGGCTTTCAAAGGCTGAAAATATCTCTTAAATCTCTAATATTTTTGAACCTGTGCTAAAAGCAGAAGTTTATGCTCAAGAAAATGAGCATTTTTTTCTTTTTTTTTTGCTGGACAGCAAGAGAAGACCATCTGATTTTTCAATTCTCTGTTTTTTAAAAGGAAACCCAAGGTCATTAATTTCCCCATTCAAGGAGCACATCACACAACCCTCAGTTTTTCCCAGGTGAAGCTGTGAGCTGGTTGTCTTAGTGTTACTTACATCCAGATAAACAACTTGGGTTAAGCCAGGGTCTTTGCCAGGCAGAGTTGCCAACCTTCCTTGCCAGTGAGGAGTCAGAAGGCGGCCAACAGCCACCCTAGGGCTGGTTCTTGCTGACACGAGTGGATTTCTCAGCATCAAACTTTGCTCTCCAAAAAAAAAGGACAAATGCATCACTATTTCTCTCTGTAATTTCAACTCAAAATTTAGACAGAAAATATTAACACAGAGAGTCTCAGAGAGAATAATTTTTCACCCAAGAGAAAAAAATTGAAGGCATTCCTGCAGCAACCCATTTGATCAGTAACCAGGAGGAGAGCAGCACCACACCTGCAGGAAGGGCAAGGCTGCTTCTCAGATGGCTTCAATCTTTTCAGCACTGCTCAAACAGGAAAATGTAAACAATTATGCCTTTCTCCCAGACTTTCTGACTGTTATGTTGGTTAACTAAAAAGGAAGAAATACTTCACATTAACATTTTTTATCTTTCCTACCTTACGCAGTTTCGCAGTTTATGAAGTTACAGCTGTGGAAGCTTTTCTTTACTTGCCTTCTGCAGTAACCATTTGAGTCTTGTCACTCTGGTTCCTTCCTCTGAAACCTGAAAATTTAAACAAATAAATGTAGAAAGACTCACTTGGACAGTTAAAACATCGTTTTCAAATTGACAAGGGAGAAAGCTGCTTTAATGCTCATCTCTCCAGTCACAGGGATGAGGAATTCACATATACAAGAAGGACAATAAGCAAGATGGGCAATTACTATTCCTAATGTTTCTCAGGTAAAACAAGGCAGACAAAGTCTTTTTTCTCATTAAAGATTTTTCTTTGTACTCCATAAGTAACACAACTATCCTCAACCCCTAAGGAATAGAAACAAAAATCCATGCTTCATACTTGGATAAGTCAGGTCACTCCTGAGATGACAGCCTAAGAAAGATTTCCCCTTTAATGTGCAAAGACTCTTTTGTCTGTATATACAGAGACCCAGCCAGCTTCTCTCCTTTCCTTTTCCAAATTGAGTATCCTAGCTGACATTAGCACTACTTGGCCCTGTCACTGTAAGTGAGGAAAACAAGGAAGAGTCTTCTCTCTGAAATTCCAGTGTTACCATTAATGGAAAACATTCAGCTGACACTAATTTTGAGACTTCAAACTGCGTATGTGGCAGAAATATATGAGTAAATATAAGGATTGGGTGAAATTGCAGTGCCCCATCCACCCCTGTAGGACACCCAAATCAGGCTGCTGGGTGTGCATCTACTTCAAAACTTATCTGAATTTCAGGTCAACTTTGGAGAAAAATTTCATAAAGACACAGCAAATGCTTTGAAAACAGCACTAGAAAAAAAAACAAAAGAAAGACAAGTGTCCACAAAGCTTCTCACCTTTGGATAGAACAGGGGTTAGAGAAGGCACAAACTTCATGAAGCAAGATTCTTCTTGGCAGAAAGATATCCGTAGGCTTACGTGAGTGGAAGCTGATTTGTTGTTATACCTTCATCTTGTAAAATAATGAAAATGGAATATATAATCAGCTCCATCAACTCAAACACTCTGAATTGATATAAAAGCTTAATCTTACAATAAAATAAAGAGGTATCCATTGACTGAATCATCAGTCCTGAATCACTGCCATGCTCTGGTTGCAATTCAAGAGAGGACAACGACACCTGGCAGACAAAGACCTCCAGCCTCCCATTTTTGGCAGGCCCATGGCCAGGGCAGCATTATGTCTAACCACGGTGCTTTCCGTAAGTGACTCCTAAATTAATGAAGGATCCTCATGTTAAATAAATATAAATACAGTGCAATGCATCATCTTTTCCAAGCACACAGCTCAAATTTTAAGAAACACCCGGATGAACCTTACCTCAACCCTACTGGTCTTGCTTCATGAGGGGAACAGCTGGGCTTTTTTACATTCTCTAACAATAATGAAGCTGTAAGGCATGAAAACCCTTAATTTCTTGCAGCACAAAGTACAGTTACAGAGAATGTTGCACCACAAGCCCTTTGTCAGACTTCAGATGCACGTGAACACATAGCTCAACTTAGCTGGTTTATCCCCCCTCCTCACCCCCAGCTCAGGGAAAGCTCTCTGCTCCTTGCCACCTCAAATACTAATAACCTCATACAGGAAAATGTTATTATGTGCTGCCTTTTACAATTTTTTTTCTCTGAAATCGTGTACTGAGTGTCTGCCATTGTCGCATTCCACTGCAAAGGAATCGCGGGGGGTTTCTTTTAAACAGATTTCTCGGAGTAAATAAAGCAGAAATGCAGGAAATATTGTATCTGAGAACTGTTCGTTGATAACAAAAGCCAAGTGTGCCTACTGAAGGTGGACAGAGAAGAGAACAGAGAGGCAGGGCAAGCAGAGCAGCAGGGAGAAGGCGAGCAGGGGTACAATGAGCAGAGCCTCCCGCCCTGTAGAAGTCGAGACGGCAAGCCCCGGTTATGGCACAGCTAACTGTGTTTATGTGCTAAGGCTCCTCCCATAGTCCCATTGGCTAGACATGGGGAATTTTTCCCGGGGAATAGCAGGAATTTCACCGCCTGCAGCTCAGCAGTGGAAGTTTTCTCTGCCCTGACTGACTGCCAGGAGAATTCCCCCCAGAGCCAGAGCTTCCTGCCATTTTCTAAAGGCCTTGTCCGCTTAGAGGCCCTGAAATGGCGGCGGTCTCTGCCCCCCTCACGTGTCCCTGCTGCCTCCTGCACGTGGCACACATTAAAGCTCTGTAGTAATTTTCCACCCCGTGTCAGAAAATGGATTTATGGCATAAAAGCTGGACAATGTTGAGGCATAAATAAAAGTTGAATTGGTTCCTCACATGCATCCAAGCTTTGGTGCCTCTTATGAGCCTGAAGAATGTTTTCTTGTATTACCTTGAGGGCTGGATTTTCCAAAAGGGAGATGAAACACTGTTCCTCTAGAGAGCCCAGCAGAGTTTTGGTGCTTAATTTTGCTGAGGCTGGGCCTGCAGGACCAAACACTGGCTAGCAGAGGCTGCCTGCTCTGGGGACACACACAAAACTCATCCTGAGCAGTGTCCAGTCTGCGAGTGCTTTTTCTCTTCTGTACTACTGCTATCTGAAACTCAATATTCCAGTTGCCAGAGAATGCTGGTTCCTTCCTGGGCTCTACTTTTTAACTCTAATCTTGCTTGAAGTTTTCAAATTGATTGCTTCGACTGGAATAAAAGCATCCCAAGTTCATGAGGAAATACAGTATCTCCATAAAGCCACAAACAGTTTTAAATAATTTGAAATCTGCCCTAAAATTTTTGGACACTTTTAACTTCAAACTGATTTTTTAACTCATCAGTATAATGGTGGATGCCAACTTCACACATATTTGACATTCTCTCAGATTTCCTGTTCGATTTTGTCACTGAGTGGTTCCAAGTTGTATTTAATCATGAGATCCATTAATCTTCTGTTTAAAGGTATGCTAAAGCCAGTTAAGCTGGCTTCCAGAAAGTCACAGAGGAAAGCTAGAAAATCAGCTAAGCGGGTCAACAATTTTAAAGTATTAAAGCTAATTTAATAGTAAGTATAAAGCTGTTGAGTTCATGGCATTGAAAGCTGTATGCAATGAAACGGGGGCTGAAGCGTCAGGAAAATGCACGAACACCAGAGGTTTATGTCCAAAAAGGAGACAGAGGAGTCCTGCAACTTTATTCAAATAAAGGGAGAGAGTCCACTGGGGCACACACCCACGGGGTTTTCTCTCTCGAGGTTTCAGAGGGCGCAGCCTCCTCTTATCCTAAACTCCCATCCACATGTTGCCCTCTTCCTTTCCCCACTGGCTGAGGTACCAGGAAGGTACAGCCTTCCCAAACAGCCTCCCACATATTCCCCCCTTGAACCTACCATTTTATCCCAAAGTTCAGAAACTCAGGCTTATGCAGTTCCACTTGTTTCTTTCAGGAGCCAAGCTGTCTGGGCTCTGCAACAAACCTGCTGCCCAAAGTCAGTAGAGACATTAAGACCCATTTCAAAGATGTTAACACCCATACCTTCAGCCACCGAATTGTTTGTAAAGACATTAGCTTTCCTCTCAGAAGTGCTGTCAATGTAGGACAGGGCAGGTGTACAGGGGTGTCCCAGCCATGTATTCATCAGTTAGAAATTGGAAAAACAGTGCTTAGATGGCAGGTTTATTGGTGGAAGGTAAATCAGCCCCCTCCTGTCTTGATACACACCAGCAATGAACTCACCTGAACAGATTTAATAGCACTAAGAAGGTGGCTAAATATCTGCAAGTCTGGATACTGAGGTCCACCCACCACCACCACCTTTCAGTATTTTTAAGCCATGACTAACCTAGAAAAAGATAAATAATTTTAAACAGTTTTAAAGACTTTCCTGCTCTCCACCTCCAAAAAAGTCCCAACACCTTCATCCCAAAAACCAACTCAAAGACACCAGATAGATCTTTTCCCCCTAGAAATTACATCTTTCAATAATTCAGTAATTCTGGATGGTTTAAATGGTTTTAATTTGTTCCTCCTTTTTAATTTGATCCCCTTCTTTATAAAACACACTGGAAAAATGAGGTAAAGGAAGACAAGGAAAAAAAAACCCTAACAGCTTACTTTGTATGTTTGGCAAAAATCTATTCTGAACACAACCATTTTGTTCATTTAGAAACTTATCTGTAATTGTTTAGGAAGCACTACTCCTGACATTTCACAGTAAATATAAATAAAAAATAAAACCTACAAACATTTACAAAAACATGCTTACAGTAAAGCTATAAAGGTTTTCAAAATGTCAAGTATTTTTGGTAAACCCCTTGTGGAGTTGGTTTTGGTTTTTTTTGTTCATGGATGGGAAAAAAAATCATAAGCTTAAAAGTGCATCACCACTAGAAATACTTGGTTACTCCTTACGGTGTGTTCATTAGAAATTTGTTTAGCTTTGCTTTAGACAACTCAAACAATAGTTTCCGCTGCTTCCTTGACAGACCAAAATACTCCACTGTCTACCACAACAGGCAGAGAGACTTGCTGATCATCAGCCAAAATTCCCAATCCTTTACATCACTTCACTACTCTTGACTAGACATGTCTTTGTGTACAGAGTGCTCCCACAGTAAGAATTAGGCGCTTCCAACACACTCACCTACCAGAATGTTTAGGCTGCAGCCAACTCCAGCCCTCTCTCTATATAGCTGTCTGCTTCCTCACAACTGCACCTTAAAAATCGACTATTCTTATGCTTTTAAATGCCTTCCAGCTGCCAGCAACTATTTGCTAACACAGGGCTAAGTGGGCTAGAGACAGGCAGGAAACAGGAGCCATGTGTGAGTGGTGTAGCAAGTCCAGGGCACTGGGACTGCTATAGATGTTTATGGAAAAAACTCTATGGACACTCCTAAAGAAGGGAAACAGACACTAAATCAGACTAAATCAGTAGCATTTGCTTGTCTCCAGAAAACTGAAAAGTAAGACTCAAGGTTTGGGATTTTCTTCCCTTTGGCTCTTGAATCACTGTCATGAATCTCAGATAACACATGCTCTTTGAAAAATGGCATTCCTCGCTCTCAAATGACCACACCAAATCAGAAACAGGGACAAAAGGGAAGAAAATCCTGCTACGATCTCATTCTCTCTTCTTACATTAACTTTGTAGACATATAATCCAAATTCATAGTATATAATACTATACCGTTTTATTATATACTCAATAGAGCATACCAAGTAATAAATCTGGGCACAAAATTGGAAAACGGAGTAGCCAAGCTCTGCCACTTACCTAAAGCATGCTTGAAAAAGCTGGGATTTTCAACATTTCTCTCTTTAGAGAAAGAAATGGTTGCACCTGTAATCTGTGAGCTGCATTTGCCAAGCAGCAGACAAACACGTTTTCCGGTAATTAGCACATCTAAAAATACTAATCACATCCTGCTGCAACTCATTTCGCCTGGAGCCTCTCTCTTTTATATTGTGCAAAGGAACACACTTGGCCTAATAATTGTAGTGGTGTGTCTGTTTTGAAGCACTTGTAGGTATCTCCATTGGTAACTTTCCAGCTCTGTTCCTGCTTCTCTGCTAGGCCATCTGACGTGAAAAGTCTGCATTCACTAATAATGTGAATCTCCATTCACTAATAATTCACTTCTGAGTCTGCTGTGTGCTGTAGGGCAACAGACAAATTTCACAATGAATTAAGAAGTCTCTGGTGTGCTCATTTGCTATGGGGGTTTTTTTTGTTTGGGTTTTCTTTTTGCTTTTGCTACTCGGAGGACAGAAGGTACGTGCTTTGACTTTAGAGGAGCAAGCAAGTTTGCTCTTTTCAGTGTGAGTTAAGTGTAAGCTTTTCTGTTTCTGCACGAAGAGCTTCTCCATCTAAAATGAAAGCTGATGATGGGATCTCCTCAGGCACATGTTTTCAAGGCAAGATGATCGAACAGGGGGTTGTTTCTATTGTGAGATTATGTGGTAGCACTTACTCATTAAAAAAAGAAAAAAAGAGTTCCCTTTTTGTCCTAGTGCAGATGATCTGTGTTCCAGGCTTTCTTACTAATGCTCTGATGGATATAAAAGACTGGTAAGTGCAGTGTCTCCTTTAAGGCAAAAATGAGAAAGGATTTTCCTTTGGGTGAGGAGGCAGATGGTTGTTTTGCTATCCTTTAGCCAGCACAATCAAATCTCAGCTGAGCTCTCTTATTAAAGTGCTATGTGTAAATGCTTACCTTTGGTTTAAAGCAGCCTTATCTGTTCACCTTTCCTGTACCATCCTTGCTGTACAATCAAACTTGCAAATACTTTCTTTTGTTGCCTGTTACCCTGGGAAACAAATAGAGCCTTCCTGTTATGCGACTCCTAACTGGAACTGAAAGGAAAAAAATAAATCACATGAAAGCCTAAAAAAGTAATTTCAAGTTTTCTTTTGGCTTCTGTACAAGAAACTGAAAATTCCATGATGATTTTCTCAAAACGACATTGTAGCCTGGTTTCCATAGCAAATTTTTCTTCTAAAATAATTTTTGTGCAATTGCTTACACAACTAGGGTAATAATTGACGCAAAAAATCACAAGAGTTTGGTAATTCCCATGATTTGATCTTGGATGAAGGTCTCCATAAGTAGTAGCGGCTGAGCAGGGCAGGCCTGAACAAAATTGCTGCTCAAGATAACAGCTATCTTCTGGTATGGAATATGATTTTAGATTTGCACTCTGGAAAAAAAAAAAAAAAAGGCCAGAAACCACTTTATAAAAAATGGCCTGAGCTTGGAGTCAAGGGAAAGAAATGAAAGCTTAAAGTTCCTAATACACCTGAAAAAAATCAAGCCAGCTTTCTAGAGACACACAAGGAGGAACTGCAGGTTCAGCTGTCCTTGTCCACATCTGTGTGTGCTGTGGCTGACAAATGCAGAACAAAAAGGTGCGAGCAATGCAACGATTGCAAAGTACAACACACCACGGCCTGGTGTAATATTTCCTTCGCATTGTACAAGCATGTCTGTCGAAAACAAGCACACAGAGTGGTTTGGTAAAAAAGGACTTGAGTTAACCCTCTCTAAAGCAGCTCTGTCTCCCCTCCCTGCAGGGCCCAGCATGCCGCAGTACAAGCTCACCTACTTCAACCTGCGAGGACGAGCAGAGATCAGCCGCTACCTCTTTGCCTATTCGGGCAAGAAGTACGAAGACCACAGGATAGAAGCTGCAGACTGGCCCAAAATCAAGCCAAGTGAGTAGCACGGGTTCTCATAGCCAAAGCTCCACTAGAAATGCTGTCAAAAAGAGAAGCAATTGAAGAGGTACCTGTATGTTTCATGAGCAGAAATACACTTAATTTCTGGCTTTAATTAACGAGTTTTAAGGTGGGACAGCCAAAATGTCATTGCCGATGCTCTCACAGGAGACCGGATCCAAACCTTCAGACAGTCTGAAATGATTTACCTGCTGTCATCTTGCTGGGCTTTTACTCCTTATCGATTCAGTACAGCTTTTGTGTACCTAAAGATAACCAAATGAGTGCTGATCTCAGCTTCTCTGGATAATTTGATCTCAAAGACCACACCTCAGCTTTCACCCTGGCTTTAGAAAGCCAAATTGGAAAGAAGTGTCAGGAAGGACACTCCTTGCAACCTGAAAGGTCTTCAGAGAGGAAAAGTGATGAGAAAACAAAAAGTCAGTTGATACAGCCAACTAAAAACAAAAGGATTAAAAGAGGTACTAGAAAATAACCATTCCTTAGAACAAGCCCTACCAGCCCTTCCAAAAGTACCCTGCAGGCTATTGTACCCCATTCATTTCATGTCTCTTAGTTTAAATAATCTCTTTCTAGCTTTTAAAGGTATTTGTTATTTCTGTTCATTAAATTAGCCTTAGTTCAAATGAAACAGATCTTGAGTCTGAAGACTCAGGGTATGAAATGAGAGAAATCCATGTCTTCATCTCATGGATTTGGCTTGTATTTGGCCACATGGGCTATGACTTTCACATCCAGAATGAAGATTAATGCCTTTAGTTTAGGGAAAAGATACAAAAAGTGCACAAGGTGATTTCTATTAATGAAGCAATGTTTCTTGATAAGCTTTCACACCATTTAGTAAGCCCAGCCAGCAAGCTACCAAATTTTTCCAGGGTGCAAATTTTGTAGGTTTGGTCTTTCCTGTTTGCAGTGACTTGAATGATAAACACCCAAACAGAGCTGTAATCCAAGTGGCAATTGAAGCCTTCAGTGGTGCTCAAGCCTAGAAAACACTGGCAAAGATCCACAGAGAAGAATAAGAAGCAGTAGAACTGGGGTATTTTCAGCTAGGAGTGACTGCCTTTGGAAACCTTTTCCTTATGAGAGCTTAAGCCAGTTGACCACGTGGTATAGCTTATTTCTCTTTCACTGCAGTTCTCAGGGAAGCAGGGTACAAACTAAAGGTGAGATTAAGAATTCAGATGACATGAGGAAAGCTCTGCATAGGCTTTTCATACTTAATTACACGCATATTCACACGTATGCACACTCACTTTTGTCCTGAAACAAAGTTGAGAGTATAAGCAAAGTATACTTTTATGGAGAGTTTTGTATACTGATTTGTGAAGTAAGACAAATTAAAAAGACAAAGCATAATTAGTCACTTAGAGGGTGCAGAGGCACTCACATTCTAGGACAAGATATTCTAACAGCAGATCTATCAGACAAGGTAAAAGCATTGCATCACTCTTTGAATATTGTTGATGATCCCAGTGTCCGAACAGCACAAGAAACACTGCAGGAAAATTCTTCCTATGCTTTTCTTCAGTGCTCAAGTGCTCCACAAACCTCCCAGTGGAGCTTTATGTGTACAGGTCTTGTTCACTACAGTGAATATCCAGCTGCAGCACCATTACCACAAAAACACTGGGAGCAGAGACACCCTAGAAAGACTTAAGCTACACAATTTATAACTGTATCAGTTGCATTAATGGATGTTTATGTTTGCCTTTCTGTGCTCTGAAGAGTTTGCTAGCAGGCTTGCCAAGGGTTAATTAACCTTTTTCATTTTCTCTGCATAATGGCTTTTCATAGCAGCCTCTATAACTGATCCCTAGATGAAATTCCACAGCAGATAAGAAGTTTAGTAAAATGTGGAGGCTGCCACTCTAAGATTTGTGAAGTCATCTGTGCAAAATTTATGCTGGCCTAAGAGTTCTTTGAATTTCAGGCATCTGTAGACACCCAGTCAGTCAATCAGTGGATGGGAACTGGAGTGTACCCTGCTAATTGACCAGGAAAATGTACACCTACACCGAAATAGTTTGGTGTATATCTGAAAGTGCTGTTACAGTTTATGGCAGCAGGGTAAACTTTTGCTCTTCAAATCTCCCTGAACCCCAGCTCCAGCACCAAAGCAATGGTGCCATCTGCCACCACGGACATCCGCATTACAGACAACAAGCAGTTAAGAGGTTTGCCAATTAAAACGAGAGTAAAGGTTTCTTGTGTGCATAAAAATGTAACGCTGCTTAAGGAAATTGTCTGGAGATCACCTAACTGATGACTACCTCCTCCTCCTTTGTGAGGCGTTTCTCATGGTTACTCACAGTATTTCCAGACAAAATGTTCTCCTGCAGGCAAATCATTCAGCAAAACACTGAATCAAAGGTAGCAACAGGGCTTTGGAATAAACAACCTTAACTGTTCAACAAGACCAATAGCCAGTGCCCCAATCTGCCCTAGGGCACCTAAACCCTGACTCTGCAGGCTGTGACTCAACACAAGAAGTAGTTGTCTCCTGGACAGGGAGTAGGTTTATGCAGGCTTTATGTGCCTTCACACTGCAAGTGTTGCATACAGCATTTGTCTCATGGAAAACAAGCCTTGCACTCTCTGCAATCCTGAGTTTTCAAAATGTGCCTCAGCTTTTTCCACAGAGACATGTTTCGAAGATGAAAAAGCACCAGGTAACAGAATGCTTGGCTATAAAGTTAAACTACTGCTCTGTTCAAAAGTAAGTGTGGAGTGAGGAGATCCATCCAATCCATTGCCTGTACAAAGGCATAGTTCACTCTGCTGAGAATTCCTCTGCACCACTCTCATTTGTATCTGTATTCAGATCTTTTATATAAAGCTTTTTTCCCCTCCTATTTTTCCTGGACTTGGTCTGCCTTAGAAAGAAGAGAAATAAAATAATAGATTCCAATCAGTCTCACCCTGGTGAAAACCAAAGGGTGGTAAGTGTTTAGCAATGATAAAGGATAAAGAATTACACCTGCATTAGATGTGACAGCAGTTAAAGTAACAGCAATTTAGTACACACAGCTTATTTTGTAGCCCTCAAAAATCACTAAAATTGGTCCAATTAATTGAACCAATTACATAATTGTATATTGAGGTGAGATTAAGAAATACCAGACAAATTGCTATGCACACTTGCATACAGCATGTTTGCCTTTACCCACTTGCCTATGAAAGATCTGGAACCAGTTTTGACTGCAGTCTGCAAGCACAACGTGATGTCCCTCTTTCTAAAAACTTCAGCTATGATGAAGCAAGACAAACAAAAAAATACTTAGGGAAGAAGCTTGGACAAAACAACACTTCATGTTTCTTGAGCTAACAAGGAACAAATTGAAGAATTCGTTTGTCTAAGAGCACAAGGAGCCAGGTCTCAGAGATCTGAGAGGATAGGTTTGCTTCAGCAGTTTTCTCAAAAGTAAAGTAAGATTTTGCAACAAATACCAAGCCAGCCAAATCATCATACCATATAAACCAGGAAATACTGACATTATTCTGAACAAAAGACTTAGTTCTGTAAAACTGATGGGAAAACAGAAAATCTGTGCAGAAAGATCAGTGTTCAGAAAGGCCATTTAGAAAGCAGACTTGCAGCTGCTGCAAGTTTAGTTTTTGACCTGAACTGAAGAGTGTGGTGGGGATTGTTGTTTGTTTTGGCATTTTTCATGTGGCTGCTACCAATTAGCTGCAATCCTAACGTACCTTCAGGCAAATAAATAAGTCCTCCCTCCTGGAAATACTGTCCCACTTGATTTTGTTTATACCTAATGGTGCTTTTGTCATGTATGCAAGGAAGGCCTATTACAACATAAGAACTTCTGTTATTAGGCTTATACATGCTAAAATTAAAATTTCTATAACTCAACATTTCTTTTTTTTCCCTTCTGACACTAATCAGATCATCTTTGGCAAATTTTCCAGTTGATGATTTTGGGCAAGGACTGCAGTTTATAATATAAACATGTTTAAGGAAGCCAGTGTATAAGTATAAGCATTGTCCTGCTTTAGCACAGAATTTTAAAAATCAGACAAATATCAAGCAGCAGCTTTCTATAACCCTTCACTCTGTATAAGCCAATAATTATTTTACCAAGTAAACACTTTACACTTCCTTTTGAACAGACTGACTTGACTATGCCCCCCTTTAAAGGGTAATAAATTCAAGATCTACAATAAGCTCATGCAAGATCTCTATTTCCACACAATGGGCTCCTCACACAAAGCATCATTGCACTGACATAAGTCATGATACAGCAGAAAATCCCCTGTAATGGTGCACTGAGTTACCATCACCTTAGATATTAGGCTGGCAGGCAGCAAGAGCTTTTGTTCTGTGGCTCCTTCAAGCAATTTGAAGCCATGGCAATAACACAGACTTTATCATCATAGCAAAGGAGGCTTCTGCTGCACTGATGGCCGTAAACATCCCATAAACGGTTTAGGATGTGTAGAATGGTGCTTGAAAGGTCCTTAGGAAACCTGATGGACTAATGGCGCTGAAAATACTCCCAAGATAACAGATAAATCTTGAGAAGCACCTGACAGCAGACAGAAATTCCTCAGGGGAGCAGTTGCCCTGCTTCCTGAGTGACTTTCTGCCATGTAGCTCTAGCTAAAATGTGTACATAGCTATCTCTGGGTAAAAAGTAGGCTTAGCAAGAACTTCCAAGGAGAATATGAGATGTAATAGCACTGAACCTGGGCTGAGATTACCTCAGAGCACCCTCCTCATCATCCCTTTCTAGAAGATTCAGATTCTAGGTACCTCCAGCTCTGGGCCTACCATTTCCCAAGCGCCTTGATCCTCAGCCACCATTAAAAAAAATACATATTTCATATATGTCTTATTAGAAGATGCAAAGTATCTCAATACATTAGTTTCTCGTGATCCAATTTAAATATGAATGGATGGGAAAAGCAGTTATGTTCAGTTTTCAAGGCAAAGGCAAGGCAAACTTATTTTGGCACAGATGTTGTAGTAAGAAACATGACTGTGACATTTATTTTCCCATATATTTGACTAATCCAGCTGCCTTATTATAGAGCCAATCTAAGCTTGATTACCAAACGATTAATTATTCAGCTTTTGAGCAATAATCAAGTGCTTAAACACAGGCTGCATTGCATCAACGCCATAGACAGTTACAACATGGGCAGGATGAGTCATGGGCAGGTCAGCACGGGGGAAGTGGGGGAACATGTTGGAAGGACAGAACAGAAATGAGCAGAAGAAGAATAATGAAGAAGTTAAGATGAGCAAAAATGGAAGAAAGAGGTAAGGGAAGGAGAATGTTAAGAGCTGTATCTGCATGGGGGAGAAGAGAGGTGAGAAGCACAGCACAGCACCAGCAGCTGAACAGCCTAGGCGGGACAAAACAGTCCAGGCTTGGACAAAACTCTGCTCAGCTCTGTTATGTTTCCCCTCCCTGTCCCTGACAGAGGAACAGTCCTACAGCAGCACCATCCACTGGGTTGCGGCCAGGAGGATGAGTGAGGAGCTTGTGTTCCAAGGGAAGGCCTGAACACCAGTGAGAACCTACAGGCATGGCAGGATGCCAGCAGTTTTCACAGCCCTGAGGGACTTGATGGGGTGGAAATTAATCAAAGGGATGTCCTCGCTTTTAACTCACATCAGGCCTCATCTCCCCAACTCAGCATCCAGCAGAGACTTGTATAAACACCACAGTTCTAGTCACAAAAGCCAACCAAAATTAAAGTAGTATGAAAAGGAATGAATCCAATTCCTAAATGCTGCAGATACTTTAGTGAGATCTTCCTAAAATGAGAAGAGAGACTGCAGATCAATCTGATGACTTGTCCTCTGTCAAGGTTTTCTTCATGGGAGGTGTAGCCTGTGCAGATTTCATTCCAGAATGCGATGCAAAAAAACCACTAAATAACCAACATCATATGAAAAGCAAGAATTTTCTGGTAAAAGTTCAACTTAAAGAAGACTATGGGTTTAGTTATTCAAAAAGGAGGCTTTTTAAAAACCCTGTTTCTCTTTCCAGTGAGTTTTCAATCCAAATTTGGAAACCAACACACACATTCACTGTGCTTTGTACTTCAGATGAGCAGCAAAGCAAGTGGGAACAAAACAGGAAAGGTCATATTTTGTGCATGCCTGAGAAATGACGCTGTTTGCACGATGACAGCAATAGATTTTTCTGCCTTTCCTTCTCAAAATGTATTTGCTCAACTGGGAGTTGGAAACATTGTAAGACAACATTGTTTTGNTGTATCTGCATGGGGGAGAAGAGAGGTGAGAAGCACAGCACAGCACCAGCAGCTTAACAGCCTAGATACCAGGCTTGGACAAAACTCTGCTCAGCTCTGTTATGTTTCCCCTCCCTGTCCCTGACAGAGGAACAGTCCTACAGCAGCACCATCCACTGGGTTGCGGCCAGGAGGATGAGTGAGGAGCTTGTGTTCCAAGGGAAGGCCTGAACACCAGTGAGAACCTACAGGCATGGCAGGATGCCAGCAGTTATCACAGCCCTGAGGGACTTGATGGGGTGGAAATTAATCAAAGGGATGTCCTCGCTTTTAACTCACATCAGGCCTCATCTCCCCAACTCAGCATCCAGCAGAGACTTGTATAAACACCACAGTTCTAGTCACAAAAGCCAACCAAAATTAAAGTAGTATGAAAAGGAATGAATCCAATTCCTAAACACTGCAGATACTTTAGTGAGATCTTCCTAAAATGAGAAGAGAGACTGCAGATCAATCTGATGACTTGTCCTCTGTCAAGGTTTTCTTCATGGGAGGTGTAGCCTGTGCAGATTTCATTCCAGCATGCGATGCAAAAAAACCACTAAATAACCAACATCATATGAAAAGCAAGAATTTTCTGGTAAAAGTTCAACTTAAAGAAGACTATGGGTTTAGTTATTCAAAAAGGAGGCTTTTTAAAAACCCTGTTTCTCTTTCCAGTGAGTTTTCAATCCAAATTTGGAAACCAACACACACATTCACTGTGCTTTGTACTTCAGATGAGCAGCAAAGCAAGTGGGAACAAAACAGGAAAGGTCATATTTTGTGCATGCCTGAGAAATGACGCTGTTTGCACGATGACAGCAATAGATTTTTCTGCCTTTCCTTCTCAAAATGTATTTGCTCAACTGGGAGTTGGAAACATTGTAAGACAACATTGTTTTGAAAAACATGAAAAGGACATCCATATGGATACACAAGGGTTTAAACTGATGTAAGTACCAAGCAGCCCCCAAAACGAGCAGGGTTAGAGAGAAACCAGCACAGTGACACTCACATCCTTCCAGCCTGCACTACTCTGGCTTAGCTGCTCAGCTGTAGTTGCTCCCCAATGGATGGTGTTTCGTGCCTTGCCCCCATGACCTTGATTCTACCCAATGAACAACCTCTCTCACACGCCAGCTTTTCACTTGCTCATCTAACATAGGAGCCTGGCAGAAACCAACCTACCTGCTCTGCTTATCTGGAGTCACACAAACCACGCCTTTCACCAAAACTGAGAAAACTTCAGCAGGTTTAGTACCATGCTTATCCACACGGGGCATTTGGGCACCTCCAGAGGCTCCTCAAACACGTCAACGAGCAGAGTTGGGCCAAAAGCACCACAGGAGGTCAAAGTAATCCACAGAAGTCCATACCCATGAGTCTAAGGGTAACACTACTTAAATCCATGTGCAGACAGGTTTCTGTTGCAGGTTGGAGCCCCTGAGAATATGGCCTGGATGTGGTTTTTGCAAGAGGCAAAGTTTCCAGAGGCCACATCGAGGTCATTTGTCAAACCCCAACCTTACCTCCAGCAATCATCCAGTGTGAAGGCTCCTCACATCCTCCCTTAGGATGAGCCGTGTGACACAAATCCAACGCCTTCTTCTCCAGCTGGAAAAAGAAGATTCCAATTTTCACAGAAAATGCATTCTTCCCCATAACAGCCAAACTTAGATATACAAAAAAAATCTCGTTGGAAAATTGTTATTCTAAGTTACAAAAGCTAAAAGATACTTTGCAACAGGTTCCTAAAAATTTTGGCCGTTACATGAATTTTAGATAATAACATTTCAAAGGCAAAGATTCTTTTTTCCTGTTTTTTTTTCCAGATCGAAAGCACAACTTTATGAGCCATTATATCTTCTCCTCAAATGTGGAGGAGATGTACTATAAATATTTTCTGCCTCGTGACTAGTCTTTGTTATTTTCTTCAGCTGTAAAGCAGTCTGAATATCTGCTGTGCTTTCTGGTGTTCAAGAACAGCATGCCCTGCACCTAAGAAGAAACAACAGTTTTTTAAAATTATCTGCACAGCACATGTGTACATTCTTCAAACCTCTTAGAACTGCACTCATTTATGGCTTATTAACTCAATAATCAACAAAATCAGTGTATAATTGTATACATGCGCTCTATCAGCTGGAAAAAAAAATCTATGTTTACATTAAATCTCATTTTTTCCCTCTTCTTGATAAGAAAAAAATAAATAGCATTTGGAACACAGAAGAAAGGAAGGAACATCTACCATTTACCATCTGTTATCCTTTAAAAAGTCCATTGTTCAGTAATGATAGCAACAGATTTGCTGTCTCCTAACAAACAAACCCCAAGTCTCATTGTAAATCAAAGCATAAATTTGGACGCTATGCGACAACATACAATGAAGTCTGCACTCATTTATTAATTTTACAATTGTATTATGAATCATGCAATTCTATGGACACAAAACAAAGCTGCTGTTGTAGATTTCCAATTGCAAACTCAGTTTCTCTTTCAGAGAAGAATAAGCAGGTCTTAAAGAAGGTAGCTCAGCACTGAGGAGAAAGACCTTCACAGACATTACTCATGTTTTCAAGGAATGAAGAGCAATTCCCTTGAAGTCAGAAATGACCAGATTCCTGAGAAACAGAACATGAGAGATGACTACCACTCTGCCAGTCAGCTGACTTTGACACTGTAAACCATGTTCCTCAGCTGTTCAGAAAGATGCTTCCCTCCTTTAGTTGTAATCAAGGATTTCTTAAAAAAAAGCAAACAACCAACCCACCAAAAAAAATCCCCCCAAAATGTCCATAGAAACAAACTGGCTTTAATTTTTCTTGTAGTGACCCACACAGTGAAACATCAGTCAAAGGTGGGATTTATGGACTTCTTCCGCTGTATGTAAACACAGCAGCAAAAATATCTGTTGGTTTCTGGATGAAGCAATCCTGGTTTCACAGTTTCCTAACCTGAGCAGTGAGTGACAGTGTGTTTTGACAGCTATTGCCACAGACTGGCTTAGTCATATTGACCCTGCCAGAACTGCATGGCCCCATAGCATTCCTACCGGGGCCTCCAAAGGAGGCTGCTGAACTCCTTCATGGGGGGAGCTATTATCCCTGTGCTGGCTGCACTTCTGCTGTTCCCTGTTATCAGGCATTGTTGTAGATCCCTGTGTGGTCTGGGGGGATCTGGAGCAGGCTGACCACACTGGCACATCCAGCAGTCACACCTGCTCTCATCTCCTCTACTTGTGCTGGCCTGAAAGACGTGCTTTACACAAGCAACCGTTGTTAACATCTCTGCTGCTTTGGAGCAGTGATGCTCAGGGCACTCTGCACCACTGACCCACAGGGCAGAAACAAGGCTCTCCTCATTTTCATAGCCAGAGAGCTTTTCTGTTAAACATTCAGGGGATACAACTTGTCATCTCTCAATGATTCTCAATGGAACAAAATGCAGACTTGCCAGGACCTTGCTGCTCTCTGGATAATAAACATATGAACTCTTCTGTGCAACAAGTCTATTATTGCTTCAATAACAGCCAGCAGAGCCTGCTTTCTCCCTGGGGTACAGCAGCTAATGCTCATTGAACTCTCTTGCTTCTGCTCGTTGTCAGCATCCAAATTTACACTGACTTCACACACTTCCCAGCGTGCTGAACTTAAGGAAAAAAAAGGTATCATGAGTGCTGTGCTCAGATGCAGGAAAAAAAAAAACCAAAGGAAAAAAGACACAGAGGAGTCCTGGATGTCTTGTGCAACTGCAGAATTCATGTTGCAGATCAAGATTTAACATCTCAGAACCCATACCTAATGTGATACACACACTGCATGCTAAACCACAGAGCCACTGGCAGTGCTCATCATTAATGAAGTTGCCTTGCTAAACAGTTACAAATGCTTATGGTTTCATTATTTCCCCCTTTTCATTAAGAACTAAAAATCCTCATGAAATAGAGGTGTCATTCCAGCTGCCCTGTAAAGACACTTCTCCTGGGTTTGAAAGCAGCTTGCATGCTTCCAGTGGCTAATGTTCTCACTTTTCCAATACCACCTTTCTTACATTACAAGATAGTCTTAAAATGGATATAAATGTTAATTATATGAAGTGCAATGCAGATGAAAATTGGGTACAAAGCATTTAGCTATGATCAGCACTTGCAGTCGCTTACTTGGAGACAGCATCCTTGGAAATGCAGAGATTTACAGTTCCCTCAGTGAACAGCACCAGGCTCCCACAAGCAGGTTTTCACTGCCCTGAACACGACAGTTTTGCCCAGATTAAGCTTTGCTCCAAGGTTCCAGTTCCATTTTATATCATGCCAGCAGCTTCTCCAAAACATAGCAAAACAGCAGTCCAAGTTTCCACGCAACTACAAAATTAATAACTGAAAAATAAGACTGATTTCTTATCTCACGCTCCCTTACCGATATCCATGACACCTGCTTAGTTTTTCTTTCCCTATACTTGAAGTCTGGAGGCTTCTTCCCCATAACTGACTGAATCTTTTTTGAATGCAAGCCACATCAGGTAAATTTGAGTATCTTTTTAGCATTTGTAGTTCAGTGTGAAAGATGTCTTTGTCTCAGTGATGACTGCCGAGTGAAATGCCTTGTCATGATATAAGTTCTGAAATGCAGATGTTTCTCTGAATCACTGCTTCTGAGTTTAAAACAACCACAAATTTAAAACATCTTGCAGTCTTTGCCCAATCTCTACCTTCATGCCCCAGTTGGATCCTGCATTATGAAATCTTCAGTAGTACTTTACTTAACCTTGGCAGTCATTTTTCTGGGGAGGAAAAAGCAGGAGAGAGAAGGAGAAACTAATATTCCATGAAAAGTTTCCCTATATAAAGAATTCTGGGTGTATAGGAGCACATTCGGCCTCTACAGCACAAAGCTAGGAAACAGGAAATGCAACACCTGGTTTCTATGCTGCAGTTGCCTTCAATCTGATTACATCCTCACCCTTATGTTTTTATTTTTAGTCCATGCATTTCTCCACAGAAACAGTGTGAAACTGTTAAGTGCTATAACAATGAGTGCTAGACCCTCTGAGTGGCAAAACTACAGCTGTCACAGACTCCCACTGTTAATGGCTATGATTTAACTTCTGGTTGTTTTTTCTTCTCTTTCTCCTCCAAGCTATCCCATTTGGCAAACTCCCTATTCTGGAAGTAGATGGAGTTATCATTCACCAGAGCCTGGCAATAGCAAGATACCTTGCCAGAGAATCAGGTAATATATCTTTGACTATTTTCTTTCTCTCTTTTGAACTCACATTTAATGCTCAGGTAAAAATACATCCACAGTAAAAACAGAAACAAACCAACAGCTTGACAGGCCTAACCACGCAGAAGTCAACACCAGCATGGCAAAAATGGAACCAGAGCTTGGGTTTGGGCTGACTCCTCCAGCCAGTACACTTTATTCACCTGTCTCTGCATGACAGAAAGCACATACCTCTGGTTTCCCTAAGGCTGCTAGGGCAGTTTCCCCTAAAGCTAAACCTTGAGCTGCCAGGCTAACCAGAGAGATGACCAGGAGGAGGAGGTTTTGGAAGCATTAGAGATTATCACAGCAGGCAGAGAACTCTGAGGCAGATTTAGGCATCAATTCTGGGCTAGCAGAGAGATTAGGGGAGATGGTGACATCACTTTCATCTTTCAATACTTATATGCTGTAGAAGTACACAACCAGTTAGATAAAATGATAAAAGACTTAGCAATGCAAGTAATCAAAGAGAGTGGCCAGGCTTTGCTTTAGGTCAACAAGCTGTCATTCAACACTATCTGCAAAATTGGTCTGGCTGAAGGCAGATGTGTCCATGGCATGCCAGACATCAACAAATTGAAGAGGGGGGCTGGGAAGCAAGTAGTATCCTACTTTTTTACACTGTGAGCAAACGGATGTAGCCTGCCTTTCAGAATATCTCCCATTTTCTAACTGAGGAAAGAAGCAGAAGTTCATAGCATTATTCTTCAAGGCTCTAGCACAGCACATTTTCAAGCATGCCTGCAATATTCTATTCCTGCCCATTTCCTCCAGCTTTGGTACAATCTACTCCTCGCAAGAAAGCCCACCTGGTGGAGAAAGACAGTGGGAAAGCCTGCCTTGCATCCAAGATTCCTCCCTCCCTGGCTCCTGTTGGGAGGCTGACCTGGAGCACCAGTCCTTTTGCAGTCTGAAGTTTGGACTTTTTTCAATTGACTTGCACCAGTGACAAAAGGCTTGGGATCTGGAGCACACTCAGACCATGCTGAGCTCTTTCCAGCATTAGTCATGCTGTCAGCTACAGCAGGAAAAAGAGCATGCATGGAAGGAGAGAAATATCTTTTCAACTTCATTGTGAAAACTTGGTAGTTCTGCCATTAAGTCTGCAGACATGTCACTAATCTTTTAGCATTAAGAAATGGCATTTTTCAGTGCCCAACACCAACAACCCTTAGCTGAAGGATCACAGAATTTGAGGCCCAAGAGGAGAGGCACAATGCTCACCTTCAAAAGCACAAAGTTTCAGTAAGGGAGATGACCTGGCAGAGGTAGGGCATGCAGTTTGTGATCCAAACCTGCACAGAGGTGAAACATAAACACAAGTCTGTGAAGTGAAAGCGCGGGAGAAAAACTAGAAGCATTAAGGGAACTGCAGGAAAGCCAAAGAACTACAGGGGAGAAAAGCAGATTTGTGAACAAGACAAAGTTTGGCTGAGGTCCCTGATTACAATGAAAGAATAAGAAGTAAGTGGAATGTCATGAAAATGTTCTGAATAGGGCTGAATGAGCAGGGTGTAGGGAAAAAGAAGCAGACTTTCACAGATGCAATTTGGAGAACTTGTTGACCAAAAAGCAAAGACCACAAGACGGAGAAGGACATTGAAAGCTGGGATGGGGAAAGATTAAAGGAAAGGAATTTGTGCTGAGCATCACTGAATGTGCCAGGACAGTGGAAAGCAGAGAGGGTAAAGAAACAATGTTCAGGCTGTGGGCTCAGGCACTGGGTAGAACAACTCACTACCTTGGATGGCCATAAGAGGCCAGAGAAGGCAAAAAAGCAAAGGTAGGTGATGTGGCACCTGGAGTCAACTGGCACCTGGAGTCAGATGGCAAGGAATCAAATCCACGTTGTTAGCATCAAAAAGACCTGGAGAATATGTATTTTTACGAAAATGTTCCCAGAGTTTACCTTCGGGGTAGCAAAAACTCCTGCTGACGCTGTCTCTAACCTCCCTTCATATGCTTGCTTCCCACAGGTCTGGCAGGCCAGACGCCTGTGGAACAGGCTTTAGCTGATGCCATTGTGGACACCATCGATGATTTCATGACGCTGTTCCCTTGGGCAGAGAAAAACCAGGACGTGAGAGTAAGACAATCACTAATTTAAACAAAGATAGCACGTTAGCCATGACCCTGTGTCTGAGCATCTCCTCTGGAGACATGACGGGTGTCAGCCACTGGGTCCATCACCTCAGCTCTGCAAAGCTGGGCCAGTGGAGCTCTGTGGCTCTTCCTTGAGGCTGATCCCACCTCCTCCTTCACCAGGTTGTTTTCACCCTTGGTGGAAACTCTGAGGCCATCATGAGCTGCCCCTCACTAGTGCAGCCTGAACCAAGGATGGGCCTACACCAAACTGCTCTTCAAAAGGGCAAAGATGAGACACTTTCACCCCAGCTGGCGCTGTAGAATTCCTCTCTCTTGTCACAAGGAGCCTGTGCTCAAACCTTTCTGCCACCTCAATAAGATAAATAGCCCCATCCCATCCGTTAGTGTTTCTGCATTTTGATTTCCTCTGGGTGTTCTAGAAGTATCAGTCTTCAATAACATCAGCTACCAGGGACAACTGCTTGTCAGTCACCAGAGCAGTGTAGGACAGCAGGCACTGCAAAACAGGGCAGGTAGCACAGCCCTCACGGTGCTCTTCAGATGTCACAGCCTACCTTGGTCCTCTGCAGTGCTTCTGACACCAGGCTATGGTGCCACAGCTACTTTAACACACAGTCACAAGCTTGCCCTACAGCATTGGGGTTTCTTTTGGCATCAGTGCCTCTCACCAGAATCCCAAAAGCAAGCACACAGATCAGTTCCTGGACGAAGAAGGCGATGGATGAGTTCACTGCAGCGTTACAATGGCTCTGCACAGCTCTGACCCGAGCATATAACCTGACCCTCTTAGGGAAGTGGAGGTGTAACAACAGGTCTCACCATAAACTGCCAGTGCAGCCACCTTCCATTTATTCAAAGGTAGCATTTCTGATCATTTAGGGTATCTTATTGCAGAGACTACAGAGTAAAAAGTGGTGCCCCAAACCAATAATAATAAAGAAACAATATGAAAGTGCTCTGAAATCTTGCAGAGGAAAATCTGAAAGCATATTTGGAGGTTTAGTACTTAAAAGTGTGAATTATTTACACTTCCTAGTGATTTCCTAAAGTTTCCTAGTTTGGGGAGGGTAAGTTGACTCACGAGTTTTGATCATTTTGGAAAAGCCACACTCCTGCTGATGTGCTGGTGCAGAGGCAGCACTGCTGCTCCTCCATGGGGAAACTCCTGTTGTAACTCCTGCGTGTGTCCCAGCTCTTACTCAAGCGCTTCTCCAAAAAAGGACCCAGATCGTGTCACCAGTGATTAATTTAAACGGGAAGAGCTGGCAGCCAGCTCCTGTGTGCCCATCCGCACGTATGCAGGCAAGGTTATGTGCTGGGGCCAAGCACGATCGGGAATCTCACTTTCCCAGACTCTCCCAACGTCGTCCTCCCTCTCTCCTCCCGGGTCCGCTGCCACCACCTTGTGGTCGAAGTGGCATCTCATGGTCTCAGCGGGCCAGATTTAGGTCAGTTACACGCACTGAAGTCAAAACACCTCCCCAGGCCTGACCAGTGCTCGCAGGAACACAAACCCCAGCGATGGTGAGAGGATGTGTTATGCCATCTAGCCAGTAGCAAAGAGAAATCAAAGCAAAGCAGAGCTGGAAGCTGCCTATGGAAACTCCCTCCGTGCAAGGCACAGACTCTTCCCTTCACCCCACATTCCCTAAAAAATACAGCTGGCATTGCAACAGCTTTGCACCCACCACGGCAGAGCTCCAGGGCTGAGATGAGCAGGTTGTGCCACTCCACAAGAAGGATCCTGGTTGTCCCCACCAGCTTCTCAGCTTGGCTGTGCACTCCTGTAGTTGGGGAAGGTTGTTACCATTGTGCTCACACAAGTTTGGGGTTTTCTTTGCAGGGTGAAATGGTGGGGAGGGGATCACTTACCTAAAAGAAAGGAAATACTACAACCCAGGGGACAGATATGAGATTTCTGGACTGCAAACTCCTGCTGATATTTGCAGTCACCTCATTCAGTTACTAAGCTCTTAACAAAGAAGAAAATTATGTCAAATCTTTGATCGTGTCTGTAGAAACACCGATTTGATTTCGGCCTGCATTTAGGTTTCTACCTCTTCCAATTTATTCTTTTTCATTAACCTCAATTAAAGCTGTAGAAATAATTCCATTCCTATACACCAGTGCTTATTTACCCAAGCCTATGTTCCTCCAAAATTAGGCCAAGCACAGTAACTGCACAAATCGTGCCACATGGGTTGACCAGATGATCACAACAGTTTGCAGTCTTAATTGTTTCCCTGCAGGTGAGAAGAGAAAACCAGAAGCAGTTTTCCACTCCGACGGAAACAGCTTAGCCCTTTTAAAAGCAGCCTAAAGACTTTCTGCTGTGGGGAACAGCTGGTGGAGAACCACCACCATCCATAACCTCATGCTTCAGCCATTAACATACAAATACTAAGGCCCCAGCCTTTTGATCATCCTTTAAAAACACGTTTCAGCCACCTCAAACCTTCTTGCTGTGGAGACAAAAAAACAGCAAAATAACATGAACATTAAAGTTGAAAGATAAACCAACCCCAGCAAAAGTTCAAAACCCAGGTTCCATGTCTCACATGAGAAGGGCTGATAAGCAAAGATAACTGACCAGCATCTGACTGACAGCATGGAAACACTGAGCGCAAGGGATTCTGGAAATCTGAGACTGCACACTAGAAAAGGTGACGTTCAAAAGGGTCCCCCAAAAATTACTATGAGACATTAGGAATATATTTTGTAGCTGGATTCTTCCTGCATCTGTGGCAAAGCTCCTGCCTTGCCTTGGCTGGGTGGCTGTCAGCACAGAAAAAGGAGCAACATCACCACAGACATCATGTCAGCATCGAGGAGCACTCAGGTGTTCATTAAGGGAGCAATTGGCTTTAAGTCATGGCTCAGCAAGCCATGAATGCCATGTTTTGGTATCTAACATTAATCTTCTCCATATTTCAGCTTTATTTTTCATAAATGAGAAAACCCTAAAAATTTAATTTTGCTGACTGATGTGCTTTACACATTGCTGAGAATCTCTGTGTTTTGTTCTTCCACCAGAAAAAAGCGTTTGATGATATCCTCACCAATAAAGCACCTGAGCTACTGAAAGATTTGGATACTTTCTTGGGGGATAAAAAGTGGCTGGTAGGGAATTCTGTAAGTATAATTCTTGTTTCTCCCATTCCAATCAGGTTGCCAGAACAGTAAAGTAATTGACTATTGGTGAATTTCTGGGTTTCATGTCAGGCCATGAAGCAACTCCCCCATCACTTTTAACTCTTTATTCTTACCAATACACAACTGGTCACTCAACTGCAAAGTGGAAATTGTTTTCCACAATATTAGAAGTGAGGCAAACCAGGACTAGGATCTGCATTTTCTAAAGCAGTTCAAAAGTATGTTGACACAAAACATTTTAAACGCCTTTGAACATGTGAACACAAATTCATGACTACACAGAACTTTGCTTACCATCACTGACTTATTTATAAGGCAATATGAAATAAAACTCTATAAAAACATAGTACCCTTTTTTACCCTAAACTCTTTTAAACACTTTTCAGCAGCACAGTTTCAGCAGTAAAGACTAATATTGTAATACAATTAATATTTGTAGCAAGGGCTTTATTTTAACCAATATTTACTGAACTCAAGCCTTGCATTGCAACCTAACTACTAGCCCTGTAATAACGGGCTTAAAAAAAATACCCAACATAAGATGACAACTTAAACAAAACAGATAAATTCACAGTTTTTTGGAGAATGTTAGTCATCCTGGCTTTTGAGATTACCAACTAAAATTGACTGCTTTTTCTCCCATTTCCACTAGGTAACATGGGCTGATTTCTACTGGGATGTGTGCAGTACGACACTCCTGTCCTATAAACCTGACCTGGCAGACAAATACCCCAGGCTTTTGGCTCTCAGGGAGAGAGTGCAAGCACTTCCAGCTATTGCAGCCTGGATCCAGAAAAGGCCAAAGAGTGTAATGTAGACCAGCTGCTCAGAAAAACAAATGCATGTTTAGTTTTTAATATGACAAGCATCCTAAGTTATTAACTTCAGAATCATTTAAATTACCTTCAGATGGCTATGCTGTATCAAATCAAAATCTACCACTTGCATCCACTTGCAAGAGAATCTAAAATACTGATTTAGTAGAGCAATAAATATTGGTTCACAGAAGTGTGGTTTCAATCACATTCCCCCTCTACTAACACAATGCTTGATCAAACCAATTAATACTTTGTGCACTCTCAAAGGGAGAAAAGTTGAATAAATCTTCCTGAAGAGGTGCAATCTCAACAACATTTTGCCTATTGCAGTCTTTCAATCAGGAGGAAAGCAAGTTAAATAGAGAGGGCAAATGTGTGGGACACTAAGCAAAAACAAAATAAAAGAAAAAAAAAAGACCCACTTAGCCAATAAAATTCAAGGGCCTGAAAAAAGTGCTTGAGGAGCTTGAGGTTTATGCTGTGCCCCTGAAAAAAAAGCAAACAAAAACCTCCAGAACAACCCAAAAACCAGTTGCACAGCAGAGCTGGTGCCCACACCAGCACCAGTTCTCCATAAATGCACCAGCTGCAAAAGCACTCAACAGCTCAATATCTCTGCCAGTAAGCAGGAGACACAAACTGGGCGTCAGTGGTAGCAACCAGGTTTAGGACAAAGGGAGGGTTTGTTCTTCCAGGACTGGAGAAAAGGCAGGTGGAAATCCTGGCAACGGGGATGGCTGTAGATGCAAGTGGTTTACACAAACTCAAGGGGAGACAAGTGCTTGCGAGAGGTCTCCACTGTGTGGTGTAAGCAGATAAACCACAACAAACTTGGGCAACACTCTGGGCTGGAAGTGGCCACTGTTGGGAAAGTAGCTCCCTTCACACTTGCTTTGCCCTCCTACCTTACCTATTATTTCATTGAATCATGAGTGACACCAGTCAACCCCTAAGAGAGACAAGTCAGGTACTGTCAGAACAGAAAGCACCAACCTTTAATCATTCCAGTCTTTACCTGCTTTGCAACTCCTTGCATGCTTTGTTCTGGCTCTTCACACATTTTTCCTTCTTTAGCTCCCAAACTCCTCTCTTCTTCAGCAACTGACTTCAGAGAGAGTGGCTTTGTGTTTTTTGCCCTCTGTACATCTTTCCCAACCAGAAAAACAGAACAACAGAACAGCTGAAGGGACCTCTGGAGGTCATCTAGTCCAAGTCCATGCTCACACAAGGCCACCTAGACCCAGCTGCCCAGGACTGCATCCAGTTAGTTTTTGGTTATCTCCGAGGATGGTGACTCTGCAATCCCTTGAGAGCCCCAGCTAAAAAGGGTAGAAACAGTTACAAGAAAGCCCAAAACACACGTGAGCTTCACAGCACCAGAAGACAGACACTGACCCCAGGGGTCAGTGAGTGATTGAGGAGTAACCACTGCTCTGCCAGACTACATTAACTGATCCCATACACATCCACAACACCACACAATCCCCCCTGAAGGGCAGGGATCTTGTTTCAACCCACATTTGAACAAAGCGGGTGAGAACACGCAGATACGATGCGATAAGAGCTGGGTTAGCGTCATGCTTAACACAAACACACAAACTAATTAGCTGCAGCATTAAACACCTGTGGTTCTCTGTTAAATCCCACTAGTTAGTCCAGCAGAACCAGTGGAATTAAAGAAGCATGGCAGACAAACTGATTCTTACCCATATCCCTTCTCAAACAATACAGTACATCCTCACCTTATTACACATGTGCGTTTTGGAACAGACAGCACAGCCACAGAATATTTCTAGGAAAAGCCAAGCAGTTTAGTCCACACTTGGGAAACAAGTTTTGGAAAAGCTTTAATCTCCCATCCACTTGGAATTTGCAGAAATCATGTACAGTTGACCAAAATACCAACAGACTTGACCAAAGCATTTGGCAGGAGTTCTGTTTTTACAATCAATATCCTCACACCACTGTAATTAGAGTATAATGACACACTGGTAATTAACTACTGCTGGACAAAGCTGAGTCAGATCAATTGGAACATTCCAGCTGGCTTGAAAGCTGCCTATTTGATTTGTAACACACACATTACCATCCCCTCACCTGCCCCAGATCACCACAACCATGAAAACATTTTGTCAATCTATGGAATTTTATTTGAACAAGTTGATACAAAACCAGTACGGAACATCAAATGAACCAAACCAAGCAGAAACAGACTCAAGCATTGTCAAATAAGGCACATATAAAAAAATCTACACGCAGAATCCAGTGAAACAGACAGTTTATATATATATATATATATTTGGAGGTAGAAATAATTACAAAAATACTGACAAATCTTAAGCAGTAGCAGATTTGTTAAAACAATTACTCCTTAGGTCCCCATTTTTAAAAGTGATCTGTAAAAGCTTTATTCAGCATCTGATGTTGGCACATTTGGGCCAATTATGCTTTTAAGCATCAAAAGAATGCTATTGGTGTTAAAAATTTTCAATACCATGAGCAATACAATAAAGAAACTACAAAAAGTTATAAACGTTCATAAAACTCCTGGTCAACAGTAATGTAAGAGTCCTTGGGGTACATCATCACCTTTCTTCCTTGAAGTTTACAACATATTTACATTTTAGAGACCCATTGAAGCTTTTAATAGTGTGGCTATATCTGCTGGAATGGTTCCTTCTTCTCCTGAGGAATAAAAACAAGCATTAGTACAGCTTAAAATATTTCACATAAACAGATAAAAGCCTACGTCCCCAAAACTGTAAAAAAATCCGCTGCTTGTAGGACTTAATCACTGATTTCTGGGTCAGACTCAGAGGGCACTTCCTGTCAAATCAAAGAATAATCAGCAAAAATACACCTTTCTAGTTTAACATAAAAAACCCCTAAAAACAAAAGGCTTGTCTGCATCAAGCATCTCCTTTTTTTGCAGATCAACATCTTGCAGCAGCTTTAATTTACTTAAGTGGACATCATTATATGCAAGACACCTACCTGATTCTGCTGCAGTCATATCTTGTTCTAACTTCAATTTCTGTTGGCTGATTTTGAGCATGGTTTCTTCAATAGTCCCCTTACTGATGAGCTTTATGACTTGCACTTCTCTGAAAACCACAAAATAGGAAAAATCCATTTTGGCAGTGCAGACTAGTGCAAAAGGGAAGGATGCTATGTCCTTGCTCAGCTGGCTGGGGTTTAAAGCAAGGGTGAGGAAATGAATGAGAGGGCAATACAAAGAGCATCTAGGTTTTTCTCTGGAATAACTGTGCTCTGTATTGCCAGAAAACATGTTTCCTCCTGCAGTCCCAGCCACTGCAAATGTCTGGACAGTCACAAAAAACTCTGTTAATATAAACAAGTCAAATTCCCCCTAATTCCATGTTACAGTTGAATACAGTTGAAATTAAACACATTCTATGGTTTCACTCCTTATGATAGAGTGGCACTTAAAAGCTTAGAAGTCTCCTGAAGAGAACAAACAGTTTGGCCAGGCAGTCCCAAAGACTTCAGATCTACCTTGGAATAGTTCCCAGCACCAGAAATTTGAGAATTATAGAGAATTTGAGAGTTGTAGTGAACTAGAAAAAGGAGGAGAGTGTAAATAAATGTTTGTTCTGGCAGCAACATGGACTAAGACAATTACAGCTCCTAGCTCCCACACAACCCAGAGCTGGTTTACACAAATCTCTGCTTGAAATTTTCAATCATATATACCTTTGAGAGGTATAGATCTCCTTTGAGAGCTTCCCTCCAAGAAAACCCAAGCATTAGAATAAAAAAAAAGTCTTACCGTGTCTGACCTACTCGGTGGCACCGGTCTTCTGCTTGCTTATCGTTGTAAGGGTTGCAGTCAATGTCATGAAGGATAACGACATTGGCCGAGGTCAGATTAATGCCCAAGCCACCAGCTTTGGTTGACAGAAGGAATACAAATATCCCCATATCTGTATTGAACTCATCTATCAGATGGATCCTGCAGAACACAAGACACCATGGATCAGGCCTTGGAAAACACACCACACTGGCCCCAGAGCTGAACACAGAAGTTGGGATGATCTTCTGGAAGAGAGGACGGGGCACTGCACAGCAGCTCCAAAGTGCAGATGTTATGCAGCAGGAAAAAGGGTACCAACAGTCCTCTGCAGTGACCAGAAAAACATTCTAAGTGACAGATGGACAGCAAAGAACGAAAAGAGGCTCAGAAAAAGATTTTTGATGATCACAGAACACAAAGAGCCAGTTGGAGGACGAGGGAAAACTGAAGTACATGAAACAAATGGGAAGGCAAGGGATGAATTTCGCTTCATGACTGTCTTCTGTACCAACTACACATGCAAGGGCAGGAACACACATCAGCTCTACATGGGAAGTAACACCACAGCAAGAATGAGAGCTTTTTGAAATGAAGGAAAAAGCATCCAAAAATATCTTCAAAAATTCTTGAGACAGAAAACCAGCACAGCTCAAACACAAGAAAAGCACTGCAACATTTTCAGCTGCAGAGACAGACTGAATGGTTTGTCCTAGAGAAACAAAGGGGCTTCTCTGCCTATTGTAAAAGAGATACACTCTACTTGTAAGGAATAGCTACAGGAGTTATGGCACGTTGACACACAAACCAAACACACCAGGAACTGCTGAAGATGGCTGATTTCCGTGGCTAAGACTGGAACCCCACCATCTAAACCTCATCTTTCAGCCTCACCCTTACTAAGGTGATCTGAAATTCAACATTAAACACCTTCCATAGTCATTGTCCAGCGGCCACAGACTTATATACATTGGAAAACAAAGGTAAGGGTCTGAAGTCACCTCCCCTCCCCCAACACATTCACTTGCTCTCTCTCATTTTTGGCAAGAGTCACGTACCGCTCAGAAATCTGTGTTTTTCCATCCAGCCTAATGTATCTGTGTTGCCAGTGTTTTAGGAAAACTTCCAAGATGTCCAGCATCATAGTGAACTGGCTAAACAACACAACTCTGTCACCCTGGAAAAGACAAAGCAAAGCAAAAATTTAAAACATGCCAACTATGAACTACAGAAATTCTTTATCGGTGCAAATATATGATTTTTACTTTCACTGAATCCCTGTTTTCCAAAATAAAAGACTAAGCTGAAATTCATCAAGCCAGGATTGACTTTCAGTGAAGATTCCATATCCAGTATTTCTGCTGCATTAACTCACTGTCATTGCAGTAATATTTTAATTACTCTGCACTTATGTGACTCAAGCAAATCACAAATCAAATGCATAAATGACACATTACTCCATCCATAAACATCAAACTATTTTCATTCAAAACATGAACTATTTCAATTTAAGTAATATAGAGAGTAGCCCTGTTTTGTCTGAAATAATCAGATACACGGCACCCGCATGTGCAAATTTAGGATACTCTGAAACATTATGGCACATGTTTATTTGTAAAGTAAACCTGCTTGGATCTCAGGGCAGGACTTCAAGCAGGACTTCTTACCTTCCCACTGGCCTTTACATTATTCTAATGTAATACAATCTTATTCAATTGCCAAGAGAAGGTTCAAATCCATGAGGTGTGAGAATTATGTAAATCCCCATATATTGATTAAGTAGTTAACCTGGGCTGAATATTCTGAAACTTGGAAAACTGGGAAAGTTTATTTCAGCTGTCTCTAAAGTGATGTGCATACTCAGGGCTGCACATTAAAAGCTGTAAGCGTTGCTTTGCAAATTACATTGTAATACTCCACAGCAAAGCAACTGGGTTGCATACAGAGCTGGCAGATATTAACCAGTTATTTAGAGCCACTCTTTAGACAGGAAAAGGCTTCAGCCATCTGTAGTACCTTCTCTTTAAGGTCGGAGAGAATGTGTTCCAGTGCTCTAAACTTTCCAGAATCCAGGATCTGCTCCATGTCTAACGTGAAGTCACTGATGTGAGAATATTGCTTACAAAGCACATGCAGCTCAAAATCTGTCATTACTGTCATATCTTCAAAGATAAGGTCAGGGTTAGCATCACAATGTGTGGGTTCCTATTAGCAAAAATGAAAGGAAATAATGCAGTACACAATCTCACCAGAGAACTAAAAACAAAACCACCACACAGTAACATCCATAATCTCTGAAAGAAAAAAGTAACACACCTAGACATGGACAAATGCTAGAGCACAGGTCATGCAAGCAACAAAAGATGAACTCTCAGCTTCAAGTTTATAGGAGAGGATAATTATTTCACAGTTTAGCTTTTACAAGCACTTGTACTGCAAAAAACTTAAGAAGGATATGCTCAACCTCCATAGCAATTACCTACTTCCCATCAAGCCCTAAGACCTTTTACCCCTTTATCAGACCTCTTCCCCTGAAGACACATTGCCTAAAAGGGAGGTCCAATCCTTGGATAGATGGCAGAAGACATGGGAAGCCCAGCCCAAGATGTAGGGTGGGTACAGGGATGCCATGCCTGGAAGAAAGAGGAAAAAAAAGCCACATCTGGAGAGTTCGATGGTGTGAGTGGTAACAAAGAGGGACAAAAACCCTTCATAAACCAATGGGTCACATCTTGCTTCTCCCCAGCCTTGTCTGGCTTCATTTTAAAACAAAGCTGAAGAACATTCAAAGCCAGCTCCAACTTTTTTAGAGCACCCGCTGCACACTGATTTTTTTTTTTTTTTTTTATATTTTAGAAAGAACAAACAATTTTCCCCAAGCTTCGCAGGCACTAACCCCCCACAAATTACAAAAAAAAAAAAAAAATCCTTAACAGATAAATACTTTCATGCCTTCCGTATTTTAGTTCTGTACAATCTAGATTTCTTGCTACTCAGAAAGCTACTAAACTCAAGTGCCTACCTAAGATTTTTTCCATAAACACTTTGGCTTTAAATTTTGGGGTGGAGGGAAGAGGTGTTAAGGGGGAGCTAATGAAAAGGAGATGACTGCAGACCAACAATTTTTCTCTCCATTCTAATGATACAAAAATCAGTGTTCAATACATACAGAGCTTGATTAGAGCACTGGATAGATGAAGAGAAATAAAAGTAGCAACAATGAATTAAGTTTGGCAAAGACACACTTTTGACCAGAAGCCTGACAAGAAAACAAACAAACAAAGAAACAAGTTTGCATTAGAAATTCTGAGAAATGAAGGATTGCTTCTGAATCTCATCCTCTTACCTTGAGCATAAGTGTGGACATTGTCCTGAGTTTGTCATTCGTGTAATACTGACGATGCAAAAGAGGGTGATTGGCCATTTTTCTAAGTTGCATCATTGCATTTCCCATATCAGAGTTTTTCTCTGTAAACAAAGAAGGAATCTTTGTACTACTACTGAAAATAACTATCTCTCAGCAGAGCTTTATTTGCAAGAATTCAGTTTGAAAATTCACCTATTACCTGAACTTCAGAAACATTCATAGAAGGGATATAGACAGTGTATGAGCATTAGACATTTCTACAAAGCAAAGACTTTGTAGTCACATTTAACACGTCTCAGCATGAAAAAAATCCACCAAAAGGAAACAAGGCCCTTACATACCATTACTGTTAATAGTTTTCTTGAGCTTGTTTAAGAGAGCAAAGTAGAGTTGTTCCTGTTTCTCAGACATGGCACAAAGTTCAATGAGATCTTTTTTGGGAGGTAGCTGTTTAAGGACCTGACAAAAAAAAAAGATACCAGATAAAACCTGTACTGTTGTGAATTATCAGTAATTCTGCACTGTCTTACAGCTGTTAAGATACTCTCTTCATTCTCCTCATCCCAGCTCCTTTCACTGCTTGCAACTTCACAGACTCGGTTAGCAATTCAACTCCCATCTTGATTTGCATTATACATCAACCTCCCCATCAAGTAACATGGTCTGCACACTCCAGAACTGCATGAAATAATGTTATATGCAATGCTTGGAATCTACTCCCCTGCTAATCAGGGTTACCCTCCTCAGACCACTGAAGTCTGCAAGCACCCATTAATATTTTTTTAAGATCAGTAATTTCACCTCATATTATACTCAAAGATTGGTCTCAAAGATTATCAGGCTTTTTGATAACACAAACCCATCATCTTAAAGTGTTACCTCATCTTTTACTCTTCTCAAGATGAATGGTTTTATTATCTGCTTTGCATGTGCAATTCTCTCCTTCTCATATATGCTTTGTTCTTCAGCACTCTTCTACAGAAAACATTGAAAGAATTCAATTACAGTGTGAAGCTTTCAGCTGTAACACCACCACCTTAACTTCTCTAACTTGATGAAAACCCCAGCCAAAACGGACATATTTGACCTGACTATTAGTATTCCAAGATATCCTGCTACAAAATATTTTAATTTTATTCAATTGTTTTATTTTCTAGACTTTCAAAGTCACATTACCTGTTTCTGTAAGATACCAATAAAACAGAAGTCATGCAGCAACAGCAATCTTCTAGCAAAAAGAAAAAAAAGTTATTTTTAAGAAGAGAATTCATGATACTCACTGTTTTTGAGGAGAACATCCTTCGAATTTCACTTGTGCTACTGCTGAACATGTGAGGCATGACAAAGTTCAAGAGGGACATCAATTCCAACAGATTATTTTGAACTGGAGTCCCTGTTAGCAGCAAGCGATTCTTGGCCTGTTTGTCCAAAGTGGAAAGAGCAGTGAGAAACGTTCAGCAACCAGACTAACAACTATTAATGGCAAAAAACCCACAGCTACAGAGAAGTGAGATAACGAGCGTGGTTTAAATTATAACTATTTAAACTTCTCGTATATTTGGAACTCATGGAATAATCTCCTTCTTAAGTCAACAAAACTGTTTACAGATCTGTGGGGAACTGTGCACCAATTTAAAACAATTAAAAAAACATTCCTGGATCTCTTAGGCTTTTTCTTGATTGTTCTGTTTGGGTTTTGTGTTGGTTGCTGTTGTTTGGCGTTTTTTTGATGTTTGGGCTTTTTTCTTCCTCTTAATGACTGTGTTAATTGTTGCTCCCATATGAAGTTCTCTAATGTCATATGGTACTTATGCACAAGTTTTGAATTGCAAGAACAAGCAAGTTTTACTGCTTAAAGATCAGCTCTTGAAAAAGGCTTTTGATGAAAAATCTTGAAAAGTAAGTTTCAGTAAGTGATTTTAAGTTTATTATTATTGTATCAATACTACAGTGCTAGATCATAATATTCAGAGAAAGAGCTGTACTCAAATCTTTTCCAAAAGTCTGCTGACTCAGGCTGCAAGCCACAAGAAATATTTTCAAGTCAGCTCTTCTCACACAGCCCTATTAGAGCAGGTCCTTAAATACTACAATGTTTCAGCACAAGTAACCAAAAAAAGTAGCATCTTTAAAATCTTTACTACTATGGGATGTAACTGGGAATTTGCTTAACACTGAAACTCAAGCACTACCATCATTGAAATGATGCTACAGGAAATTTATTACTTTTCTTTGGGAGCTTATCTCCCTGCAAGAGTTCACAGTGCAGGAGGCACTCCTTAGACCACATCAACACTTAAACCCACTTGCACACTGCAGTTTCTCTAAAGTTACATGTATATGAACTTCACAGTTAATATTCTATTTTCCCCCTGCTTGTAACTACAAAACAGAAAACCCAGGAGCTGTCCCCTCTAACCCAGCAATAACAGAAGATCTTACATTAATTGTCATGAGGTGCTGGTAGCGGACAGAGCTCATGTTCTTGAGCATATGACCTTCATCAAAAATTGCATAGTTCAGCTTCAGCCTGCGGAACAGTCCTCGATCATCTGAGCTGCTGATTGCAGAGTTGTATCTGTCAGAGACAAACAGCACTTGCATTTAATCCCTCTCTGAAAATGAATGTACTGTTATCACAATGAAATGAAATTCTCTAACATTGTTAAGAGTTATGGAGAGAGTGTATGAGGAGCAGTAAAACTGCCTGGTTTACTTTACTGAAGTAACCAACCATAACAATTTATTACTGGCAAATGATTACAGTTTGCTTGGTGAGCCAATGCTCTCAGTAACACTTTCTCAAAATCTGCTAAAGCCTATTACAATGTAATATTATCTATACATGCTGACAGACACGTATCTATAACACCTATGACACAGTATCTCTTACACAACGATAAAACCCTAGTTAACTATTACCTGAAACCCAACTCCTAGAATTGTCTGGTTTCTTGTACCACTAGAGGTCAGCAGGACCTCACTAAAGCGCCCTGTTTGTAGTTTTTTTTACTGTACTTACGTGGTCACAATCACATTGAAATCAACGACTTTATTATGAATGTCCACCCTGAGATGTTTCCTGTCTTCTTGGGATCCTACAGAAGGACAAAACATAAAAGGAACACAATGACATATATTTATATACATGCAACAATCAAAGACACTACACAGAAATCACTCATCAATAAACCTGTGTACTTGAAAAACTTTCTTAAAACAACACTTCCATGAGCAATTCAGCTCCTCTTAGACTGACTACGCAAGCAACTGTATTACTGGATTCATTTCTAAAATGGATTCCTCACCATAATAAAAAAGGACATTCAGCTCAGGACACCACAGATGAACTTCTCTTATCCAGTTATCTGTAAGACAACATTAAAACAAAACCCCAGTCATTTATACTTTATTATGTCTTAAAGTTTCACACCTCAGCATTGAACCAAACATCTGATTTTAATGCAAATCCCTTTAAATTCTCCTGAAGGTTAAGAAACATTCTTGTCTTTAAATTGGAAAACTGATAATACGTAAGAAACGGAACCAAGCCCAACTGGGCTTTTAGAAGCTCTTAACCAGCTTGCACTTTAAATTCCTAAAGAAACAGGCCCTGCACAGTCTGTAACCACCTGTGATATAAATACAATGTTTAACTTTGCAACTCGCTTTGTTCCCTAGACAGTTAATTTCTCAGACAGCAAATCACTTCATCTGCCAGTACTTGCCTCCAGAAGTATGTCACCAGGAGAGCTGGTGCCTCTGGGAGCAGGCAGAGCAGCCTGACAAGCTGGCTGTGCAGCTCCAGGTGTGCAGCAGCACAGTGGCCACAGGCAACATTGCTGTGCCCAAGGGGAAGCTGCTTGACAGCCAACACAACTGCTGACCCCACAGCACAGCAGAAGGGGGACTCTGCTAAATGCCACTTGGGAATGAATGGGCTGGACCCAGACCAGGGCTGAGGAGATGCCTCCAGAAAAGTGTCAGGAAAGCTGCCAGGAGACTGCACTGCCCAGGCATTGGCAACCTGCCACTACAGTTCAGACTCTAAGACTGACCTCAGGAAAGCACCTTTGTTCACATACTTACCTCAGGTTTTAAGTAACATATGCATTATTAAGAGTTATTTTTAAAAAGGGAGTTCCAGTGGAGTTTGAAAGCACACTAAAAATGGCGATTTCAAACTTAAGTTGAACAACTCAAAACTTTTCTGATGTGTCAAGAGAAATTTTTGAAGCTCAAGTATTTTACATTAAAAGCAGCATTTACTTTCTAAATTCAACTTGTTACTTTCTCCTTTCATTCAACAAATCCAAATTTAACTCCATCAAGAACCATTTTCTACTCAACCTCATCACCTTTGCTGACATTTCATTCCACCATACTCTTCCTACTTTCAACTGAGGCCATAAAACAATCAGAACACACCACTAGCAGACAGTCAGCTTCATCATTTTAGGATTTTCATCTGCTTTGACAGATGCTGTGCAGTAAAGAGGAAAAAAGACAGTGAATGTTTAAAATGTCATGAAACCTAACCCTAAGCACAGCCTGAAGACTAGGAAGTTCAGCCAACATTCAATAAGTAAAAAGACTACTTGGCTACACAAGTTCCAACTGTAACAAGCAGCTTTGTTTTTTTTGAAGCATACAGATCACCTAAAAAAGTCCCATGCTAAATCTAATGAATTCAGAACAAGCACGCCTGCAGTATGGTCTGCATTCCAATTCAATTTACTTAAGGAGTTGAGTACCACAAGAAAACCAAGTTTTCCTTCATTAAATTATCTTTGCTTTACAGTATGTCCATGATTGGTTTGGGTTCTTTTTCTAACAAAAATAGTTCTCAAGCTTGTAACTTACCTAACGTTGAAGCTGGCACAACTATCAAATGGGGACCTCTATTGCCCTCTTGGTAGAGATAAGCCAGAAATGCAATAGCTTGAATTGTTTTTCCTAAGCCCTAAGAGAAAACAAATCCATTTAAACAATCTGTAGGACATAAAAGTGTTTTGTACTCATAAGACAGTTACAGTGTAGTGAAGGCCCAGTAAATAATAGAAATCTGATTAGAAAATTTGTTTAACTAATTTTAGAGAAGACAATCCCTTCTTAAGTAGAACTCCAGTCAAACTTCATTATCATTTCAGCCCAATATTTGAACAAAGATTCATTTTTTCCATTTATGAAGTTTTTCATTTTAGCTCAACATCATCCCTCAAATCATGGTCAAAAATTTACCTTCCTGAACCAATGGCGCAGAAAAATAATTACTTGGAAACTAAACGTTTATTTCCATTTGAGCCAGTTGTACAAAGGATATTGAGATATTGCAGCTATTTCTGAAGTAGAATTTAATATGAGAATCAGATTTAAGATAAGCCTATGTTTCCACCAACACTCACTTTTCCTGTTTTCTGCATCATGAATTTAAAAATTTCGTGTATCGACCACAAAACACACACATTCTTACTAACATGAAACATACAGAAGTTGAGAAACATTGCCTAAGTCAGAGCAAGGCAAACCAATGCATTCATTCATGGTTCATCAGAAGATGAACAGCAGTCAGGATTAAAAACAACAGATCCCAAATTCAGCAGCTGCATCACTAAGTTTTTTCTGTTGTACAACTATGGGTGGGTGGTGTCAGCACTCAACTAAACCTCAAACCCATCAGTTTGTCTCTCAGTTCAAAGTTGATGGGGAGTGTCACGACAAGAGATGGAAATGCTGCTTCTGGAGAAGCACAGAAGGTTTCTACACACTTAGATTTTCCTGTATTATTATCTGCCTGTTTTGAAACTGATGGGAGAAATGGAGAAAACAGGTGCTCACTACACGAAATGCTGAACAAGTAGAATGAATTTTATTTTGGGGTCAGGAGCTGTTAAAATCCATGGTTTGAACATAACCTGTTGTGGTAGAAACTGGTTCCATTGCATCAGAAGACACCATGTGACTTGTAATTGTCAGCATCCATGAATCTTAGGCTACTTTTGATTTTCAAATGGAAAGAAGGAGCAGCTTCTACGATCTTGGAGAACTATTTGCAATTTAAGATTACTTATAATTTGCCTTAGGTTTCTAGGCAAGGATTTAACAAAGTCTTTTTTGCAAAATTTTAAGGATTCTTAAATAACCAGTTTCACACTCACCATTTCATCAGCCAAGATGCCATTCAATCCGTGTTTATACAGCAGTGCTAACCAGTTCAAACCAATCTTCTGATATGGCTTCAGTTTCAAACTGTTCAAAACAATCAAGTTTATTACCACCTTTTATTTGTTTCTTCATGAAACACAACTTTACACTTACGGTAATCACAGAATGGCAAGTTTAACACTGCCTTTATTTTAATGCACTCCAGACCTCCTGGTGTAATGAAAACCACAAACTTTATTAACCAGTCACCCGTACACAAACTGAGCTGTTTACCCGCATTTTCATAGACCTAAAATGATCAAAGTGAGTAACACAAGAAATACTTTTCTTCTACAATCAGTGATACACAGCCAGATAAAAGCAGTTACAGAATCACTCATTTTTAAAATACACAATGAATTAACTGGCATTTTGCAGCTGCATTCCTAATTTTGCTCGGTTGTACAATTACTGTTTGTGTCAGCACCAAAGAAAAACCCAACCCTAAAGATACAACGCACAAAACAAACTCAACAGCAAGTCACCCAGTTCAGCACTTTTTCCAAAGAAGAAATGTCACTGACATTCTTCCTCCAAAGACTTCTTGCTTCCTCCCAGGTTTTATTTTCACACAGCTGAGAATCCTTTTGCTATTCACTTGTAATAACATCCAACTCTAATTCAAGCTGCTACTTTGGCCATTCCCACTACAACCCTACGCTTCCTAACCCTTAGGATAATGCCCTCCACCATATCCATATCCATTTCCATTCCTCCTAAATTCTCTCTTTACTCCTAATAGCCATTTGGAGATTCTTTCCAATTTTGAAATAAATCCTTGCCCACAACACATCCCTGCTGCTACTCCCACTGGATACAGAGTTTCAGATTACTTTGCATATCTGAACTTCCTGACCAAGGTATTTCATCCAGCTGATAAACCTTCCCAGTTTGCTCAGATTTGTTCCAACTTAGCATCTTTGAAATCTAATCCCATTTGAAATCTGTCCTCCATTACAGAAGCAGGTTTGTTTGGGCTTTTATTTGAAGGAAGTTGACAACTCACGATTCCATTGCTTAAGGTTGGCTGTTACATTCACCAGAAACTGGAGGAAATAAAACACTGTTATAATTTATGTTCTTATCCTGCTCACCAGCTTTCCTGATACACTTAAAAAATCTGGTAGATTCTCTCAAGTGTTGCACACCACTGTTTAGCTCACTGAGAGCTACTATGTATAAAAAATCTACTCTACTTTCAGATACTACATTTTTGAAAATCCCAGTCTTCAAGTACACCTTATGGTCCAACACCCTGATAAAGTATAAAAATGAGAGATACCTGCGATTCAGAATGGAGGGCTGCTCTATGTTCCATCCACATCCTCCATCTCCAGTAATCCTGGTTACCTGTTTTGTCAGTTTATTGGAAATGTCTTCACATTTATTCATGAGCTTTAGAACCACATCCCTCTCCTTCAGCAGTATCTTGCAGTTCCACACTATATCTTCTGACAAGCCAGTAGTCTTTGTCATTTTTGTAAACTGCAAAATCATTAAAAAAAAATTCTGTGAATACTGGTAATAGCAGCAAAGGTGCTGCAGTGAAAATCCACAGCTGCTGCAGGCACTAATTCAATCAGGAGACAGCAACAGCATTCCCATCTTCTCTCAAAACTTCAAATACTCCTTACACTTGGCCCACTGCAAACTCTGTGAATCCACACTGAAGGTCATCATTGCAGCTCCCCACACTGCAAAACTTGAATGCTTAAGAGATATAAATTCTCTGAAGAGTTTCTAATGTAAAATACAGGTGCTTTAAACTCAAAATCCTCGACAGGAGGCAACAGACAGTGCAAAGCCAGCTTTGAAGGCCAGGCACACTAACAGAACAAAACCCCAAAAGGAAGGAAAAAAAAAGCACTCATTCTCATTAAGATGCCCTTTTAAACAAACCCTATTAGATACTAAAGATATTAGATGTAAGCATAATGTAGGCATCAAGGCAAACAAATGAACCTATAAGGAAGGTTACTAGATTTTGTTATGGGTCTGTCTGGGGCTCAGCATTACTTGGTTCCAGTTCTAACTCCACCATAAAGGGCACATTCAAACCAGACTTAGGCACATGGAAAAAAAAAATAAAAGAAGGATAAGAAGTTTCCCAAAACTGTGCCAGGTTTTCTTGTGGCCACCAAGTACTGACAGTACAGAGAAGCCTTTACTTCCACCATTTGCTTTTTCAAGTCCACACTAGTTACTTTGTATTTCCTTCCTCTAAACTTCAGATCTTCATCACAGTATGAATATTCTACACATCAGAGCCAAGCAGCCTGAAGTTGTGTCAAAACAGGCCCTTCAGGCCCATCAATTTCTCCTGAATTCCATGTAGTGCCATCTGCAGAAAGTGTAAAACCTACCACTAAATATGTTCCTGCAGTAACAGTCATATTTGTAATGATAGTATTTTCATGAGTAGTTATGCATATTTCACAGTAAAGAACAGATCTTTTTTTTGTTTATTAATGGATTTAAAGAACTGAAGAATACACGATGCTTTGGACTTGCCATTCTTATATTAAAACAGAGGTAATTTTCACACAGAGTTTTCTGAGTTTTAGATCAGGGATCTGTTAAAATTTACCACAAGACTTCATATGCATGTATCCTCCAAGAATTCCTTCCATAAAAAAGGAATCGCATGATCCAGTTATTATGTGTTAAGTAACTCACCAATATTGCCACATTGCAGAGTAAAAGCAAGTTTTATTAAGGTGAAGAATGTTACCAGATTAAATTTAAAATAAAATAAAATTTTAAAAACAGCTTTCATTAGAAAAATATTGAAAAAACAACTGGAGTGAGGCAATTACAGTTGGGGGTATGTTTGTTTTGTTTGTGTTTTTTCCATTTTAAACAAACCCCAGAAAGTTTACCAACACTCATAGGTTAGACCAGGCTAAGGTACACATGTCAACACCCGTGAAGTTTTCTAAATAGGCACCTCTATTTAGAAATAAAAAGAACACAGTTTTTAATAGATGCCTACAAAATTTCAACATTTGTTTTGATGCCTAAAGCTTTGGTTGGCATGAAAAGAAATCCTGTAATCCATAAGTAAAGGTGTGGAGAATTGAGCCATCTGTTATTAAAAGAAATGGTATTGTTTCATGTCAGCACATTAACATCCACGTCCAAGTTGCAACAAGAAATATTTCAGCCACTGGTTTGCATGTGAAACACAGGGTGTTACCCTGCTCAGAACACAAAGCACATCCACAGGTGGCCTTTGCTTTCTAGAGGTTCTGACACCCTCCCAAGTTCAGATTTTTTCAAATCAGGCCCAAAAATGTGAGAGCATCACAGAAACTGAACCCATGAGCTTCCACAGCACACCTGGAATTGCCACACCAGTGTACTCTGCCCGGGCTTACTTTATCCCACTTGCAAGATGATGCAGGCTTTCACTTTAATGCCTAAGGGTGAAAGTCAGCCTCAGCCTCAATCAACAAACTCCAGTTCCACTGTAAGCAGTTCCCCATTTCTAACCTGCTGCTTCCCTTCAGCTGCCTTAGGTGCAAGGTGGCTCTGGAGTTTGGGTTTTGTGGCAGTTTGTACATGTGCAGCCAAACAAAATGAGATGACAAAAAAGCTGGAGCTACTCTCGCTTGAGTCTGTATCTCCTAGCTCATATACTGCTGCAGTGTACAGAATATGATGGACAAGTACATCCACCACTGACAGCTCAGTTCTCCCATGCCAGCATTTCCATGTAACACTTTCCATCAGCTTTATTTGTGTGTATTCTGTAAGGATTTCTACAGACACTGTTTAAACCATGCAGTCTTTAAATGCTGAACAAGACAGCTTATTTTGTGAGGGAATAATACTGTGAATGACAAAAATGAGAGGATACAGCAAATCTCACACAGATAAATATATTTTTACGCTAAAGGAGAATTCAAATAGGTAACAGTTGTACACATTAAAAATAAGAAACTGAATAGCACTAAACCCTCTCCAGTTCCTCTCCAGCATTTACCAGAGGCAGCGGGAAATTGCACTGGGCACACACAGCAGGCCAAGGAACAGACCACCACCCCAGACCCCAACACCTCAGCTGAGCTCCTTTGGGAGCCCGTTTTGGCTCTGCCTTTGTTTCCTGGCACACACTGAACCCAGGCAGGTACTGCCCTTACATGACTGTGCTCTCAGCCTCTCTGCTGAGAAATGGCGCTGAGTGCGGCAGCTTCCAACACTGGTCAATGCCACAGTTTGCAAAAGAGAGAGCTGTTAAAATACAATTAAGCACCACCAAGATTTTAGAGTGAGGTCAGGGGGAAAGGGCAATTGGTGCCCAGAAGTTCGTCCACCAAGGAAAGAAACCATGCTGTCTGCTGGCCCACAGCGTGTGCCAGTGGGGCATCACCGGGATCTCACAGCAAACAGGACAGAGAGGTGAGAAGCCAACACAGGAGACTGAGGGGGGACCCCACTGCAGTTCCAAGTTCCTCACAAGGGGAACCGAGATGCAGACACTGATCCCTTCTCTGTGGTGACCAGGGACAGGGCCTGAAGGAATGGCCTGAAGCTGTGTCAGGGGAGGTTTAGGTTGGGTATCAGGAAAAGGTTCTTCACCCAGAGGGTGACTGGGCACTGGAATGGGATCCTCATGGAAGTGGTCACAGCACCAAGCCTGACAGAACTCAAGAAGTACTTGGACAATGCTCTCAGGCACATGGTTCTTGGGGCTGTCCTGTGCCAGGCTACAGGAGTTGGGCTTTGATACCCTTATGTGTTCCTTCCAACTCAGAATTTCTAATATTCTATGAAATATGAAAAGACCCACCAGGAGAGGAGGTCTCTCTTAACGACTCTTGGTTTACTACCTCATGTCTGTCTGGAGGAGGTATAGAGCATAAAGCCAGCACAGAGCAGGTCTGCACTGAGGGAGAAAAAATTCAGCTCTCTCCATTTATTTTGAGAGCCACGTCTGCTAAATTATTTTCTACGTATTTTAAAATTCCCAGATCAAGTTAAACATTTGTCTGAAATATCTACTCCAAAGAGTAAGTATTTCCAAGTGCTCTTATTAACCTTATGAGCTTATAAAATTAATTTAAATCCTCTTGGAAACAAAATAGCTTAGTCCAACTTAAAAAGATTGCCTAGAATAAAAAAAAGGCACTCGCATTTATGTTTTCCCAGAATAAAACAGTCAATTTACAAATAAGCAGGCTTTAGTTTTAATCTCAGGCTGAGAGTCTTAATATCTTCCTCAATTCTAATAATGAACAAGTGGTAACAACTTGTAGTGCTTTACAGTGTGTTACACAAGATACCATTACAGTAAAAAGAGACCTTAAAACTAAGCCAATTTCTTTAATGCTGCAACTGAATCAGCTCTCTCCATTATTCTAACCACTCTTATTAATTGGTAGGAGAAACACTGGGTTACTGAGCTACTGGATCTTTATAAACAATTAAATCCACACTGATACAAAACATCTGCTAAAATCTGCTGCAAATCACTTCTATTCTGGGCAAGTATTCACAATATTACACAAACATGTGGCTGCTGACAGCAGCAATCTTCATGAAAGACAAATTTTGAATGCAAACAGGCCCATGCAGCTTTTTTTTTTTTTTACTGTAAAATATTTTACACAGAGAAAAGGAGAAGAGCCCTGTAGCAAATACTTCTGCAAAGAATTAAGCTCAGGCAAAATCCAACAAGTTTAGAAAGGAATAGCTGTATGACAGATGTTCTGTGAGACACCAAAGGCTTGGGGCAAAACGGATTTCTTTTGCAGCATACCTATACCTTGTAATTTTTTTACGTATCGTCCTCCTGTCTCCCCCCCCACCCTTGCAACACAACAAACAAAGATCATTTTGTTTTCCTTAAAATTCTGTTTAGTATCCCTTACTGTTTTGTGGTAAAATATTTCACACACAGAATAATAAATGTTCTTGTTTTACACATATTGAAGAAGTTCTTGCATACATCAGTGGGGGGGGGGTTTCAGAATGCACACTGACGAAAAAATACCAATTACTTTCTAAAAAGGCCTAAGCACAGTTACTGCTTTAAAATCCAAAGCACTAATGAACTAAATCAAGGCAATCTGCTGTAATGCACGTCACATTTCTTACCAGGACATTGCTCTTAGCAGGTCTGATGTCTTGCAGTTAACTGAAACTGTATGAAATGTGAAGTCTACAAACAAGCCATGGTAAACATCTGAAAGCAACAAGGCAGCGACAGTAGATAATGTACTTACCAACAGATATCCTAGTCCCTTCTGTGGTGGACTGTGGCTTAGCCTTCTGCTGCTTTACCCTTCATTAACAAAAACACAGCAGCTCACTCTACTAAAAATGGCTGCATTGCCTAGCTAGCAAAACCATGCTAGACACTAAGCTGCAGTAGAATAAAGGCACAAAAGAAGAAAAAAAAAGAGAACGACCATTTCTTGCCTGAAACTGAAAATATCCATGCTGGCTTCTTCAATCATGGAGCTACCCTGGAAGCTGCTGCTGCTACACAAGCGTCTGCAGTAAAGGTCCTGCCACGTTCTTCCCTCCTGCATGTGTTTTCAGCTACAAGAGCTCAGAACAGGCTAGCAAACACCTCCTTCCCAAGTGAAAGCTCCAATTTCCCCTTCTGCTGTGAAATCAACCAACTTTCTATGCTACAGAGTGAGTGACAGTAATGTCAGCCAATCAGCTTGAGTTTTCCAGAAAAATCACCCCCTAATTCATTCAAAATCAGGTCATATGACACTATTTGAAACGCTATTGGTTTAGGAGGAACATAGCATTTTAGCCTAATGAGGATAAGGCCACCCGTCTAAGCCTCCGTAGGCTGAAGCCACCTTGACTCTAGGCAGGCTGGGGATAGCAAAGGAAGAATGCAGACCTACCAGAGCCTCCCAGCTGTTAAAGGGCCGGAGTGCTATTATCTTCTGAGCCTTTTTCTGAGAACACTGGGGGATCAGAGTCAGTTCGCTCAGGGAAGCATCCTGCAGGAAGCTGAGGATTTTCGCTTTGTAGCCATCCTCCATCACTTCGTCGCCGCTGCTGTAGTCCTCATCCAGGGAGCTCCCGCCATCTTCGGAAGCAGACCCGTCCTCCATGTGTTCTGTTTCTCTTTTAGTGCTCCAAATGCTCCTTTTGCCTTTGTCTTTTTTCTGAAAGCCGTTCTGCTCTTTCTCAGAAGATTTCGGCTTTGTCTTCTCTTTACTCTCATCACTTTGGCTCTCAGTGGAGGCTTCAGTCCAGTCAACAGCTTTCCTTTTGGGAGGAAATTCCATGCCTATGCACGCAACATAGAAGGCAACAAGTCAATGCATATTGGTTAAGGGCTGGTGAAAACACAAGTTGTTCTTCCAAAACAAAAGCGAGAGATCTGTAAAACACAGTTCTAGTATTTAATACACAAGAACTCAACAGCAGGTGTTACTAAAAGAAAAGAAAAGCAAATCTGTATAAAACACGTAAATAGCTCCAACTGTGAGTGCAAGATAAGCAAAGCTAATTTGTATAATGCTCAAATAGCAGAAGGTATTAAGTATCTTAAAATAGGGATGATGAACAAAATGTAATATTTGTGAGCTGCAGAAGCTCTGAGGTAAGAGCAAACTGTTAAGAACTCTGATATATCCTTAAGATGAGATACTGGTCCCACTGCACTTGACTGCAGAGACATTAATTCTGCTGATTTGAGAAAACAATCCTTTTTTCACCAAGAAAATGATCTATTTTTTCCTTTTTAATGCATTATAGTACAGTATTAGAGATGAGACAATGAAAACATGCACTTGTTAAAAAAACTCAAATAATGAGGCATCTCCAACCAAAATAACTCAGCTCTCAGACCAGCTGAGACAGAAGACAGAAGTTATTTAACACCACAAGCAAGTTGTTTTCAGAAGTGCCTTGCATGGGTTTTGATTCCTTCACTGGAAGACAGCACTTGCAGTGCAGAAGTTTCTCTTCTGCCCAATCCCAGCTTGCTGCTGACTGAATCCAAGCCTGACATCTGCCTTCTCAGAAGCAGCAGTAAGGACTCAACTTCCTGAGTAACTGATAGCTCTCTCCACTTGTAAAGAACTCAATTAAGAACACTGCCCTGTCCCAAGAACACTTAAATAGCTGATACAGCAAAGCATGCACATATCTGACAGCTGTGTAACACACTGAGAAGTAATCAACTCATTAAACAGTACTTAAGTTATAACTTGCAGATTTACTTGGAATCACTGGGTTTGCTCCCTGCCACATCTGAAGTACTGGTATTTACAGATGGCTTGCATAATTCAAGGCCTATTTCTAGTATGTTTCTCTCCTAGAATATATTTTACAAGGACAAAATAGCATATATCACTTGTTACCTATGCAGTTATTTGCAATTACTGATTTAGAAATCAGTAATTTACAAATTAGTCCAGTTAAAAAACAAGCTTATTTTTAAACAAGCAGGAAGGGAGCAGGTATCAGCTTTGACATTTACCAAAATATATTTTAAGATATACCCATAGGTAATTAAAACTTCTTATGCCTATCTGTATTAGCAGGATAAAGAGATTTATCTCTACTTACAGAACAAAGGATAAAAATACAGAAAACTTTATTTTCCTTCTTTTATTATCCCTGCAATACTAATTACAAGTATAAGTGCAAGTTTCTAGGCATGTTGCTGTCAGGACTGTCATTGCTGGGCATTCAAAAGTATCTGTATCACAAGTCTGTTTTGTCTTGGGATAAAATGAATTATAAATCTGTCTTTACCCTCCTCATCGTCTGCAAATATTTTCAGGGCTTCCAGTGCATCATGAAACACCCAGTTATGTTCCTCAAGTACCTCTCTCAGCTCCTAGTAAAAAATAAGACATTTGGCATTGTGGTGAGATAAGCACAAGCTAAATTTCTGTGCCTAATAACATCAAGCAAAGAAAAAACCCCTGAATTTCAAAATCAGACAATTCAAAATAAAGGAAATCAAAAGGAGAAAACCCTTGAGTTTATCTTTACGCACTCAGTTTAGGCAGAGCTGCACTCCACTTTTGAAAAGTGTAAGAACACACATGAACAAGCTTTGCTTCCAACAGTTTAAAGCTCAGTACTGAAAGGGCTTGAGCAGTCACTGAGGATCATCACATACTGAAGTAATACAAAGTGAACGATACATTCAACAGTCTGGGGGAGAAGAGTGAGAGAGGGAGGGATCATTTCCCCTTGCATTTTTATAAGAAGTCATCAAATTTGACTATGCTAGGCCTGTCATAGGGCCAGAAATGTAGGAAGAGAAGTTCTGTCTAATCCTAACCACATCCCCCACTGCTCTCAGTTCAGGACAAGCGACATTCTAAAAGCAGGTACAGCAAAAACCTTCCTACCCTGAGCTCTTTCCAAAAGTGCTGCTGGTAAAAGAACTGTTTCATAGGGACTATCAACAGCTGCAGTTTTCTTAAGAAGTCAAAACCTGATACGCCATAGGGATACATCAGCTCACCTCCTTATCCAATCCAGGGAATGTACCTTGCAACTTCTTCACAAGCATCTCTTGCCTCTCCCATTTTCTTTTGGGTTCTGAGTCATCCAGCTATGTTAAAAAAAGGTAGGTTTAATACAAATTACAACTACAGAAACAGAAGAAAACCTCATCAATATTGCTTATCCTTAAAGAGCTATTCTAAATGACAAAAGCACATAAGACAAATTCAAGTTGAAGTGATTCCTCACACATAGTCAATGATCAAAGAAAGGCCAAAACTGTCATAAGCATAGAAAATGCCTTTCATCAAAAAAACTGGAACTCTTTACTTCATAAGCATACACAGTGCCATGTTATATAACAAAATACAGTTATTTTAGAACTGTCTAGTTTATATTGCTTTAAAATCAAAAGTTATTAGTAATTCTGGATGATATTTAAGGCAGAAGAAGTCAGGGTTGGCGATCAGATTAGATTACTAAGCATGCAGTGTTTAACCCACCAAAGCCTATGAACATGTCAAATGGTGTGCTTATATTAAGATTTATGGGTTAAAAAATCCCCAAATATTATGTCACAACATCACAGAGTCACATCAAAGACTGGTAAAACTTTTCACCAACAACAGCTTCACTAACAGCTACTATCAGCCTGCAAAATGGAAGTTAACAAGTGCCAAAACTTCCACAGGTCACAAGCTGCTCTGCTTTGTATTCACCACACCAGTGACAGTGGTGTGCTTTATCAGAAAATCCAGTTTCTTCTTAGAGCTTTTAATGCAAAGTGGTTACAGAGCTACTTGTTTACAGCAGAGATACCAACAGGCTGGATCAATGTTTACTTTGCTGAAAGAGCACAAACCAGATCACCCAGAGGCACTCTGAGTACCAGAGGACATCATTCCTTTCCTCAGTGAGCCTACAGTGTCACTAAGACAGCAGCTACAGTAGTCCACAGAATAGCTGCACAAGTATGCTCTGGTCTTAGGAACCAGAGGGAAAAGCAAGACTAAACAAAACCCCTGCAAGTTCTCACTATTGTTCTCTATAATGAGTTCTAAAAGCCCATGTTCCACATTCGTTTTTTCCAATTCTTCCCCTCTTAATTGTAATGAAACACTCAAGAACAGAAATCAGGTTGATACATGAAACCAGGTCCAGTGGAGCATTGTTTGCTAGGCTGGCTGGTTAATAATTCACTAACGTCTCCTTTCATAACCAAACCCAGGGGTTTGGTGAGGAGGAACAAGCCCAACTCACATCTCTCTTTCAGGAAGAAGGGGACTAAACGAGTAGTAGTATTTTTGCTTTAATGGAAAAATGTTTTCTTTATTTGGTTCTGTCTGAGGACAGTATTAGCCTAAATTTCAACACAGTCACCCTCCTTCATCCAGCCTCCAACACTTATGTAGAATTCCCTTTCTCTACAGAAGTGGCTTTCAAGGATGTCTGCTGGGATGCCTGGGAGATGGCCTCATGACAGCACTGTAGGACTGTGCAAATCTGCCAAATACCATCCTGAATAGCCCAGGATCATGACACAGTTCCCATTTATTAGCAGAGGTCAAAGTAGTTAGTCCTTTAAATGTCACCAATTCATTATTTTTAAAGATTTCTTTAAGTCATAGTTTCAAATATATAAGCAACATTACTTCTATAACAAAGAATAGCAGTAGCAAAAGATGTTAACTTCATGTGCTTGAGGAAATACAAGGAATGACCTGAGGAGGCAAAGTGACCCAGAGCCTGTAATTCCCACTGATGTTCACAAAAACTGAATGGTACCCAGAGCATCACATACTGCTACCTGCCTTCAATCACCTCCCCAAAGCAGTGAACTGGCTGGTGTGATACAAATCCACAAGCACTAAAGAACAAAGCACGTAATTCCATACAAAATACTGACAAAAAAAAAGTACAAAAAACTCATTCAGATGGCAAGATCTGATTTGACTGGATTTTCTGATAAAACATACCACTGTCACTGACCAAGTCAGGTAATTCCATTTATTTTATAATGCATAAAGAGAAAAACACAGTACTTACGTAACTAACTTTTGACTTTTTTGCAACTTGCTCAGTTTTGGTTTTGCAATTTGTGGGAGAATCTCTTAGTTTCCTTTTACCAGAGGCAGCTTCAAAAAGAAGTGAGATGGAAAAGAAGGTTTAGTTCCTTTCATTAAGTTCACCCCAAAACAGTAGGATATTTCAATTATTACAACAGTGTAGTAGCTACTTGTGACCTGCACAATGTTTACCAGTCTCCATAACAGTTTCCTACTACAGACCACAGATACATTGAAACTTGAAGCAAAGCAGCTGCTTGAAGGTACAGGTTTATTTATCTTTTAAGTTTTCTTTAGCAGTCTGGCAATTAAGCAAGTAATTACCTCTCATATATAACAACAGAAATAGCATTTTATTATTCTTTTTTCATAACTGCCACATGTTTTCACACACAAGTTGCATAAAGGTGTATCTGTCTCTGTTTTTATTCAAGCTAGTATTTCTTCCAGGCTGAACCCCATCTGTGTGCTGGAATATCTACATCACTGCCAATCTGGAAATGCTGATGACTGATTTCTGGCTCAGGTGCACACTGGAGCAGATACCAAATGCTTTTCAACATTACATCCAGATGTCTGGAAGAAAACTATGCATATTAAGTCTGTGATAACCTTATCACTTACAAATAGTCCACATGAGCCATAACTTTCTGACTATCTTTGGGCCCTGGTGATTATCAAGAGATTATCATCTCAGCATTAAGGCCTGCCCAGCCAGGTGCACTTTCAGACTGCTGCTGTGCACAGCTCACAAAGGCAAGAACCATGTTACCAGTATTTCTGCACACCAGCTTGGCTTGAAGCAGCATTACCAGAACAAATAATTGTGACAATTCCTAGTCCATGATCTGAAATAGAACTGGAAGTTAAAGCTTTTCTGGAACAGTAAGTGTCTGCAGAGCTCTGGTGGTCTGATACCAGTATCTCCAGCCATCCTCCCCTCCCAGCCTGCCCTGGCCAGTGAATAAGCACACTCACACACACACACAAAGCACACCTGCTTTCCAATGCAGAAGACTGTCTGGATGGTCAAAATAGTTTTAGCTCTAGAACATTAAATAGCCATATCTTTGCACAAAGAGACATTTTGTGTGGAAATACTTCCAAATAAATTTTCTACGATAGTCATTCACTCTGACATCAGAAAAGTGACATACAAATATTGAAAATAAAATTATTACAACATCCCAAAGAAGAGTAAAGTACCAGCAACTCATGCTTAAATTAAGAATCTAGTAAGAGATACCAGAAAACATTGTCAAGTTTTTTCTAAGTCTGTGTATTGATAAATATATATATAGGTAAAAATATCATAGAATGGTTTGGGTTGAAAGGAACATTAAAGATCACCTAGTTCCAAACCCCTGCTGTAACCAGGGACACCTTCCATTAGAACAGGTTGCTCAGAGCCGCATCCAACCTGGCCTTGAACACTTCCAGGAATGGGGCATCCACAACTTCTCTGGGCAACCTGTCCAGTGCCTCACCACCCTCACAGTAAAGAATTTCCTCCTGATCTCTAATCTAAACCTACCCTCTCAGTTTGAAGCCATTCCCCCTTTTTCTGTCACTACATGCTCTTGTAAATAGTCCCTCTCCATCTTTCTTGTACTGGAAGGGCACAATAAATACAAGAGGCACAGTTCAAAGCATCCAAAGAATGTGCCAGTGGAGGCTCTCCTTCACCATTAAGACCTTGACCTTTCTACCCAGGACTGAATTTAAACAATATTGTCAGAAAAATGCATGCCACTGGCTTAAGTCTGAGAAAAGTGTGGTTGTCTTGATATCCTAACTAGGAGCTGTCAGCTGCTGCTGGGTCAAGCACAAGTCATTGGAGGCCTCATGCTATTATTTCTTAAGCTCAATTAACACTGTATTCAGGATGGATAATTCTGAATATGAACAGTGACCCTGCAAACCTCTTTGCCCTAAAAAAGACATGGGCTCAATATAAGAGCATTTCAAAGATTTTCCTGCTTTTAGGTCATGGGGTAAGCACTCAATAGCCTTCAAAGAAAGCCCCATCATGAGCAATTTTAGAGGCAATTGAACTGAAACAAAGGATCTGGAAAACCATGGTCTCAGGAACCTATTAACATAGAATTATTTAAAAATCAACCTGTGGTCTTTGGAAACCCACCACATTTGCCAATGACAAAAAAAACCCCAATTTTCTGAAGACATTCACTTTGCAAAGTACACTTGGTTTTTCCTTCCTGTGCTAGGGGAGTATACAGCTGAAGGGATAAACTCACTGTTAGATAGGAATCATGCTTGGAGTGCAGGCAGGGCATACCAGACCTTCCAGAGGAATCCTTGTTCTCCCCATAAATTTTATAACTAATGAGCAATGAGAAAAGCTGCTCCAAGGTCTCAGACTTTACAAGAGCAACTGTAATTACTCCCCCTGTTACTTGCTGCTACTTTCAACAAAAAAACCCCTTTTATTACCGTGACTTCTCCCACCATGATAAAAGAAAATAGTAATTTCTGACTGCTCAAAAAGCAGTGAATATCAGACAAATTTACATGAGGCTTCAGCTCAGAAGCACCTCCACAGCTTTCGTGGTTTTTCAAGACGTACGGAAAACAACAACCCCAGAAAAAAATCACAAGCAACAGGTATTACTGCAACTTCACATCTTTCACTCAGACATGTATTTTCAATGTGTCACATCTAATCTTCATATCTTTAAAAAAATCGGCACTGTTTCTTGTTTTAGCTCTACACAACTGTTGAATTCAAGCTATAAATACAAGTTTTTTGTCATTTTGAAAGGACAGAAAAATTCAAGGATATCATGGTCACGCTTTTTTCACAAAGCCGTATCTTGCCTTGACCTCTCACACAGTCAACATTTCACAACAAGTAAATCATATCTCAAATTGACACAGATAAAGCAGATGTTCAGTAGTGTCTCCATTTTTAAAAAATGTGTCCAAAATGAGGTGATTTATACCATCACTGTCAGGCATGCTTACTCCTAACTAAATATTTTATACAACAGCTGTGATTAGTGAGAATTTTGCTGCCAAGATTTTTCTGTGGGCTCGTATTGAAAGGATGTGAAACAACATTCTTAGATCAACACAAAAATGGCCAAAAGGCAGGACCTACATACCAGAAACCAAAGTGATTTAGTTCAAACACTGCAAACTGCAACAAAGTTTAAGGATATATAGTAGCTTAATTTGGTTTAATATTAATCAAAATCCTTGAAAAGTAATCAGTCTTCCAGGAACAGCAGCACTCAGTGTATCTCTCAAAACATGCCAGCCTTGTTTCCTATTGCCAGCATATAAAAATTTCCATCTATAGAATCTGACCATGCACACAGTGATAAACTCAAAAATGGCTTGGTTGGTTAAAACACAAAGGCATCCCTTCACTCAAATTAGCCTGAATGTTCTTAAAGCTTCTTGGAAATTGTTAAAAATCGTTCCACTTTTTTATAAAAATAAGAAAATGAAAATATGGTAAGTACAACAGGGGGAATTAAACAAGCAAAAAATTTTGTACTTTAAACATAGGAGTAAAACAGTTCTCCCTGAGCATATGCTTCCAAGACCTATTGGAACATACACTTCCTCCTAGACATACTGCTTCCAAATCCATAGGATACTGCATGAAAAGATGCATGAACCACTCAGAACAACTAAATAATCAAGAGTGATCATAAATAGCTTTTTTCATAATTTCCATTAATAGCTCTCAAGAAAACCATGGGCAACTGAACTATAAACAGATGGTTGATCTGCTTTCTATAATACCAACATTCCACTCTTCCCTGACCAACTCCAACAAATCAAAAATATATTAATGTAAGACAAGACTTAACCTCAGACTTGGGTGATGTCAAGAAACAAACCCAAAGCCCAAGAGTTATGACCCTTTTACACATCTAACACTTACAACACATTCCCACAAAATCAGTTGGGTTTTTTGTTTTGCTTCGTTCTGGTAACAGTTTGAGACTGCATAAACTGAGGTGCAGAATAGACACCCCCTAAATAGGCCCTGAGGGTTCAAAAGCATGGTTTGGGTGATGCTTTGCTAAAGAACCAGGGGGATCTGTCTAATGTCTAAGACTAACAGTTCATACTCAGAATTACAAGCAAGTCTTGAAAACAACCTGAACAAAAAACTGATGGGCCTCAATACAAACTAATAGCTCCTTATTAAGGGTTACATACTCCAGTATATTTTTCCATACTACCAGACTGCTCACCTAGAACATTTAAAATTACTACTGCTAACCCATTACTATCTGCCTCAAGTTCTGGGCAAAGAAGCAACCAGCAGGAACAGGAATCACTTAAGAACCCACACACAAAGTGATCCTGAGCTTCACAGCACAAACTCCCCTTTTCTGTTTTATTTACTGATTTTGGTCCAGATCCTCTTTTCATCTTTCTCCCTGCAAAGCCAGTAAATTCAGTTTTGTGTTACTACAACAAAAACAATACCGTAACTTTTAGCATAAGCTTTACCAGTTTTTAAATACCTCCCAACCAATTTCACTGAATTAGCTACAGCTTCTAAAGTTTGGGTTGTTTTTGTTTGGTGGGGGTTTTTTATTAAACATACCTTTGTCATTGAGTTTCAAACCAGCAGCTACTGCTTCATCCATTGTGCATGCTGATTCTATCAGCTGCAAAACAAAAAAAAGGCAACTGCTAAGTGGAGAAATGTAATCCAGTTGAACAGAAGACGTGTTGGATCAGTTGTGACTAAAAAACACTAAAAAAAACCCCACCAAAAATATATACATGTATTACAAAATCCAAGAGCAAAATCAAGAGGTACCAAATTAGCAGGACTGATCACACAAGCTGTGTTTGGAAACACTTTAAAACACACGCTGGAAACATTTTTAATACGTCATTTATCATCACTTTCTTCCCTACTTCACAAACATAACTGGCAGATTTACTTCAAAGCTTTTTTTCAAAGACTATTCAATGTTACTATCACAAAACAAGATGATAAACCCCCCTAATTTATTAACTCATAAAGTGTCTGTATACTGTTATGTTGCACTGGTCCATTTCCTGTAAGTACACGCATGAAACTTACAATGTGCCTCAAGGTTTATCCATATGTCCTTGCAGTCCTAGATTCTTTCTCCATCTACACATAATCTCAACATAGATCTGTTTCACAAACTGCATGTTGAGACTTTCAGAAGGCTTTCTATGAGTGAGGTAACTTCAACAAATGCAAATGGCCTAAACCTTATAAATATGAAAAAAAAAACCCCCACAAAAAATGAAGTTATGAGGAATCCTGATTCCCAAGTATCAGTCCACATTGGGAAATAGCATCTTAAAATTTTGCTCTAATGGCACAATTTCTTTTTCAAAAGGCTCATGATTTTTCCTTAATAGCTTCCATCAGTTATATCAGGTTTGTCTGGACAGCCCATTCCAGATCCTTCATGAAGGAACAATAGATTTGCCTGATATTCCTCGGTCCTCCTTCAAAAATGTTGCAGCAAAGTAACTGCAGAAAAAAATCTGCACAGCCTCCATTTCCTACAAAGTTCTGCTGATACAGGAGCTATCTTGCATTCTGCTGAAAACAAACACCATCAGCCCCTCAGGAGATAAGTCACAAAGCAGTCAGACACACCAAACAGCATTTCTAGCAAGTTACTAAGCTCCAATGAACTTTTATCAGTCTTTGAATCAAACCAATTCTAGGCAGCCAAAAACTGAAAAAAAATTCCCATTCTGGATACATACAATATAAATGTTAATTACAATGTTCAGAAGAAAAACTCAAAGACTGCTATTTGCAACTCTTTTGTTCTTCCTAAAATAAAGGGAGCCTAAGCATAAAGCTTGATTCACTGGGAAACAAAACACCCAGCAAGAGCACCAGTAAAACATCTGTATTTCTTCAATGCCACTTCAACAACCAGGAAACTTTACAGATGAATTTAAACACATTTAGCTTTATAAATTAAAGCTAGTGAAAACCTAGTTACATACTAACATTGAAAAGTAACCTAGCTAAAAATACCTTGCACTGTACTAAAGGTATTTTACTGTAATAAGCTACCATATCTCACTGTACACTGGACAATGGCCAAGAGTTATCTCACGTTGACATGTCAGCATAATCAGAATACATTATGGCAAGTTCAAACCTCCTCTCTGCCTCACTGGAAGTTCTAAAGTATTTGCATGTCAAATGTCACAAATGCAAGGATGCAGTGTTTCCTCTCCTGGAGAAGATGGCAATGATTTCACTCATTCTGCAGTTAATCAGTTAGCTCACTCCAACAACAGCAGTTACCAACAGTTAGCAACTCAGACAGCCATAATTTAGCTTAAATGTCACAACAAAGAAATAATTGAAAAATTTTCTATACACTGGAGCTCACTGTTGTTGAACTTAACTAAAGGTGTTTATTTAAAGTGTGTGTGTCTATATATTCATTTTTATAGCTACCCAGGTTCCCACGTATGTGGAAATGTTACACAGCTGTACTTTACCTACAATGTTACTGTTACCCTTTTGCTATTAATAAAATAACAATTAAAAACTGCACTGTGTTTGCATGGCCAGGTTTGATAGTGGCAGGGGCTTACACAGGCGGCTTCTGTGAGAAGCCACCAGAAGCTCCCCTCACATCCAAGAGAGCCAATGCCAGTCAGCTCCAAGACAGTCCTGCTGCTGACCAAGGCTAAGTCCATCAGTGACAGTGGCAGCACTATTAAGAAGGCTGGGGGGAGGGAAATGGGGAGAAACAACACACCTGCAGCAGGAGAGAGGAGGGAGAATCCACGCGAGCAAAACAGCCCTGCAGACACCAAGGTCAGTGAAGGAGGGGGAGGAGGTGCTCCAGGCACCAGAGTACAGCTTCCCCTGCAGCCCATGGTGAGGCCCATGGTGAGGCAGCTGTGCCCCTGCAGCCCATGGAGGTCCAAGGTGGAGCAGAGATGCACCTGCAGCCCGTGGAGGACAGCACAGCAGAGCAGGTGCATGTCCAAAGGAGGCTGTCACCACATGGGAAGCCCCCAATGAAAGCAGGCTCCTGGTAGGACCCATAGAGAGAAGGGCCCACACTGGGACAGGTTTGCTTGTGACCCTGTGGAAGGGACCTGCAATGGAGCAGCTTGTTCCTGAAGGACTGCACGCCATGGGAAGGGATCCTACTCTGGAGAAAGGGAAGGGTGTGAAGAGTCCTCCCCCTGAGAAGGGCTGATGAACTGACTGCAGTCCTCACATTCCATTCCCCTGCACTGCTGCTGTGGGGAGAAGGAGGTAGAGAAAATCACAAATATAGTTAAGCCCCAAAATAAGGGAGGGGTGGGGGGAAGGTGTTTTAAGATTTGGGTTTATTTCTCATTATGCTACTCTGATCTGATTGGAAATAAATGAAATTTCTTCCACAAGCTGAGTCTGTTTTGCCCATGACAGTAACTGGTGAGTGATCTCTCCCTGTCTTTATCATGACCCATGAGTCTTTCATTGTATTCTCTTCCCTGTCCAGCTGAGAAGAAGAGTGACAGAGCAGCTTTAGAGGGCACCTGGCATCCAGACAGCATTAACCCACCACAAGACTGTACCCTGTAATGAAGCCAGAGGCTTAGAAACACTGCCTATAAAATAATCATCAAATAAAACAAAGAACTGAGCATTATTACTTTTAATAATTCTTGGTCACTTCTTTGGGGAAAAAGTTCCTTCATTGTTTGCAGCTTTGAGTCTCTGGTGTCTTCCTCTACATCCTCCTTCACAGCTGGCTGCTGATCCCCACCATTTACATGTGCCAGCTGGGGCAGCTCCTCCTCAGGCTGGTCATCATCATCAGACTGTTCAGAGCTACAATGTATGGGGGAAGAAAAAAACAATTAATTTTTTTTTTTTGCTTAGGAATGTTTTACCCTACCAGAACATTATCATAAACTAAACCCAACAGGATTGCATAAAATGCATTTAGATGTGTATAGTAACACTGAATCAACTTGTATCCAAAGGGCTACCTCTATTCAGGACAAAGTCAGGCATGTATTAAGTACAATCTCCTCTTTGCACTAAACAATTTCAACTTGGCAAAGGGAAACAAAAAGGAATAACAGACGGGGAAATACCACAACTTCCCCTCATATTGTTCTATAAAAGGTTACTTGATAATTTAGCAACAACCACCTTAATACAGTTCATCATTTCAGCTACCTGAATTACATCAGACTACGCCAAGTTTATCTCAAACTGCCTTGCTAGTGTTTATTTGTTCAACAGACAAACAGATGTGGATTAGGTTCTTTGTAAACACTTTCCAGGTGCAGTATCAACTCTCTGTCCTAGTTCTCAGCTCACTGAGAAAGAAAATTCGAAGTTCCTTGGGCAGCATCTTAAATGTATAAATATGGGAAGAGCCTTTCTGAAAAAAGAGAATATTCTGAATTTACTGAAAGATTGATTATTAGAGCTAATCTGCTGGAAAAGCAACCCCTATGTATCTTTCAGGACACTGAGTTGCACAGATGGGACCAAACCTAAGCACAGGTCTCCCATCCTCCTTCCTTCCATAGACATGTAAAAATCTCCTTTTCTGAATGAAAATTAATTGAACTGTATGGAGTTTGCCCTTTTAGAGGGATTTCACCACCAGAAAGGCTTCCCTGCAAGTCTTTCTACATACATTTAGGTAAAAGACTAAAAGTAAACCTGGTTTTCCTCACTATATCTTTCTTCAGCAGCTGCAACAGGCAGACTGCAAAAGAATTCTGGAAAAAAACAGTTACATGCCACTTACATAAAAGATACAGATGACTGCTTATCATAGAATCCTTTTCTCCCTTTTCAAAAGGCACACACAGCTACATGGACTCCCTGGTTGTGCCTCTTAAGAGTAGGGAAATAACAAGAGATAACCCAAATTATTCTTCAGTCCACCAAGGCATTGAGTTGTAAGCCTCAAAACATGAATCCTACTTCCACTTTAAAAAAAGTCTTAATGAAACATCGCATTAAAATTCTATTGGCATATTTCTGATCTTTTTCCCTTGATAAGGAAGAAGGTTTCTTTTAAAACGTGCATATAAAAAAGAAAATCAATCCAAATGAAAGCGGTAACACTGCAATTATTCTATCCTTTCCTATCAGGGAATAACATCTAGACACTTGTCAACAAAGCCAGAGTTGCATACATCATAAATCTTGTCCTCTGTGTATAATCACATTCTTATCAAGCATAAAGAAACACTCATTTAACTGCTAAGCAAGCCTGACCCACAAAACCTTGTGTTAGAGTCTGCTTTTTTTCTGACAGAGCCCAGACAGTGACTCTCTGGTAACAAAACGTGTGGGACACTTTCTTTTAGGAAAGATCTGTCTTCTGCTCTAAACTTTCTGCTTTCTCTTCTGTACCTTGTTCAGAATGAGGGAAGCTAGGTTACTCTGCAAAAGGGAAGTAAAAATCAAAAAAAACCCACAAAACCCCCAAACTAGGTAACACATGCACAAAAATGCACAATGCAGACACTGAATTGACTGATTCTATGCAAAGCCAGAATTCAGCACAAGCCAGAGCTCCTAAGCCTGGACAGAACCCAGCTAACTCCTGCCACACTCTCAATTTGTTTGTTAGCACAACCAGAACAGCCACTTATGAGACAGCTCAGTGGGTTCTGCACACATCAATCAGCACCTGAGCCAGCACACTGGGCCAAAGTGTCAGGCACTGAGGAGCCTGGTGGCTACACGGGAATACTGAAGAGTACAAGAGGATGCAGCCTCATGTTCATCAATCCCACTTGGAGTCTCCCTGCTGTCCATGCCTCACTCCCAGTAATCACAACACAGTATAGGGATAGCAAGCAGCGGCTCTGCAAGTTGCATCCTGTGTGGCTTATCAGCATCAGCTCCGCATGGTGCAAAACCACTTGAACTGCTTCCAGGTGGGATTCAGCCCAGAAGCAGAGTGACTACATTTACACAGCACTGCACACAAGCCAATTGGATACATGCAACCAGCTGGCCATCTCTGTCTCCTTACACAATCTACAACTTAAATCACAGGCAGAAACAGGAGCTCACTCGTAACTGATATTTTTTTTTTCTCCTTTTCAAATAGCTGCCTTAAGTTGAAACTCTGGGGGAGAAGCACTAAAAAAACAAACAACCCACGACACCAGAATTTCAAGTAATACCAGCAGGAAAATGCACTATTTCACTTCTGCTGTAAACCCCCAGTAACTCCGTGCTCTGTGTAGGACCGAAAACCTGACAAGAGACTACACCTGTTAAGGCTGCAATTCCCACAAAAGTTTTCTGCAGATTAATTCAACTAGACTATCAAAAAAACAGGTTAAGCCATCTTCTTTTGCTTAGCCCAAAAACATCTAGAGAGCACAATTACCACACAGACATATAACTAGCAGGGGTTCCTTTAAACCATTCCAAATGGCTACAGATGTCTATCTACATCTTGTCTCGCCTGCTCTCTCAACACTGCTTTTTCAGCACACACACAAGTGACTCCTGTACAGTGACTCTTCCCTCCCAGCACATTCAAAAATATAAATTTCCAAATCATTTAGGAAAGAAATAGTTTTCACTATGCATAGGAAACACACCATGCAACTCAAGTTTACCTCAGGAACTCAAACTACACACTGAAGCTCTACATGCTTCCCTGTCAAATATAGTGTCATATACAAAAAAAAAAAAAAATCAACTCCAACAGTTTAAAATTAGTAAAGCAAGCGTTTCATGGTTAAGTTTTCAAGTTGCACTAAAAGGATTTCAGAAGGACAAAGGCACAAATGTATAAATAAACAAACATCACACATTTCAACATCACAGAACTCCTCCCTCTGAAAAAATGTTTTAGCTGGATACTTCTCTGAAAATCTAGCAAAGTTGAGTTAGGGGCAGCTGAATCCCACAGGAGTAAACCAGAACCCAAGGTAGGCTCTGATTTTCAATTCAGTATTTCAGCTTAGAACACCCCGGGGGGTGCAGAGACACTACAGAAAGCTGCCTCAAAGCGTACATTACGGCCGCCTCTGCCCTCGGAGGCTGCGTTTCTTCACCAGCATTGACGTTCCCTGGCTCCTCATCCTCGCTGGCAGACACGTCAAGGAACTGCATCCCTCGCTGGCTCTTGAAATAGGACTCCTTCATTGTCCTCTGAGCTTCAGGAGTTTCTGGGACAGTGGAATACTCTGTGCCAGCCATTCCAATAGGAGAAAAAAGAGGAGACAATGACTTATGACTTCAAATATTTATCTGTGCTTACAGCATCAGGTAGCTGTGAGTGCTTTCAGAAACACAACAGCCACTTGAAGAGAACTCACATTTTTAAGCATGGAAAATTCCTGTAAGATGCATTCCTTAAAGTGGGTACTTACCTGGCAAAGGATCTTCAGCCCTCTTACATCAAACAAATGATTTTTATATTACAAAGTTTAAGAGACCACATATTTTAAGTTAATAACTACTTATTAAAAAATACATAAATAAATAAAGATTTTTTTTTTTTAGATAATGAATAATGAGGAAAATCCTCTGAACTACTGCCAGGCTGATTAGAACATGGATAGAAACACCGGCATATGACTGAAGAGAGAAAGATTAATGCACAGAGCAGAAAACACGACAGCTGCAGAGAGCATTTTCTGTATAAAAGAAATCTTGTGGAAAATAAATTTAAAATAACTCACTCTGGCAGCACTGAATGAATGAAAGAAAAAGATAAATCCTAGAAATGCAAGCAATTTGCTGACAAAGGAAACTGCACAGGCTTTGAAAGGAAAGGGCACCTAATAAACTAAAAAAATATGGTACCAAATGTTACAGAGTACGCTACAGAAAAAGAAGAAAACTACTTTAAAAGGGAGCTTAAAAGTGATTAAAGGGATGGAGGTAAATGTAACTCAGTGTCTATGAGGAAACATTAACAAGGGTTCAGTGACAGTTCAAAAAAGCAATCATTGAAGCGATAAGACTTCAAGCTGTTAAAGAAACTTCCATATCCAACCATCCAGGAGCCACTCTAGCAGCACCTGAGCTGGGACCAAGACCCCTTTGCAGCTACACATTCCCCACTCACAGTCACACCAGGTTTCCCAGAGCAGTCTCAGACATCCAGATCCCCAATATCCTTTAATCATGGCGCAGTAACAAAATCACAGCTTGAGCTGGTGCCTCTGAGAACGGCCCCAAACAAAAAAATCCTGGGCTTTTACACTCTCACAGTTTAAGTGCAGGAAAGTCTGGAGTCATCAGCTCCTGAGTGTCCGGTCCCCTGGCTGGGCCACAGGTACCTGGGCTCTTTGCTGTGCAACGGGTCAGCAGCTCCTGGCCACTTGCCTGGGGCTCTCCCCACCCGCAGCTCAAACTGCAGCCACGCACTGAGCTACGTGCACTGAACAGATTCCTCGACAAGGTGACCTTAGCCACACACAGGAAAAATCCCGGATAAGGGGCAGGAAAGTCAGCTACAAACTTCTGGGGAAGTTGTGTTTTAGTGATACTACTGTCAGTGTAAGTCCTCATATAAAAAGATCTTAAATCCTCATAATGCAAAGAAAGCATCATAGGCATCCTCTTCTAACACATCCATCCTTTCTCATGCGCCTGTAAACCAAACACCACCAGTGATGCTGCTAACTCTGGGACCACAGTTTTGGCTGGAAGTAAGGGTAGTTTCTTCTGCCTCCATTCACTAATGTAGAAACTTGCTGAGTCAAATTACTACAGAGTGTAACATCAGTTTTCAAAGCTGATTTGCCAGCAGACACTAGACACACACGAAGCTAGAATAAACTCATCTGATAGTCAAACGCAGAAAGGAGCTACATAGTGTTTAATTCCTTCATCTGTGATAAAAGACCTAATTTTAGTTATCATAAAAATCTAAACCTTTTCTATCTCTTTCAAATTACAACAGAGGATTATGGTAATGATTTTTAGAAGAGGCAAAAGTCTCACTTTGCATATTAATCTTGTTATTTTGAAAAGCACATGTAAATTCAGGAAAGCCTAAAAATTGTTAGTTCTGAAGCCGCAGTACACCATTCCAAGACAGACCTCCCTGCATCCAAGACCAACATGTTGGCAATGGAAGCTTCCTCAGCAGTACCTTCTTCTGTCTATTTTAGGAAGGAGATGTGTTGTCCTTGATGCAGTTGCTTCATCTGAAAACTGAATATGTTTTTAGATGAATACAGGAGAGGAGCAAAAGTGACCTTTGGAAACATGATGAAGTTGGGTTATCACGGCAAGTGATAGCTCACGAAAGGATAGAAACACGAAATGCATTAAAAAAATGTGATTGAATATCAAAGCAGGTCTCTAAGAAACATGAGAATTTTACATCTATTCTGAATTAACAGAACTAATCAAGGCAGTTTTCATAGATCTTTGCCTTGTAGAATAGACTAAATTCTAAAGATATTCCCCTTGCAAGCAGCATGACACAGAAATGACAGACACTCATAACAACTTCACTAAGAGACATCCTTACTGAATTTTAAAACAAAACACAAGGAAATTTTACAAAAATAGGATGGTCTTAAAAGTAATTTTATTCTTTACAGGACAAACCTTAGACAAGGTTTATATTTAAATAAAAAGAGTATTTACTGTTTCACTTAGTTATTCCTCATTTTAGTTTTACTTTATTTAGCAATTACTGTCTAGTCTTCATGACAGCTCCTAACTCCCATACCTATAAAATGCTGAGTTACCTAGAAAAAAAGCATTCTCCCTCTCAAAAAAAAGCCCAGTCTTCTCCTCTTCCTCCACCTATTTCACAGAACAGAGTTCCTTACTAAGTGGGGGAAACAGAAGCCACACATGTAATAAGGAGTCTTCATATTCAGAGCAAACTGTAACCTTGTAGAGTAGTAACAGAATAAAGTTATTGCTACAACATGTAACTGTTGGAGGGAGAATTTTCTGATTACAGGCAATTAAAAAGAACTATTAAGGAATGCCTGCAATCATAAGATCAGTGTTTGACTCTAAGGCCAGAAATAGGAACACTCATAAGCATCCCTACATGCACACATGAACATCAAAAGCAAAACCCAACAACCAATTTTTGCTCTCATAAAAAGAGAATACACTGCCCTTTAATTCTAAACATAACCTCCTACACAGATCATACATCACACTCTGAGAAAGCCAGCTTTTTCTCTCCCAAATGAAAACAAAGGTAAAACCAAAGCAAAAACTGAGGCAATACTTAGAGGCTTACGACATTTACTAACATTGTCCAACAAGCATTGTCAAACAGAAGTAACTTCCACCTAGTTTTGGAAAGCAGTATAAAGCACATGCTGCTGAAGTCTACAAGCTACTAAGTATTTCATTTTCAAAGGAAAGTCTTTTCCATTGGCTAAAATAATCCTGAATGTCAGTATTACTTCAAGGTGCTTCTTAAAGAAGCCCTTTTAAAGTGATGATTACTTCAACATATCTTCCCATGAACCCTCAGAAAACTTCATTAGGTACTACAGTCATCAGTTTTTCCCAGAAATACTCTAAGTAGAATTACACTCTATGAACTGAGACATAAGCAAAAGACAGGACTTCCTCAGATCCTAGAGAAAATGACAAGAGACAGAAAAAAAAGAGCTGTCCCAGTGCAAGTGAACTCCCAGCATTACAATCTCAAAGTGCAGTCATTTGGGATACATATTCAAACAGTACAGAGAGGATAACAACAAAATCAGCCACCAATACCAGGGTTATATATTGTAGTTTAATTTCATCTACAATTTTCATTTCAATTCATTGTTGAAGCTCAGTAAGCATGCTTTTTGAGATATGAATACAAATCTCATTTTGAAATGTATGTTGGCAATTATTCTAATTTGTGCAGCTCTGGTACAGCTCTGCTCCATTTCTACAACTGTGTAGAATAATCTCATTATCTTAGTACACCTAGCTATTTACAAAATTAAATACATCTAAATGAAAATTAAGCAGATGTTTCACCGTTTCCTTTACAGACTAAGAGAAACTATTCAGTAAATAATACCAATTTGTATGGAAAATTGTAGTAAGCTGCTCCAGTGTATTTTTCCAACTTTTAGCGATATTTTCAGATATAATTTGGTAACTGTCCCCAGAGTTGGTTTCTATCCCTCAGTTAAATGCTGTTCAGAATTATTCCCTACAACCTGGCTGCAAAGTCACTGCAGGCCTGTGTAATTTTGAATACAGACAAGTGTACAAAGACAACAATTCTTGTGGCCATCACACCACAAATTGCTTATTAAAGCATAAGGGGCGCATGTTCAACACAAAGCAACAAGAACCATGACCTACAGACACAACTGGGGTACAGAACAATCTACCAATATTAGTTGGTTCTGGGAAAACAAAACTAAAAAAAAAATAGCTAAAAAGATAATGGTGGTTTATGACACAACAGACATCATCTGACTATATTTTTTGAAGATGGATGACATTTATACAATCATATCACTTTGTTGGATGCATATTTCAGGGCACTTGATAAAACAGAAATCAGAAGAAATCTTTCAGAAATTATACCAAACTATTTGTGCTCCTGAAGGAAAAGGTCAGATTTCAAATTCTTTTTACATACACACTGTGGTTGCACAATACCAAAGGAAACAGAACAAAATCCCAAGTCATCAGCTATTTAATAGCATTTTTGTTTGTAAAAGTCAAATAAAGATCACTCTCCTCTTGTTTCCCCAGTTTCTTGAACCAGTATTTTGTTAATGACTTTGTTAGTCTTCAGGAGAAATGTGAGTAATTGCTGTCCTCACATGATTCATTGAACATTAGGGCAAGTTATTTTTGGTGAACTTGGTGCAAACTGCTTCTTGTACAGAATAACTCCATAGTCTGACTTGCTGTAGTAGTTAAGCAGTATAGAGCACACGGTGCCATAAACTCATCTTTGGGTCTTCTCCGTGACCATTCTAAAATAACAACAACAGAAAAGCTGACTTTTATTTGACCCAAGCAAGAAAAATTCTGTCTTCCTGACAGTAATTACATAATAAGGAAGACAGGCATGTGCTAATCAAATCTAGTCTTCTTTAAGTGCCTCATATAACTCAGACAAAATCTGAGTGTTCTATTTTTGGTTAACTTCTGTAGATGCAGAAATGTGATTTAATTTCTTAAAAGGTTATTAATTCTTTAAATAGGTTACATAACACTGCTGTGCAAACAAGTGGGAGAAAAAGTCACTAAACCACTTGACCTTCTTTAAACACTCACTATCTGTGAAAGATGAAACATTAAGTATATGCAGAGCACTACTATTACATCTCAATTTTAAATGTTAATTAGCACCCCAGTTCTACACCAGCATCTGTGCCCATGGATGCTTCTTTCAGTTGGACACTTGCTGTAATTCTGCCTGCTCTAGCACTCTACCCTGTTTCACTGTTAGCCACCACCACCTCCCACTAGTTGTCCTCACAACTACTTAGCCTGGCACTACAGTTCTTTTAGGCTGCCCTTCATCTTTTTATTACCTTGTATCTAAACTCATGCTCATGCCTCTAAATTGGGTATTACATCCCTTCTCCTCCACAGTCCTACCCCTGCAGAATCTAAGTTAAGGGAGACCAGCATTTTAAAAAAACAAGCACTAAAATTTGTTGGCAGTTATGGTCTAGCTACATGCTTACACTGACAAAGTCCACAGGCACATTAAAGGAAGAAATACTAAAATAAAGTAAATCACAAAGACAAATAAGCCACAAAATAAGCAGCACCCTCCATTACTTCACAACTACATTTGCAGTTCCAAAAGGGCCCCTGCACTCAGTAACTCCTCCACAGCACAAGACAATGATTTACCACAAACAGGAAGAGAACACCTGTTCCAAAGTACACTTCCTCAGAGCGCCCACTTTTCCATACGAGCATTACAAAGACACAGTGCAGAAGCCAGAACTGACAGTTGCTTGCTTCTTCTATTAAGTTCTCCCTGTCCCCAAAACAATCTTTGTGAGTGGACAGGTTACTCAAGCCTAGACTGGCAACTTACATGTTTTATGTGTTTTATTTTTAACACAGAACACTGCTTAATATTTACTAATGTAAATAGAAGAGCACTCAAATAAACCGAAAACAGTCAACCTGCACTAAACCAAAATTCAGGGAAGAGTAAATATCCATCTCCTGTAATTCTGACTTGGCTTGGCTTTAAAAGAGGAACTCCTCCTTGTGCATGAAAGGCTCTCTACTACTACATAGATAAGGTATTGTGAAAAACTGCCTTGCACCAAGAGAAAGTCATGTGCAAAAAAATGTAATTGAACAACATCAACATGTATTGTTGTTCCATTTCTGAATAAATGCATAGTCAAAGTCTGTCTCATCTCTCCAGTAACTCTTGGAACTTGACAACTATACCAGAAGTTACATGGAATGTCTGAGGAGTACCAAATAATCAGCAGGAGATACTGTCTGTTCTTCAAATCTTTCTCAGTAACAGGAAAGACCTACTGGTGAATGTAATTATGTAGCTGACAACGATTTCAGTCATCAGTATTAACCAACAAATCCAAACAGGAACAGCCAAAGGAAACCAATACACTACTACACAATCAAGTTTTTGACATTCCCATGAAAATCCCAAGCTTCTGCCCAAAAAGAGGACAAACACCACTACAAAACCATTAATCAGCTTCTGAGAATCTACTGATTCTCAGAAGGTCTCTCAGCTTCTTTACAAAACCAGGCCCAAATGAAAAAAACTGTTCTCTTTCTTTTGAATTTCATCTGTGATGCTCCACAACACATTAGCCAAGGACTCTACACAAAAAGTTAAGTCTACAGCGTTGCACGTATCAGACAAATAGAAGCCATTTGTTTCTTGAAAACCTTGAAATGTTAGCGCAAAATAGGTATCATTAAATAAATTTTATAAATAGAAAAACATAACAAACTTTCAATATTTAATTTGAAGCTTATTCACTCAGTTTAAAAAAAAAAGTTATTTCAGGTTATTGACTTTCCTGTAAATGCACAGGTTCAATGAGAAAATACACTGCTATAAATGAGAATACTTTTATGGAAATTGTTGCGAAACGTGTACACAGAAAAACACATTTGTAGAACACGCAAAGGGGGTAAAAAAACCCCCAAACAAACGAACACCAAAACAAAAGACAATTACTTTATTTCCAGAAATTAAGTAGTTACACTGCCCTCATGCTGCATGCGAAACACCTGACTCACCAGCTCTCTCTGTCACGTCCGAAGCCGGAGTGTCTGGCCAGTTGTCATCCGCACCTTCATCCTCATCCCCTCCAGCGGCACCAGCCGCGGCAGCAGCGTCAGGTGCCTCCGCCCGGGCCGCCGGCGGGGACGGCGACTCCTGCTCCGCTCCCTTCCCCTTCCTCTCGAAGCGGAACCGGTCCAAATTGTAGAGGCTCATATTCTTATTCTTAACCTTTCTGTGGGAAAAGCCAGGAAGGGGAGACAGCCGGCAGGGCCCGTCTAATATGGATCAGGAAAATGCTGCCGAAGGGACCGGCCGGCGCTCCCACAGAAACGCGAGGCCAGCGACGCTGTCAGGCAGCTGGACGGCTCCTGCCTGCCCATCCATCCGTCCATCCACCCTCTCTCCCTCTTCCCCGAGCTCCCCTGGCCTCCCTCCTCCTCTCACGGCTCCGGCTCCCCCCGGGGCAGGGGCGGCGGGCCCCACACGCACCTGT
>VZRS01000690.1:213380-245541 GCA_013398055.1 Ifrita kowaldi
GGCAGCAGTGTCGGCCGGCGGGAGGGCGGGATGAGGCCCGGCGAGCGGGAGTACGGCGCGCTCCCCTCAGGAGCGGCGCGCGGGGCTGCCGGCGCGCGGCGATGACGTCACAGCACCTCCCCGCCAATCGCCTCCGCCGGCCGCAGCGTGCGGGCGCGTGCGCCTTCGCGCCTTTTCCCTCGAGGGCGGCGGGAGCCGGTTCCCTCAGGGCCGGGGGCGGGAGCGGGGTCCGGAGCTAGCGGCGTTCCTGTGGGTCTGCAGGCTTTGGGTTTCGTGCGGCTGCCGCCGCGACCAAGCAGATTTGCGGCTTCCAACTCCAGACATCGCACGAGTAACGTTTTTGATACCAAATCGTCGCGTGTTCACACCCCGCCACCCCCTTCTAAGCTGAAAAGTTTGGGTGGAGAACCGCGAAAAGACCATCATTAGACACATCAGGAACCCTGAAATACGGGGTCGTACAATCATAGAGTAGTTTGGGTTGTGATGTCTATATAACTCAGGTCACAACAATAAAGTGCTTATATAGCTTGGATTATAAGATATCTATGTAACCTTAATATCAGTATAACCCAAATCATGACTTCTTATCAATGTAACTTAAAAATTACCAATATAACCTGAATCATAGCCTTCTATACTTATATGGCNGAAGACTCCCGAGCTGGGGAAGTGCATGAGCAGTGCAAAGAATTATCTAATAACCGTGAGATCATGCTATGTAAATTAGTTCCGGCACGTATGTGATGATGCTGTAATGACAGAGCAACATTAAGCAAAATTTTACTGTATAAATATACCACCGTACTTGACAAAGGCGGGTGAGTTAGGAGGAGAAATCCCCCTCACCACCAGCGCTGCAATAAACAAATACCTGCTCTATAGGCATCGGTGTGTGGGGATTTATTTCCAGCCTATCTTTCAGGCATCGGTTGGAAGGGTTCTTAAAGACATCTAGTTCCAATCCTCCTGCCCTGGGCAGCGGTGTGTTTTGTTAGACCAGGCTGCTCAAAACCCATTCAACCTGGCCTTGAAAGCTTGAACTCCTCTGGGCAACCTGTTCCAGTGTCTCACCACTGTCACAGCAAAAAAATCTCTTCCTAATATCTGATTTAAACCCACTCTCTTTAAGATTGGAGCCATTCCCTCTTGCCCTGTCCACTTATATGCTCTTGTAAAAAGCCCCTCTGCATCTTTCTTGTAGTCTCCCTTCAAGTACTGGAAGGCCACAATTAGGTCTCCCCTGAGGCTTCTCCTTCACACTGAACAATCCCAATTCTCTCAGCTTTCCCTCAAAGGAAAGGTGCTCCATCCCTCTGACCTTGGTGACCTTCCTCTGCGCCCAATCCATCAGGTCCATGTCCTTCCTGTGCTGGGAGCCCAGAGCTGGATGCAGCACTGCAGGTGGGGTCTGACCAGAGCAGAGGGGCAGAATTCCCCTCCCTCGCCTGCTGCCCACACTGCTTTGGATGCAGGACACGTTTGGCTCTCTGAGTGCACATTGCTGGGTCATGTCCAGCCCCTCACCCACCAGCACCCGCAAGTCCTTCTGGGCAGAGCTGCTCTCGATCTGTTCCTTCCCAGCCTGCGTTGATACCAGGGGTTGCCCTGACCCACGTGCAGCACCTTGCACTTGGCCTTGTCAGACCTCATGAGATTCCCATTGACCCACTTCTCAAGCTTGTCCAGGTACCTCTGGTTAGTACCCCATCCTTCCAGTGTGGATTTTGGGCAGTTTCCAGCTTAGGTTCCTCAACATGTTTCCAGCATTTTGTTCCTTTCGACAGAATAGGTGGGTAAACACCTTCTTTTTGCTGTCTCGGGTCAGGACCTGCTGCCATGGTGGATTTCAGTGGCTGTGTGGTCACAAGGCACATGCAACTGGGTCTGCAAATGCATCTGAGGTTACCTGGTATTGCACAGAGAACCTTGCCAGGGTTGAAATGGTGGCCTTAAATAGTGAAGTGGTAGAGAGGTACTGAAACTGCCTTTACACGTCTGCCCTTTCAAATACCAGCCACCTGTGAAATAAAGTGCTTCAAGGCCTGGCAGAAATGAATAAGCATTGTACTGGGGAGCCAGGTGCAGCAGCTAATAAAGACCTTCTGGAGAGATTATGCTAGCTAACAGAAAAACAGAAAAAGAAGCCACTTCCCCATCCATCATGGCGTCTCTCTGGGCTCACAGGATGTTCCTTCACCCTTGAAGTTATTTGCCTTTTAAATTGCAGTAGCCAAACGCCTGGGAAGTAAAAAGATTTGGAGGAAATCAAGCTTCAGTGAAGATGTCTTGCCTTCACATCAAACATTAATCTAAAATTCAGGGAACAGATGAATTTAAATTTGTTGGAATCTGCGTTCTGCTAATCCCAAATACAAATAAGTGTCAGTGTAAATGGAACAGAAGAGTGATTTTGCCCCCAGAGGTGGATGCCAAGGCACAGGTGGATTAGCAGACTGGCTGGTGTCTGAACAATGCAATTCAGAGATCATCTGAGGTTATCCCCTGAGGTTATCCTCTGAGGAGGACTAAACTGTGCTGGAGAAGGAGTGCCTGGGCTAGACTCACTATTGACATATAAAAAGGCAAGAGATCACGGGCTTTCACGCAAAGAGCAGGTCAGTGTGAAAATGGGAGAGGGTTTTGCCTGTCAGCACAGGCTCAGATTCCTACCAACTTGAAATTCTGCCCACTTAAAAGGCAAGTTACTCCAAAAATGGGAATAAAGACGCTTGTAGGTGCATCAGAAGTAAAGCTGGGCGTGGGTTAGAAGAGGAAAAAGTATGGTCCATGAGGACACTTTTACTTTAGCTCAGGGAATTTGGCTCCTTTTGGGGACCTGATAACCATAACAAAGCTCAGGAGCTTCTTTGCAAAGCTTTAGTACTGCTGTTAGCACCCCTGGTGTGCTTGCCTCACACAAGCTTATTGCAGCACACATGAGCATCTGAAGGTTAAGGACTCTGACAAGACTTAGACCCCTTTTTCCGTGAGGAAAGGATAACAAACTGTGCATGTGGTAGATGTCAAGTCACATGGTTTGACTGACTTGGAGGACACAGTCAAACGACGTTGTTAAATGTACAGAGACAAAGGAGCTGCGAGGCTGCAAAGCTGAAAGAGTGATGTTTGAAAAGTTGAGAAAAGAACGATAAAACAGGAGAAAGTAAGTGTAAAGGGGAGCATGCACTCAGGTCGGTCTGTGTTTGTGACTCAACCAGGCAGTCAGGAGCACCAGTCTTGGGGGAAAAGATAAGAAAAAAGACATGAGTTTCAGAACCTGGAAGAAAAAGCAAGTTCAAGATAAGAAAACAGTGAAAACGAAGGGGATTAAATAGAACACTCTAGAACATGCCAGATTTTAAAAGCATTGCGTTTACAGGAATTATCATGAACCTAGAAAATGCTGCAGCAGATTACTTCAGTTTTTACAGCGCTTTGAACTTGAAAAGGTTGGGTAATTGGTAGGTATTAGTATTGTTAACAAGCTATCCTGAATTCTTGGCAAGCAAGGCAGGCAAAACGTCTTTTTTGAGGTGCTAATGACACTGGTTAGACAGCTCGAGCTTACTGGAGAACTGACAGATTGCTGTCTGCTATTGTTTTGAAGGCTGATTTGTGAGTTTTTTTTGAAGAATGGCAGCAGAAAATTGAAAAGAATCTATTTATATACAGAATTGCTTTACATGCAACATTAGAGCTGTTACATTTGTCTTGTTTTTGCTTAAGACACAGTTTTGTTGCTATGCCAGTGATAGAGGAGCATACCAGATGGTATGTAGGTCTTCAGAGAACTTAATGAAGGTTTATAGATCAGTGGTATATAATGAAGGCCCAAACACTGAGAGAAGCTAAAGAAAACAAAAATATCAGTTTAAAATCACTCATTTTGAAATCGATGCAAATTGAATTTGCATTGTCTTTAGCAGGAGGAAATTCAATTTTAAGAGTTTGATGACAGGAGTTAAAACCTGGTGAGACACAGAGTCACATTCTGTGTTACGTTTTGCAAATTGGCAAGGCAGTAAAATTGTTGTTCATTAGTAAATAATCAGCCAAGACAAAATGTGTCTACAGCCATTTCTGACAAGAAATATTGTTTCAACTGTTGTTCTTTCACCTTTGATTCATGCCCTTTTTGTGCCCCATCGCTTCAAGCAACTTTGTGTTAGGGGAAGGTCTACCTCAGCTGCCACATGAGAACCCACTGAAGCTGTACTATAGTATAAAATCACCAGGGTGTGTGACAGGTAAATGCTTACAGCACTTCTGTTGGGGCTTGCCCCCAAACATTGTGTAGGATAGATGGAAAGTGGTTTTTGCTTTGTTATAAATTGTGAGCAACAAGACCAGTTGTCAAGTACAGTTGGGTTTGTACTTGATTCTAAATAATAATTAAAAAAATTCAGAAATTCTATTAAAATGTTAGAACTAATTCAGCTGCCACTGAAAAAGCAACAATAGTTGTATGTAGCACATGATGTTGCTGTAGCAACCTCACCATACCTAAAAATATAAATATCCAAACTATTTTGTTGTGGGAGCTGCACAGTGATGGCAGGGTAAGGCCTCAGGTTGGAACTGTCTCTTTTCTCACTTACCCAAGGGTTTTTTCCTTTTTAATGTCCACTGCATAGACAGGGGTTTTTTTCTATTCAGCAAACAATAAAAAAGAATACCCTTTGGGAAAGAATAAGAGAATAAGGCTGGTTTTGTAGTATGACAGGTTTTAGATTGGTATTACTTTATATAAGTATCATTTTCTATGTGTATGAAGATACTTTAAAGCTGTCTGATGTGGTTCATGTTTTCTAGGAAAATGAGCCATTCTACTACTGGACCACCATTCTAGAACATTTCTACTTCTTTTTTTTCCTCCCCTGAGGTTATTTGAGGTAATTTATTTCCAGTACTGTTGTCTCAAGATTGAGCTTGTGGTATATATATTTATTTTGTTGTTGTTGTTTTACTTGTAAAAAAGTAACCACATTTTATTTATTTTTCTCTACTTCTCTGAAGTGAGTTAGTTGCTCTTTCTAAGTTTATATGTATTTGATTAAGAAACAAGAGAGAGAAAAACATGAGTGTAGACTTTCAGACATTGTGCTTGCTACCCATGTCATTAATTTGGGCAAATGTTCTCTCAGAAATCAAGCTAACCATAACCAAAGGTCTGGCTAGCTCTCAAAAGGCTGTGGCTTGTCAGAAACTATGCATCCATGATACTTCTGCTGGGGTTTTTTGTTTTAACTTTCAGGTGAATATTACTTACAAGCACCCACTGAATTGTGGATAAATCTGCCTAAGGCTGGAACACCAGTTTCACTGGGACAATCGTGGAGTTGCCCATTTTGTTCTGCTCCCACACAGCAGATCACCCATGCAGAGTTCCCCACAGGACTGCAGGCTATCTTTAGATCCTTTAAACCATTTATGATAACACATAGTCAATGGATGATCATCTACTGCCCAATTTGTCATCCCTCAACACCCCTGATTTAATGGCATTCCTACACATCCTGAGCACTTAGAATCTATGTTAAGTCAGAAGATTATGCTAGAAAGGAAAGCAGTAGTTGCTGTTTATTTATTACATGAGTTAAATAAATTTGAAAAAATGCAGCTTCATCAGAATCAGTTTTGCCTGAAATGCTGAGTATGTGACCTTTGGATTGAAAAGAAGGGTCAGAAGTGTATGAACATACACCGTTATCAAGGATTTTGGTTTGTTACCTGCAGCTGAGACCTCCCATAGTGTTTGCAAATCACAGACAGATCACTTTTTTGTTTCAAGGAACCATTTTGAGAGGAGCATAACCTCAAAAGTGCAGGCCAAGAGGTATTTTATACCTCCTGAGTCAATTGAAACAAACACATTTCCAGTGTGTGCTTCCATGCTTACTTTTTAGCTTACTTCTGTCAGGCTACAGTGCTGTAACTCCCCTATACTGTGGCACTTCTGACATTGTGTAGTGCAGAAACTGACAGAGTGAAAATGAACAGGAAATTCAAGTTCTTTGACCCAGCATTCATATAACTGTCCCCATAATTCACCAAAACAATGTCACAGGGCTTGCATAAATACATGCACAGGAGCAAATACATATTTGCACCAAACACTTTTACAGGGTTTTGTTTTTGGTGGGGGTTTTTTTTGTTGTTGTTTGTTTGGGGGTTTTTGGGTTTTTTTTCTTGTTTTGTTTTGGTTTTTATTGTGTTTATAAAACCTGATGCATCTATTTTTCCCCAGGTACTTTTGAGTGAGAGAAGGGCTGAACTGGACTTCTGAAAGAGTACCTTTCAAGAACAGAATCTGGCCTTCAGCAAATCAAATCCATTCACTAGCATGTTATTACTGCATGAGCAGAAGCAGAGTTCTGTCATGTACTGTTCTGAGTCTCAAAAGAACTGGAGCAAGGCATATACAATCTTTCATTACATACACTTATGTGTTATTTTATGCCCCTTTGTGTTTAATTTATGCTTTTAAATTCTAAGACCTCATTTTACTGCAAATGAATTGCTAAAAGAATCTTTGCCTGCACTGGATGAAAAAAATAATCTAATCCTAAAAATGCATAGGCCAGTTATTTTTCTAAGAGAAAAACTCAAAACGTCCTTCAAGCTGTTTTTATACTTTCTTCAGGTTTCTTTATAACCTACTATAATTTGTTACTTCAAATCTTGCTATTTAGAAGCTGGAGGAATGGTTTTTGTAAATGCACACAGAAAGAGAGTAAGTACAGGTACACCTGCCCTTCTAGGATCAGAGTTCCTTCCCTCTTTTCTGTTTCTGTAACTGGAACAATACACTTTGTTTCATTTTATTTTACATTCAAGGAAAATAAGCCTCGTTCCTAAAAACATATCTTGATATTAGAGAAATATTTTTACTTCTCTTTTCCAAACTTGAAAATCTCATTAAGAAGCTATCTTTAAAACTTTGGGATTTAGAAAGGTCACACAGGTAAACTGGGATTTACATGATGTTTTTTTACTGCTGTTTAATCTAACACTGTCATATTATTATAAACTTTGCAAGAAAGGATTACTGTTACTAGGCTGCATTTAACTGTTTGCACACAGTATAAGCTTCACACATTTGGGGAAAGCATGACAATTTCCTGTCCTATCTATGTAGTGAGATTTTATATTTACTCTAAAGTGAAAGATAATTTTCAGGGCTGTGACACAGCCAAGCTTGAAACACTTTTAATGAGAAAGAACTATTATGCCAATAAAATGCCAAGAAGTTATAATCACTTAATGCACACCCACGCCCTCACCCCCCCACACACCTAGGGAGCAGCAGCCAGCATGGATTTGTGAAAATGTGCAATGTCAAACCAATTTAGTTTGTTTTGAAGCAGAGCAGGAAGGTTTATGAATATGGAGAAAACAGCGAATGTTATCTGTGTTGGCTTCAGTAAGGCTTTTGGCAGCATGTCATTGTGACAGATCCATCACTTGGGGTATCCTATGGCATACCCATAAGCCATAGAAACACACCCCAGATCGATTTCCAGAATGGATTAATGGCCCAATAGTGAGTGGTCAGTATAGAAGAATTTATCATATGGGGGTGGGGATGTTCATGTGGCTTTTGTCCAATCCTTATATTTACTACCCAGGTCACAGGATGCAAACTGCAGATGACACCAAACTGAGACAGGACTGTAAGCATGCTGGAAGTACTACACTGAAATCAAGATTAAAATCCAGAGTGATCTTGCAGATTTAAGACATTGTTAGAAAATTATTACACAGCAGCAAAAAAATCACTGTTCCATACAGGATCAAAAAGGAAAAAAATAAAGAGTGGCATAAATACAGATAAAAGAGATGAGGAAAAGAGTAGCTTATGTAACCATTCTTCTGGAGAAGCAGAACTGGTAGTGATAACAGATCACACCACTATGAAAAATGGAAATGCCATGTTTGGTTGTACTAAAACAGTACATTCCAAAGACTTCTCTTTTCTTTGAGCAGAACTGTTATGCCCAGTGCCCAGTAAGGCAAGAGCACTGTGTCCAGTTCGGGATATACAGCTTGTTTTATTGTGGCTGATAGTTCAGAAACCGCCTCTGTTTATTGTCATTTCTTGAGATCATGGCCTTTAAGGAAATGTTTAATAAATGGGATGTACTGAATATAAAGCAGGGAATACCAAGGGGAGCATGTCTGCAAGTACACATAAAAACACTGCAAGAGGTAGACAAACATCTGTCCCCTATTTTCATGGAAAACAGAACATGTAGTGATTGCATTAGGCTTAAGAAATTCTTTCAAATCACTGAGATAATTAAACATTGGGGTATAACATCTGGTGAGATTGTGAATTCATCATCATTAGAAACTTTTAAGAACCAGTTTGGCAAACATCTGTCGAAGCTGACATAGTTATAGTTGATCCTGCCTTCAGGCAGAGAAAGAACTGGATGATCTCTTGCTGCCTCTTCCAACTACATTTTAAAAATTATTATTTCTCTCTCTTACTCTGTTTCCTTTGTCTGCTTTCCCCAGCTCCCTAATCTGTCTTCTTGCACCTGGTTTTGACAAGAACAACATGGGACAACTCGGAAAGTCATGCAGACCTCATGGGAGCTTTCCTTAGTTAAGCCTTTTAATTAATTTTTACCGTATGAGACAGAAATATCACATAAACAAGCCCATGCAGTTGATTTTAATACATTACAGTTTTCTTTGGTCAGTATGTACATATATCAAACGAGAAAAAACAGTGTTTGAGTCTATTTACAATATGGGTTCTAATGAGACTTTCAGAGATGTAACAACCTCCCAGATTCCCAGCTCCTTTTAAGGTAAGAACATAAAGGGGGAAGAGGCAAATGCTGAATAAAGGAGTGGATCTCAAGCTGTGATGAACAAGCCTACAGGTTCTAGAGATAGATGCTACTGCCTCTAAATACCTGCTGCTTCTTCCCCCATGGTCTCTGCCCCTCTCTAGCTCAGGGATGAGAGGAAAGTCAGTCCCATGGCTGCATGGACAGACTTCCCAGCCCCTGACAGGGACTGCAGCTGTTGCTGGGGTCAGGGATCCACTGGGCTGCCAGGGGCTGGGGCTGGCAGGGGTTCTTTTATCCTGCCAACCACACTTTGTGATGATCGTCAAAAAGACAGACAGAAAACTGTGGCAAACGTAGAAATGGGCAACTTTCTTTCTCTTCCTGCAATCCCAGCACAGACATCACCCAGCCATTGCATCTCCAGCCTCAGAGGTGGAGAAATCAAGCTGATAAGCAGTCCATAAAGCAGCTAGCAACCAATGGATACGATCCATAGAAATACCATGTTGTCCCTGGTTTGTTCCCATACAACACATTTTCCTCTCTTTCACTGTGGGAGCCAGCACAAGAGGAGCTTGGCATCACACAAAATTAATCTCCAGAGGTTTTTTTTATTTCTAATGGTTTATATTTGCTTCTTTTTGAAGGGCAGGGCAAGGGGAATGGTTAATAAGGGTTTCTGAAGACTTGCTTCACATTTTAAGGCTTTGTTGACATTTTCAATTAAGACAGAATAAACCTTTTGGGACGAAAACAAATGTGCCTCTTAATTGGCATGGCACATTAAGCACAAATAAACACAATATATATTTCCTGCAAAGCATAAGCTATTTACTAAGTATTCCCTAGCAAGTACTGTGGTGCCTTATTTTCTAACTTCCTGGTATGCTGACAGCTCAGTTTTCAAATACTCGTGAAGTCATTAACATTTTTGTCACTTCTGTCTTAGCTTGACAAGCAAATGATTTTAAAGTACATTCTCTCCTTTAAAAAAACCAAGAAGAATAAAATACATATTTTTAGGCCTTTCTCTTTTGTGGGGCTATTTGGTTAAACAATTTAATTATGACAGAATTTTTCACTGAAGCAAGGCAACTCCAGCATCTGCACGTCACAAGTCCAATTACTGCTCCATTGATGTTTTGAGTACCACTCTGAAGAATTCTCTCGCCACTTCTATCAATAACAAAGAATTAATTGTGTCCTAAATACTGGCCCACTAGCGATTTTCATTTTGGGCAAAAATCTTGTCATCAGGCTCGTAAGGAGGGAGAGCAGTAACAGGGACGTTGCTGATTTAGGAACCAAAGCAAGCTCATTCTCCTGGCCACCAGGGGGAGAAAACTGCCACCGACATTTATAAAGTGCTCAAAATCAACTTAAAGATGAAACTTTTTTCTTACTGAGGCTTTTTCTTACTGAGACTTAGGTCCTTCAGTTTTTTTACTGGATTATTTTATGAGAAAATGTAAAAGTTTTTTTTTCTAAACTACTGTAAACTCCCCAGTGGAATGCAATTTTACTTAATTAACAAATGTAAAATAATTATCACATGGGTCATATTCTTTCTTTCTGTTAATGTTGCATGCTACCGTATTTTAAAGCTAATCCTATTATTTCTGATGGGACTGAGTGCACAGTAAGACACAACTCAGCATAAGTAAGTACAGAAAAATATTGCTGTAAGTGAAAGGAACAAATCTGTTCAAAGCAGGGTGACACAGGGTGACACATACCCACCCCTTGGGCCTAGTATAAACTCTGAACAAGAATAGAAAAATAAAGAAAAAGAAAGAAAATGCATTTAAATGTTGACCTGGTACTCAAGGAGAGGAATGTGCATTCAAATTACCTTCGGAATACAAGGAAAGAAGTTTCGGGGGGCTGGGTCTTGTTGGAACAACTACTAAAAATGTATCTGAGATTAAATGGTAACAAATGCGAGTCCTTCAATGTAGTTACTGTTACTGATATTGTATCTTGCATCTCTCCTTCTGAGCAGGTATTCAGCGTGATTTCCTCACGTATCTTCTGATATTGTTTTTTCCACACATTTACATTCATTGTGGGGGAAAAACCCACAGAAAATAGGATTTATGGCACAAAAGCAAGTTCTATGAAGGGGCTGTTTATAATAGAGCTCGACTTTTTAAAGTGGCAGCTGACCAGATTTAAGAGTTGCCGTGAATTTTTAATCTCAATTAGGGCTAAAGCTGAGTGCACCTTGCAGTCAGGCACACGAACTTGGGGTCAGGACGAGGTTTTGGGTGGTGTATCGGTAGCCTTCAGCCCTAGTAACCAAAAAGGCAGAAGTGATGCAACAGCTAATGTCCACTAGATGCCAGGCTTCCTTTGCGGAGCAGAGCAGTGGCGCCGGCTTTCCGCACGCTTTGTACCGATGGCCTCCGAGGTCTCCTTTTCTCTAGTGCTGTGCACAGAAGCTTTAATGTTTAGCACCAAATCCTGATCCCGTTCAGGCTGCCTCTGGGTGTAGCACTGTTACCTCTCACAAATTTTCAAGAGAGGCAAAAGGCTTCCCAGAACAACTAGAAATAGGAATTATCACTAAGAAGAATTGGGTGTTTTCTGAGTCCCTCGTTTTTGCACAAGCAGAAAGCTCCCAGTGAAGAGAATGGGATGAGTTCTGTGATTGACGTACTCAGTCTGCTAACAAACCTAGCTGAACAGCGGCAAGGAAGAATGCTGGCTGCCTCCTGTGCTCCTGCTGCCATCATCAACAGGTAGGTGACCTCCAACCTCTGGCTGTCATCAAGTAGGCCAGGCAGCAGCCCAAAATATTGACTTAAAATGGCATTGGGGCAATATTTGCTTTCTGATAATCTTGCTTCTGTAGTTGAGAGAGGTTTCCAGAGTGCAAGCATCCCTCTGTCCGGGGGGAGAGGGGGATGGTGGGCCAGTAACTGTCCATCAGTACCTGGGGCAGAGCACACTCTATCTCTCATGATGGACCAGCCAGAGCAGCAGCAGGACTGCACACTCCTCCAGGAGGTCAACAGCTGTTGGCAGTGCTGCCCCCACACGCTGGCACAAATTCAGGCTTTTCTGTTGGGATTTGGGCCACCTCTAAGAAAATGACAGGGCTATGGGAGGCCACACTGGCTCCAATTTCTGAAGACCAAAGTTGTGTGGTGCTTGTGGTCTTACTAAATGGAATAGTCTTAGTAAATTCCAATTAATCTTTAGAATCACAGAGTCATTTAGGTTGGAAAAGACATTTAAGATCGTTGAGTCCAACCATTAACCCAGCACTGCCATGTCCACCACTAAACCATGTCCACAGATGCCACATCTCCATGGCTTTTAAACAGCTCCACAGATAGTGACTCCAACATTTTCCATTATATAGGTAGCTTATCCCTATTCTTCACAGCCCTTTCTGTTAAGTTTTTTTTTTTTATACTGTTTTAAACTTTTTTTCCTAATATCCAATCTAAACCTCCCCTGGTACGACTTCAGACCATTTCCTCTTGTCCTATTACTTGTTACTTGGGACAAGAGACCAACCTGGCTACAGCTTCCTCTCAGGCAGTTGTAGAGAGAGATGAGGTCTCCCCTAAACCTCCTTTTCTCCAGGCTGAACAGCCCCAGCTCCCTCAGCCGCTCCTCACAGGACTTGTGCTCCAGACCCTTCCCCAGATCTGTTGCCCTTCTCTGGACTCACTCCAGCACCTCCATGTCCTTCTTGTAGTGAGGGGCTCAGAACTGAGCACAGAATTTGAGGGCACTCTCACCAGTGCTGAGTACAGGGGCATGAATCCTTCTCTAGCCCTGCTGGCCACACAATTGCTGATATCTTAGTTCAGCTCTGTAGTTGTTTGCTGTGAGTAGGCACCTTAATTTTAAAGGAATGGCTGCAGAAGAAAATACCTGATTTGAGTAAAGGCCTCTGGCAAGTTAGAAGCTACATTAGTTAAATTACCTCTTGTTAACTTAGAATATTAACTACTCAAAAATGACTACCTATATTATTCAGAAATTCCTTTCTTGAATTCAGAATAGGACAATGGATATGAAATCTGTCTGGAAACCATAACAGATCAATTAGTTTTAAAAAATCACTACCAGAAAAAAATAATAAATGCATAACATACTTGCCTCTCTGCAACTAACACAGTTTCATAAAAAAAAACCACAAAAGAGAAACTTTGATTCATTCATCAAAATCAACTTTGGCAAATGGACCTGTTAAGAAGCATTCAGTATCCATGTTTATTCTCTCTGCTCTCAGATTTTGTCTCTATGGGCCCTGTGTAGATCTGTGGTATGATTTGTGAAGCTTTTACAGACTCTGAGCAGAGACCAAGGGGTCTGAGAAAACCACGGAGTGAAGCAGTTCTCTGCTCACCTACCAGCTCTTCCCTATAATCCTGCCGTACACTACTTGCTGGAAACAATTAGGGGAATAGAATAGGGTGCTCTGCCACTTTGCCTGTCATCAGCCTCCCTGTTGAGATCAAGTTGCATAAACGTTAATGGTCCTGCCCGTCTCATGCTCAGCGTTGTCGCATCCCTAAACTCTGCAAAACTTAGGGTTTCAGTCAGAGTTATCAATGTATGTGAAAGGATTGCTGTTAAACTTTGCCAGCACTGTGAGCTGGAGTTTTATTTTAGAACTCAATTTTCCTTGTGAGCAAAAAGGAAAAATGATGAAATCGGCTACTAGAATCACACACAGGAGAAAATGTTATTCCCTACCCACGTTAGAGGAACCAGCCATTTTACACTGGGCAGATCCTCGCAGATAGAGACATTTCTTTATTCATGTAACTCAGTGAGTGGTAAATGAGGCATGCTCACAGAAGTTATTTGGGATGGAAATGAGTCTAATTAGTCTATCCAACTTAGGAATAGCACTGTGAAGCAAGTCCGGGGAAGTTGGGAGTTAGCAACAGAAAGAACAGTGGAGAAACAGAGTTATGTGTTTTCCACAGTTAAGCAGAATATTTATTTGAGGTTTCATCTGACAGAATAAACAATAGATAAGGGGACAGTTCAAGCAGGCAAACATTTCTAAGAAACTAGCTTAAAAACATTCTTATTTTAATTGCATTGTCTGTAAGTAGCCTCCTGCATATTCCTGCCTTAGTTTTCAACTTCATAATTTGTTGTACAGTAAACAGTAAAAAGCTGCTCAGTTACTTTAGAGCTTTCTCAGTGGGGCAGATGTGCTCCAAACTTCAGTCATACCAATAAAAATTGGTGTCTTTTGAGGTTAGCAAGGGCATAACAGCGATTTTAAAATAAGCTGCTAGAATATGTACATGTATTTTATGTACTGACAAATCTTTTAATCTGAGAGAATCACATCTAGTAATGAATCGCATTCTTGGAGTGAATAATTCAGCCCTTGACGCCAACCTCTGAGGGAGAATATTGTGGTCATGGTGTCTGAACAGTGTGGTAGCTATGGCTACCTATATAATTCTTAGCAATGGAAAAAAAACTGACAATGACATTAAATTTAATCAGGTTCCCCTTTTCTGTGGTTCCCACTGGGATGAGCCACTAGTGTCTTGCCTTAAATATTCAAAGCCTTCAAAGTTTGCATGTGTTCATATACTGGGACAATATCCTGCTAATACAGAACAATGGATCTGTCATGTATTTCTCCTGTGGGTAGCCGTAAGTCTGAATTTAGTTAGTATAGGGTATTATGATTGCTGCTTCTTTAGTGATTGTCTTTACATTAGTCTTCACTTAGAAGGAAGAAGAGCAGTAATGAAATGTAGCAAAAATACAATGAACTTGGCTATTTTGGTTTGGAAATATGGAGCAAAGGACTGTGTCTTCTTAAAAAGATCCAGCTTTATTTCCAGTCACACTTCATCTGATATGAATGAGCTGGTACTACATATCACATGGCTGAATACATTTGGGAAACATGACCTAACATATATTTAGGAAAGAGAGCTTAGAAGCAAACTAGAGTAGTTAAATGCACAAATTCTTTGAATTCTCATTTGGTAAAATTCATTAATTCTTTTTGTGTTTTGTTGATAAAGCTGTGAAAATTTGACTTTTATGAATTAATATTTACTAGTGCAGGAACTTTCCTTAATCTGCAGTAAAAGTCAGCAGTGAAAAAGTTGAAACTGACTAAATATTTTTGAGTATTGATTTGAAGCAGATATTTTAAAACACAGTCCTCGAAAACCATTACTTTGTTTATTTTTAAGTGGGAAGGGGGAAAAAAAGAAGCATATTTATTGCTGTTAATTTGGAGATAAAAGTTTCACAGCAGGTAAATGTGCCACAGGAAAAACTGGTGTCTGTACAGTTAAGCACATTTGATAGAAAATTTTTCCTTCCATTTGTATTTCTTTGGAGAGTCCCTGTGACCAGAAAATTACCAGATCTGTGACGATTTAATATTTTCTCTGACTTTTTTTTGTAGCTTAATGGTGCTCATCTCTTTTTGCCTGGCATAGTAAACCCAAATCTATTCTTAATACTTTCTCAGAGCATCAAAGCCACGAATTTGAAAGCATCCCTAGTAAGGTGTGCCTTCTCTCACACACATACTCATGAAGGAATACTGGTAAGTGAACACACTGCCACAATTTCCACATGGAAATAAAAAAAAAACCAGAAAACAAAACCCTTGAAAAGAGATGACTTCCTCTGCACACCACATTCTTCTAAACTTTATCTCATTACATGATTGGAATGAAAACTAAAAAAATGCCGCTCTCTTCTACAATACAGTCCATCATAAAGGAAACAGGATGTCAGCCACCTTTATTTATTTTTCTAGGTTATTATACAGTCATATATGCTACTCATGATCTTTCTGCCTGAATGCTTCTCACAGTTATGATGGATTCATGTGAAAGAAAAATAAGATCATTTCTCTTGCCCTTTCTTTGCTTTGTTCAGAACAGAGCAAGCACACAGCTTTGTTCTATTTGGTTTAGGTAATTTAACATTAAAGAGTTAGATGTCTATTAAACATGTAGCAAAGACTACATACTTTTATTTTTACATCATAAAATCCATTCTGCGGGGAAAAAAAAACATCCAAAAAGTTTGTTTGAGCCAGTGCAGTTTGCATCCCAGCTAAAGAATCAAACTCCACAGTTTGATCGGGGCCGTCAGTCTCATCAGCCTCAGTCCCTGAAGCTGCAGCACACCAGGAATAATCTAACAGTAGAACCAGGCATTTAATTTTAGCTGAAAATAACAGCATCTTTTTAGGTGCAGTCTGTCGCTATGGGACCCCAGAAATTCTTGCCCAAACAGTAGCAAGAGCAGGGCTGTCCATGTTCCCCAGACACACTTGCTTTCTCCACTTGGGGATTTTCTCCAGGTGGGATGCAGAGACTCTGGCCCTTTGTCTAGGTCTTTACAGGCTGCCCCCCTTAGCGCCAGCCTCTTGCTCTGAATGCAGACTTCACACCAGTGGCTTTTACACATGCACAGGCTGATGACACAGCGTGTGTGCAGTAGTTCCAGTTCTCCCCCAATTTAACACACACATGAAGGTCGGACGTCTCGGGCTCCCCATGGATATGTGCTGCAGAGCACATGCTTCCATCCAGGAGACACCAGATAAAAATGGCAAATCTGCCCAGGACTTCTGGGTACCTTCAAGGATGAAGAGAGGAATGAATTCAGCTTGCATGAATTCTCTGCTCCTCCTTGCTCATCACCCAGATGTTCTTGGTGGTGATTGCCGAGCCCTGCTGCATGTGTACAGATTTTGGGTTGAGATCCCTCCACATTTTAATCCTGTGTTTGATGCTGTTGTATGAACACTGATTCAGACTTTGATGTAGGTTTGTGCTGGTTTGGCCAAAATCTAGCAATATATCCTCTGAAAGAAAAAACTAGGTTACAACCACCCTTCTCNAAAACATCTGTAGAATTAGTAATCCAGTTTTATTTTTATCATTTTCCTTCAACCTCCCCTCACCAAACCCAACTTATCCCTCTTACTGCTGCTTCAAAAGCTTTGCTTTACAGGTTGTATCACTGATATGATAACGCCAGAAAAAAGGCTTAGGAGAATAATCACCCCAAGCCTGTTGGCACCACAAAGTGATGTCTGGTCTAATTAAGGCCTAATAATGAGCTACATCTTAAGACAGGAAACAATACAAAGCAAGTAATGAAAAACAAGTTTTACCCCTTGCTTCCCAGATTTGTTAACTGGACAGTCAAGTGCAAGAGACGAAACCTGCTTTGGCAAAACAACTTTTGCATCTCCAAAACAGTGACAATCAAATTTAATCTACTTAAAGGAATGCCAGATCTTTCTCTTAAGCACAGCAGTAGCAAATACCTGACTAGTAGGGAGCACAGTAAACAGGTCAGTAAATAAAGGGCTGAGGCAGTTGGTTTAAAACTACTGTGCCCCCAAAACTGTCCACAACTTTCCAACCTCTGTCCTGCACCAGGGTTTCCCTGAGAGCTTGGGGGTTTGAGGGGAGTCAGCTCAGCTTTCTGATCTGACTGAGACGAGGGAAAAAAAGAGTAATTTCAGATTTAATCTCAATACAAGTAGATATTGTGTTTTCCTTCATCTGTGTATTTTATGAACGTTTGGAAATATAACAGCTAGTCACTGTGCCTTAAGCAAATATTTTTATTAGCATTTTCCCCTGGAATAAGTAAAGGGTGAGTTCAAAGTAAATTACTACTAACAAAACATTTCTTACCCAATCTCATAGCAAACCTACAAACTGGGACACCTAGATATGGTAACTCCTGCTGGTCTAGATGTCCTTAGACGAACCCACAAGGTAAAAAGGTCTTTCCCCACAGAACCTGCAGGAACTGCTTTGGGAGCAGATATTGCAGAGGTTGAGAGGAACAAGAGTCTTCCAAGGAACTGATGACAACAGGAGGGTTCACCAACAGCCAGCAAGGTGTGAGCGCTCATCTCACACCACAGAGGTGCCAAGAGGAGTCAGCACGATCATGAGAATATTTCATCAGAAAAACACTGTTCTCTCTTGCCTGGACAGATCATGTCACTCACGGTCAAAGCACCACTCTTACCTGCCTGATGATCACTAATTGATAGCCAGTTGTCAGAACTATACATCTGAGAGAATAAATTTGTCATAGAAGCTTTTTTTCCCTGCAGTAACGTGTACTGATAATAATATGCACCTTAGTTGTCATTTTAAATTGAAGGATGTACCAAGAAAACAGCCAACTACAAAAAGAACAAAATTGCTGTAAGTAAGAGTAGAAAAGCAGGTTGTGACAAAACGTTGTGCTCAACACGGAGACAAAAATTCAAATGTTGGCATTTCAGTTTGAATTTTGTCTGAGATTCCTACAGCAGTTACTAAAAGGAAGCAAGAAAGCTACCATGATCAGTTTTTTCTAAAAATTAGTAGTGGACCAAGAGAGAAATGTCAGGAACTTTTTGTTCTTCCCCCTCCTCTTGAAAGCCAAGCCAGGATCTTAGCATTAATGCAAAAATTACTATAGAGTTCAACTTTCTTTGTGCATGTAGGGAAACGATGATGGTGACATCCTGCATTTTCTGTCTGGTTACACAGTTAGATCCTAGTGCAGGGCTTTACATATGGATTTTTCAAGTAAATACAAACTTTAGGAGTGTTTAAAGAATACAGCTGTGAGGATGTTTAAACTACTTTATAAGCATGGATAGTGGGGTTCATTCTGCTGTAGCATGATACCTAAACTTAGGTTTGATGCACATTCTGTTTCCTGTGATTACAAAAAGTACTGCACATTATCACTTCTTCATTTTTCAATTCACTTGTATTCATTTGACTCTTAAAATTGCTTCACTGACTGTTTCATCATCACAGCTTTTAACTTCAAAGTCTTGAATGGTCCAAGACTGAAATGGACATCAGTGTACGTGTTATTTAAGCTCTAGAATCTGTGCATGTCTGCATAAGTATTCAGTCCCAGTATATCAGCTTCACTCCCTGCATTTTCACAAGAGAGGCACAAAACGTTTTAGATAAAATATCATGAGTGCTAAAACCAGCAAACATGAGCGCCCAAGAGGTAAAAACAAATGAGATGTACACAGTGACCACTTCCAAAGCACTGCAGCAGAATTTAAAATAGTCGCATCATCAATAAAGCCATTTAAACTAGAGGGAAGACTGATCATCTCAAGATTTGGTAGAAGAGCTGTGTCACTAAATAACTTTACCAACGGATAATAAAAAACCCCAAACAAATTGGAAGAGCCTTTTGAATCAAGAGAGCTAATGAGAGCCAAGGGATTGTTGCTGTGACATAGGATAAAGTTAAGTATAATACGGATTTCAGATTATGTGGTTAATAGGCCACAAATTAACACTTTTTTTCTTCAAATGCTAGTTCCTCCAAACCTGATGCAAAAAGCATAGACATACCCATACCCCAGCTATCTTACTGTATTTTAGATGCAAACTCTATCATGAAACCTTATCTGGGTATGATTAAAATAGCATCTGGCCAAAATGAAAAGTTTTTCCTTCATCTTTCTGCATTGACCATAGGGAAACCACTTGACTGCCTTTCTGAGGTAACTAAAGGTACTAGTTAGGTACTAACTAAAAGAGATGCTGTTACACAGCGAGGCTATGTGGGCTTAATGAAGGTGTGGCTTTTTATTGCTCGATTTGCTGGATCCCTGTGGTAGCTCTCCAGGGGGGAGCGATATAATAAAAAGGGTAAGCTGATATGGCCCTTTGGAAGAACAATCTTCTTAATTGCTTTACGCATCTCTCGCGCGGGCTGGCCTCGGGGGAGCACACCCTGTTGTCAAACAGCAGGTTCTGTATCACAGGTATTAAACGCTGATTCCAAAGTGCACCAACTTGCGTGTGCCCAGCAGAGCCCGGGGCTGATCATTTATCAGCTCAGCCCAGGGGTGATAAGGTTATTTATCATCCTGTGGCACAGCAAAGTTAGTTGTAGATAATTCTAAAAGGCGTTCCTGCAAATCAGTATAATATTTGTAGTATTGTCGGGGCCATGTTAAGCCTGGGGCACGAGCTACATATCTGAAGCCAGGGATGTCCTCCTGAACTAACAAAACTTCTGACCTGGTGGCAGGTGTGTCCCTGTTTAATATCATCTATCCCTTTAAAATGGGGAATAGCTCTCCTGGGGCATTGGGATATTATTGTTGTCACAAACTGAAACGTACAGCGTGACGTCTGTGGAGCTCTCTTCTTGGGTAGGATTTGGTGACAAGCAAATATTCTACCTTTGTCATTATGACAAAGACTCACTGTTCTTCCCATTGCACTAAAATAAACCAGCCAAGTTGGCACAGTTGGGTTTCAGATTCCAGGGGACAGCGAGGCTCACTTTGGAGAAACTGTTTTTCATTTCGCAGACTGAGGGACACAGACAGTATCAGTTGGAGACACATTGATTCTGCTTTGTTTTCCTGGTGTTTGTGATCTGGCCTGCAAACTCTGCTCCCTTCACAAGCCAGTCATTCCAGAGCTTATGGGAGGTGTAGCTTCCTCAGTCTCATCAAGTACCAAAGCCCTGAGCTTGCCACTGTGATATGAGGAATTTTTAGCTGCAGTGTTTGAATTAAAAGAATCTGTGAGAAATCTACGAACACCTGAATAAGTTACGAACAATTAATGCCATCAGATTAATGAACGGTCAAAGCAGAGAGGTATCTATAATATATAGTGATTAGAAGGGGTATTACAGGCTAAGGATAATTTAATACAGTCGAAATTCTGCTTTATGCAGTTTGAACAGATGGCACAAACACAAAAGAATAACTTACAAAACCCATCTGGGCAAATACAAACACCACTGTCCTTCAGGAGAGTAACCACTGGCATGTTAAGACTCTCAGAACTGCATCTTAAGATGACCTGTTCAGGGTTGGTGCCTGCATAGATGGCAGAAAAAGCTGTTCCCACTGCTCCTGGAAGCCAGAAATAACATTTGCACTCTCCAATGAAGTAAGAGGGCAGAGCTGTGACTGAGTCATGACAGAAACCTTCCTTAATTCTTTATAACAGACATTTTATGCCCCAGTGTGTACATCTGTTGCATTCTGAAACATTTTTTGCAGATTTCTTAATTTGCTTTCACACACCAAAGTTTGGTATCAAATGTTCATACACTCCTTATTCCCAAAAATATTTCCCTTTTTTCATTCCTAATATACTTACTAGTATAAATTTCATGGAGGAAGAGGGAAAATTTTTCTTAGTGAGCATAAATAGAGAAAAATATCTTTCTAAAAAAGGTGGGCTGTTAAAAACTCACCAAGGACTCGCTAAAAACCATAAGGACATTTTATTTTCTTATTTTGTAATAGCTTGCTGGTTTGCAAGTACATTCATTTTTCTTCCTTTATGTCACTACACATTACCAAAAATATGTGTTTTTTCCTATATTCCTATGAGCTAATCAAACTTTGTCCCATTAGGAATCTTTGATCTATTCCTGTATTGTGCTGATAGTGTGATAGAGCAGACACTCACGAACAAACAGTGTGGCATTTCTCATATAGTGCCTATCACAGCCTTTGAACTCGCAGCTTTGAAAAACAGGGGTGATGTAGAAGTACAGAGAGTCTGTGTCAGTCAGGCAAAATTACCAGTCCGAGGAGTTTTGTTTCTTGTTAAAGTGCATTGACTCTCTCTGAGCCAGCTTACTGCTTTTGTATGATGACAGGAAAATTCTTCCGGGTTAATAATAAATATTTAGTGAGACAGGCTGCTTCAGTATTTAGGTGCTTGAACATTTTGAAATGCAATAGGAAAGAAGGGGCTCAGTTTTTCCTTCAATAAAGTTACTACGTTTGAAAAGACACCTTGAACCTCCAAAACGGCGAACACAGAGCCTGTGACTTTCCTGACGATCCTTCTGGTGGCTTTCAACCTTTTTACCTCTGAAGGAGCGCCCCAAATCGCGGAGATTAATGTGAGAAATCCCGCGGCCGAGCGGCTCAGCGTGCGCGCAGCCCGGAGAAGCCGGGGCACCTGACTGCAGCCCGCGGCCGACGTTGACGGATGTCCCCGCGCAGCGCCGGCTTCAAGTGCCGGGGTTCCCGGCGCACAGGCCGCGCTCCGCTCCCCTCTCACGCGCCGTACCGCGAGCTAATGTGGCGACACGGCGCGCCAATCCCCGAGGTTCGGTGTCTGCTACTTGGACTCATTACAATTAGTCAACTTGATATATTGTTTACAATTTACACCAAACAAGCTTGGGGCTAATTATGACTTAGCTAGTTTGTCTCTTTGATGTCAAGGTCCTTCGCAGGAGGCCCAGCTACTGAGCAGCAACTACGTTTAGTCTCAGGCACAGGTACAGGGAATCAACACGGCCTTCTAATTCTGCTGTAGCTATGCAAAGTCCTCAGGCATTAAGAATTATATTAGCACAGCTGAGAAACTTGCTGCAAATAGATTTATTTCTACGTCCTCTTAAAACACCTGCTATCCAGGAAAGCAGCGATTAAGAAAAGAAGCCACACAGCTGTGAATTTCAGCCATTCCTTAGGGTGTTCAGACACAGCGAGGCTTCACCCACACAAAATGCAATGAGAGACATACAAATATTCCTCCGTTGCACTGGAATTTATGAATTGTTTTCCTGGTTTAAGTTGTATCATCATGAAAGCTGTTGCATAAAAGACAGATGGTTTGACCCTTTCATGCAGAATTCTAGGTTTACTCCACCATCACGTTGCTAAAACAATGTTGTATAAATGAAAGCTACATGATCAGATGCGCCAGTGCATTTAATGTGCAATTCCAAATCACAGAAATGTATCAGTGAAGTTTTTAAGGGAGAAACTAGGCCTAGCCAGAATTGATATAGGAAAGTAAAGGGCTTCCAACAGAACATGGTGCATGCCTTGGGCACCACTGTCAGATTGCTGACCTTGACTCTCACTCACGCCTTCGGCACTGGGTGCATAACTCGTGCTAGAACCAATTATCCCATCAACAGGCCCACAGCAGCAAGAAACATCGTGGTTAGAAAAGTCTATAGTCTGTCATATAGGCTCTCTTAGCAACTCTTAGGTCAAATCTGTGCATTTTGGAGCTCAGTTGTGGGTTGGCTTTTTACCCTTCATTTATTCAGCTCAGCATAGGAAAAAAGTTTCATGGTTCTTTTAACTCAGTAGCAGCAATAAAGGAGCTGCAGCTTGGTTTGAACCAAAACTGTGGTGGTGAAGTGTCACCAGTGTGGGGGGTGGAGAGACTGAATTCACTGGAAAAAGTCTCACGTCTCTCCCCAAAAAGTTAAGTAAAATATAACAGTAGCAAATTAGGATTTCCTAGTAAACTCTACCATGTTCCTGACAATAATTTTATCAATTAGTATTTATACAGTATGTTCCTGGCAACTTTATATTCCTTTATCTCCATCTGCAATTTTCTGTAATTACAGCCAAATTTGCTTATCTACTGAGGCAAAATGAGGTAATGGATGTGATAAAAATTGGGATCAGGAAAACATTAAAATAAGAGTGGGTAATCAGACAAGATAATATATGTAAATGCCTCTTTCCTTGTCCACCTATGGAAGTAACCACTTGTGAGCAGCAAGGGTTGAAGGAGAATCACAGCTAGCGTCCCTCTGAAAAATACCGTGCCTAACAGAAATCAACACAGTTCTGCAGACCTTATTTTTAAAGGCTGTTTCAGTTGTGGAGTTATCTCTTCAAGTGTTAAGACATATGCCTCAAACTTGCCGTCTGAAATTAGCTGCAAATTTACCCCACCATTTTGACAGCCAGTCAGCTTGTCCACAGAGATGGCATTAACTGCAACTTTCAGACCCTTAACCTATCGCTGCTACGCAGAGAAACCTGCAAATTGAAACACCAGTATCCGAGAGAGTCCTAACCAGCCTCCTCATGAGCACAAAAAAGGAGCTTTCTATTGGATCCTTTTGGGGAATAGCACAGGGGATCAAACTCCTCACGGGGCCTGAAGTCCTCCTGAATGCCCATGTGCATATCTGAGAAGATAACTGCAATCATAGCAGTTATGTTCAATATGGAAAGAGCTGCAAGGAAAAGTTTACCAGTTACAGATGGGATTTTCTGTTTCTTTTGAAGCTGGGGGACCATTGTGTGGCAGCTATGGCTGCTGTTATCTGCTATCTTTATGCCATTTGAAAATCTCTGACCTCTGCATTCCCAGTGTCATAAAAAGAACAAAGCAGTGAATATTGATTAATAAAAGTCTTTGACTCTACCAGCAAAGCAGTTACAAGCACTGGGAATTTGTTTGAGTTGAAGAGTATGTCCTCCAAGACTCAACACCTCTAGTTTCCACTCTTTTGACCCACAGGAGCCTGCTTCTCTCTCCCTCCACTAAGTAAATTTACCTGGCCAGGTGGCAGCAAAATTGTGTTTCCATTTCTCCTACAATAGAAGGATAAAGTTAAGGGAATGTTGTAATGCCTTTACAACATGAAAACCAGTGGTGAATCTGAACCACCTGAGTCCTGTCTCTGCAGGACAATGATAAATGTCCGCCTGAAGTGCAAAGATCAAGTGCTGGGAGAGCAAGGTCAGATGCTTTACATGACATCTAATGTGACTGTCATTTCTCAGGCTCGGTAGCCGATGGAAATGTGGCGACAGGATGAACCAATCACTAAGGTACCACGTCTGGCATTTAAATAGAGTGCAGCAATTCCAGCAGTGCCAAATGATTAGAGATCTAATTGCCATTGTCTAATGAATTCCTCTGTGGTGTGGTGTGCGCGTTCAAAGAAAGCGTTAAGCTAAGTCCAGCAAGGTCCCACTAAAACCACATTTTTAAAAGATTAAATTCTGGTTTTCTGCTCCTAAATAGTCCCATGAATTAATAAAAGGTTCCATACAGGCATATCTATAAATAATGGACGACCATTTTGCTGTTTTATTGGGAATTACCTTTCTACACATTCCAACATTTGGCTCTAGGGAAATACCACTGTCTGTATTAAATGCCCCTCCAAGATCATGAGAATTATACAATTCAATTTTTTTGGTTTAAAAATCATTACCAACTTCTTTTCTTCGAAGAGTATATCGCCTCATGATTGTTTCAATGTACCAGTGACATATACAAGACATAAACTATCTATTAAAGGAGTGGAAAATATGATTTCTTGGGAGACTGAAGACCTCCCTGTATTCAAGTTAAGGTGATTTGGTTGCACCCTTGAGCACCTCTGGGGGAACAGAAATTTGGTGACAGATTGCTCTTCAGTTGATTTAACTCAGGCCATTACACCGTCCTGTGGTGTCATATAACAAGGGCAACTTGGGTAAACTCATCCACAAAATCAGATGCCCTTTTTTGAAATGGGATAGTAGCTAACCAGCCATACAGTTCCCAAAGACTGTCGTCACCTTTGAGTTCCTGCTGATGTCTAAATATAGAGGGAATTTTTATTTTCCAGGAAGCTATATTCTCTTTTGAAGAATTGCATCTGAAGTCAGGCAGTTTAATGACCTGTGTAATACCAAGGAGTCTCATGGGCTGTGGCGGTGTGATTCCTGTCTGCTCACGTAACCTAAACATTTCGTCTTGGATTCAGATTTTGGCACTGGTCTGTGCCACCTCCTCTTATAAGAAATTATTTTCTCTAGAACTGTAAATTTGATTCGTTTGTATTCCAGAAAACTGCAAAAATCGTAACTAAAAGCCTCATCAGCTGAACATCCACTGAAGGGAGGGTTTTATCCACCACCTACATCCACCTTTTTCATAAATGGGGAGGTCTTTAAGTGCCTCTCCATTTCGCTTTCTGATCTCCTCCTAAAGGTCAGAAAAAGTGAACAAATGTAGGCAGATAAAGTTGATTGTGAAGGGGTCTGAGCTTTTTTGCAGATCCTGTGATTGACAGCTAAGACCTTGCACAGTGACAGTGTCACTTGAGAGACCCTCCACTTTTTTTCCCAGGTTTTCTGCAGTCTCTGGTGTCACGGGGGGACAGCCCCCTGTGGTAATGCCAGGCTCCTCACTGTCAGGGGGCTAAGACCTGGACTAATTCATTGCAGTGCAGTTTAATTAAACTGCACCGGAGTTGTTTCCCTGGTAAAATAAGTGTGGGAAGAGAATGTGTGTCAAAAGAGACATGCCTCTTACTGTGTGTGCTTTATTGTTACACCACAGCTAATATATTGTGGGAATTCCCATGGAGTCAATGATAAACTATATTATCAAGCTCCATAAAATAGGCATTCTACTAGTGAGGGTTACTGTAGCCCACAATTCCATTAATCCTCCTAATTTATTATATTATAGCTGTATGTGAGGTCTCATAAATTTATTATACCCCTTTCATCTTGATAAAAATGCTTGTTTCTCCTCTCAAATAAAAACCCTTATTATTTGTTGTGTCTGTCTCTAAAAAATAAATGTATCAGCCCCTTGCAAGAAAATATGATTATTGGCTGAGAAATGTAAACTGCACTTGACATGTCTTCTGCCATAAAATTAAAGAATTTTATTAAACCTTGCTTTCTGAGTACAAAAACCAGTATATGAAGGCCCATTGAATTTTTATTTGCTTTTGTTTCAGAGCATTGCATTCTCTTTTATATATATATATATATATATCTTTACAAGGTTTTGTAATTTAAAGCCACCGAACCTGCATCTGTCAGCTTTGCCTGTTATGAAGAAGGCAATTTCTGAGACTCAACATTACATGTCTCTTGGAAATTCATCTGGGTGGCAAATAAAATCATTCCCTCTTGCAGGGCATTTCACATGAGTAAAATATTTGCTGATAGGTTACGTTGCAGTAATCTATACTGAAGCATTTAATATGTTCTAATATATGTGCTATATTGGGTAAGTATAGATGATGAAAACAGCAAACTTTTCCCTAAGAGCTTGTGTTCCTGAAGGGGGTCAGAGTGGCCTCTGTCTTTCACTGGGACTCAATGGGTGGAACAGAAATCTTGCTTCAGCCATGGTCTAAAGAGAGGAAGTCCTCTGCCATGGTTCAAAGCAAAATATGAACATCAGTGGAGTCTCACAATGAGCAGTGTCAGGTTGGATTGGGGAACACAGAAAAGGCTGTGCTGGTTCAGTCCAAGCGCCCCTCCTGGCCAATGTCTCTGACAGTGGCCAGAAGCAGGTGCTTAACAGAGAAAAGGGCAAAGGCACTCCCAGCTACTATCTCAGGCTGCTTTCAGCTTAGGTTTCTTGAGAGCAATGTGATTTGTTTTATTTGCTCATCCACCATGGACCTGTCTTTTGAACATTTCTTCATTCTCCTCTTGAACCCATGCAAAATTTTTTAAATCCACATCCTTTACCAAGGAGATCCATGTGCCTACTTTGAGTTGGGGTGAACAAACCCACCCTGGAGTAAATTTTTACCCCGGTTCGTCTGTGATCTGAGCACCCTCGATTTTATACAGATAAAACAACAATCCCTGTCCATTCTCTCCACACTGCTCCTTACTTTGTTGGTCTCTGCTGTCCTCCCACTACATCCCCTTGGCTGCAAGCTGAAAAGTCTAAGCCTGCTCAGTTGTTCCTTGTACAGAAGCCTCTCCTTGCACACCTACATTTTAAGAACAGAATTTCCTCACCCTCCTGTATTTTTGTTCCTTTTTTGGATTCTACTTCCAGTTATCAAATTACAAGCTTTATTATGTCATGACCATCCTCTAATCTGTCTCTCCTTGCAAGTTGAGTGCAAGAAAATTTGCAAAGCTCTTAGTAGTTCTTTACCCTGGAAACAGCTACCACCCAAGGTACAGTCACTATCAGGGAACAGTACCAAAATGTGGCTCCAAATCCCAGTTCAAAGGTTTGAAGCACAAAGAAATGATGCTGAAACCCTACTGAATAGGAGAATTCCAGCACATGGAATAGGGTAGTCTAAATGAATCAGTCAAATGTAAATTTCCTCCAGGCCACATTACAACAAATGTTGAGACCAGCATGTCATGTGGATCTGTAAGTTGTGAAAAGTTGCTAGTGTTAAAGATTACTTTTAAACACAAACAAAAAGACTGAGGGAAAAAATTTGAAATTTTGTGGTATGGTCTGAAAGGAGGAATGGGGAAAGGGTAAGAAGGCGAAGAAATGCTCTAGGCAGAAACACAGTTGTGAAAGAAGATTCAGTGTTATCTCAAAAACCACCTAATTTTCTCTTTTAACACAGTTTCCTGTTCCAAGCTAGAAAAAGTCTATTATTCCAAAAAACGTGAAGCTGTTAGAAGTGTCTGATTTGGTATAATTAACTACAATTCAAGGAATGAACATGAAGCAAATGGTTTCATTGGGAAACTGGGAAGAAAGAGTATTGTTTTCCAAACAGCCTGAAAAATAAAAACTGGCAGGTATTTCCCAAGCACACTTTTGCCAAAATCCTTGGGGAAGAAAATGATGGATTTAAAACTGCATTAAGAGTTTAACATCACAAGTCTGGGTAATTAGTAACAACAGAAACGAGGCTAAGAGAGCAGTGTCTGGTATCCATGCTGGTGCTTACCAGGGCTGTGTGTATGGGAGATGGAAGGTGGAAAAAGCTCCTGTTCCTCAAAAGAACTGATAGGCTTTGTCATAGTGGGGGAAAAATTCTTTTCCCCTCAAGCTGTTTAGAATAGTCTGATGAGGGTTGCTTTCTATTAATCTTTATGAAAGCCCTCAATGTGGAATGTGCAAATCCAAGGCAGGACTCAATTATTTCCATACCAATTTGCACTACAGAGAACGTTTGGACAACACTGCTAAAAGTATCAACAGTGGGACTTTCTTGGCAGTGACAGAAATAAGAATCTGGTCCACATCATAAAATCTGCCTCTCTCCACAGCAGCCACTTAACTGCACCAGGATGCACTTGAGGACTCTTAGCTGCCTTGAAATGACATCATGTTTGGTAGGGAATGAGCTCCCAACTGGTGCCACTTCCTGTTGTGGCCACGTTTAGACTGTTCTGTGTCTAAAAGCTTCTGATCTCGTAACAGAAGAGAGAACTTTTACATATTGAACCAAGAACACGTCAGTAGATTTAAACTCTTGGGCCACAATTCTGTCCTAGTTCTGAAACCACAGTGCGATTCACCTTCCACAGCTGCATTTGGTGCCACAAGATAGAGAAATAGGTGTGGAAACCCGAAACAGATCATAGGCTGGCTGTGCCACGAAATGTGATACCCTTTGCCTCAACTCTGTTGCTAAAATTTCAACTAAAATTGTAAGGCTAAATAAGAGTGAGATCTTAAGCACAAAGCTGGTATATCCTGGGACAGTGCTTCAGAGAGAAATTCACTGTTCAAGTGGCAACATTTCACACACTCCTCTCCCCCTTGACCCTTTCCTTTGTGTCAAAAGATGGTCTTTGTTCTTCAAATAAATACATTGCTTGTGATGATTTTATTGTACTAAGTTGTTTTCTCAGTTAAGGAAGGTCCTTCTCTATGTTGGGTATGGATTTCTACCTGCCAGCAGATTGTTTCCTAGCTAAATACGCCTGGCTTTTAAAATGCACATATACATATCCTGCTTGTAGTGACAAAAAAAAAAAAAGAGAAAAAAAAAATCACTATGAGCTGGCAATGTGAGACAGTCTTTCATTCTGGACTGCAAACAAATGATTCTTTAACACCGAACAGTCTTCAGAAGCTATTCCTTATGCTGCATTCTTAAATTTACAGTCCTATTTGCAGTATTTCACTTAGTTGCATTTAGCAGCCAGATGATAAACACAACAGAAATCTTCAAACCTCTTTACAATTGGTATCCTCAAACATGAGCAAATTTGTTCTATACTGTATTAAAATGACGCTTTTCACATAGGAAATTGATCCATCAGGATTACAACATTAGAAGCGTGCTTCAAAATCAGCTTAGTGCAATAACCATTAAATACAGCCACAGTTTATGACTATCACCTTCACAGTCTTTTAAGCAGCAGGTATTTGCCATCCAGGAGGATGTGTCACTGCTTTCACAGAGAACATTTAGTGCCTGTGGGTTTTTCAATTTTTCCTTTTTCCTTTCAATTTTTCAATTTTTCCTTCAGCTATGTGAAATTTAATTCAAGATTTTGACTAGCCAAAATCCAGTACTTGAGACAGAAGGAGCATGGACCCAAATATGACATTTTGTCCCACTTACCCTTTTAGCATGATGCTAATAAGATTAACACTCCCTGTCATTAATGGGCATTGCCTGATTTGTGTGGGATTTGCATTGCTCAAATGCTTTGAGATACCTGTGTGGCCACTGCCATCACTGTATAGTGGCAAAAGTCTTCACATAAATAAAGGCTTTGCATTTTTCTGCCTTAATACAAGAAAGTGATTCAGCAAACAGAAAATACTTGGCTTTTAAAGCCAAGCTGCACAGGTTGGAGGAGTGCATGTGCACTCACTGACCTGCCTCGGCTACCAACTTACAGACAGTCAGTTCATACATACTCCATCAGTCCCAGGTACAGGAGATATGCTCAGGAGAGGGTTTAGTATGCACATAATCCAGTGCAGAGATAGGAATCTGATTCAAAAAGATATTTTGGACAAAATGCCAACTGTGAGGCACTGAGGTAGCACACGGATGTGGGTAGGAGTACTTCTGTATTAAGATTAATGAATACGTAAAAGCAGGAAAAACTCTGTAGCACAGTTTTCTACAGGTCTAATTTAGGAGTATAGCTTAGAGGGAGACTAGAACCACGTGGAGACTGAAGCTCTGTTTTCTCAAGAAAGAGGAAGAACATTTGGTAGGATTTACTGTGCACAGCTACAAAATCACAGTTAGTGATTTTCACATGGGTCAGAAAGAGAAGGCAAAATCCACCCGCATTTTCCACCAGCGTTTAACTCAGCTCACTGAAACTTGTACATTATTTTGCCTATCACAACAGATCCTATTATTAGTAAAATAACTTAGGAAAATGCATGCCATTCCATTTTGTAAGCATCCCTAAATCTGTAGGCTCATAAGACCTGAACTGAAATTAGGGAAAAAAAAAAAAAAGATAAATAAGATGTTCATAGAATTGATCCATTTTTATCAGTAGGATGACTTGACATGGTTGATCAAAATTGAAATTAACCTGCCATACAAGAAAATTTTCCTTAAATTCTAGTGGACAAACATGAATCCATCACATGCGCATCCTAACCTATTGACACGTTGAGAAAGTACAACAGCTGCACATCTTGTTCAAGAATAGAAATGCACCAACAAACTAATGAAGTTACCTCCAGCCCAGGCAGCAACAGGGATCTCAAAGCTCACCTCAGATATAAATGTTTGGAAGAATTGATTTGAATCGTGGCCAGAGAGTTGACACTGAAAGGCACTGTGGGAAAAATTAATGCTGACAAAGGGAACATCCCAGGGAAACAAGCAAGGTTCCTTGTTCTGGAAATTAAAGCTTCTGCTCTAACTTGGCCAAACTCAGTTGTAGTGTCAAGGGGTGAGAAGGGATGATGCAGGCTAATGGTACAACCTTTATATTGCTTTTTGTTTGGAGTCCAAAAATTTAGTTGTGAAAAAAGATCAGAGTTTTACATGACTTGGCAAGGAAATGGAAATGCGGGCAGAGAGGTGTGTGGGCAGGGAAAGGGTCCAAATATGAATTACTCTAATAAAGTTAAGAAACAGTTCATTCAAAGTTCTTCTATGTTGATTGGCAGCAGTCCTGCATTTACAACATGTGGTGAGGCTTGAAATTAAATAGACTCCAATGACAGCAATTGGAAAAGGTTGTTCAGTCTTAAAACAAAAATAAAGCCATTACACTCTGTCTAGAGGAAAGTTCAGGAGGGGAGAAAAAGGGATGAGAAATCTGTACAGCTGGTCAAGGTGAGGAAGAAATAAAATCACAGGACACAGTTTCTCAATCTGGGGAGTTGTTTTCACTCTGCTTCCGTGGGGACTTCGCTGGACTTCAAATTTTTTGCAGCACTGCTATAACTCACGAACACGATTGCCATGGCTAACACCTTGTGACCAGGTATCAGAGCTATCAGAGCTGCTTTCTACACTGTTTTTTTTCTTTTTTTTTGCTATCTCTTAAATACATTTTTCCAGACGCACAGCTGTGCCCTGCAGTAGGTCCATTGGAGCTGGCTGCCAATATCTGTGTCCAGTATGGGTCAGCCTCTGGCCTCACCCCACAGAGGGCAGAGCCCCTGCAGCCCCACACTGTCAGTGCCTGGGTACCTGTGCCCAGCACTCATGAAATTTCAGTGATAAGGCCATAATTAGAACACAAAACCCTCCCCCAAAACAGAAAGACAAACCAACAGAACGCCCCAATGACAACAGTTAAAGAGATCATATGCCAAGGGACAGATACTCCCGTATGTGATATGTAACAAACAACAATTAAAGATTAGCATATACCAAAGGTCAGAAACTTACATACATACATGTGTATATATATA
>VZRS01000690.1:245653-270328 GCA_013398055.1 Ifrita kowaldi
TATATATATGTATGTGATCTCCCTCCAGCACCTCCTGCTTTTCCCAGGCATGACTGCTTACACTTCAAATTTCTCCTAATAACTTTAAAAGGGATATGTTAACACATTTGCCATTGATAACAGACCAAGGCAAAGCAATTAAAAATGATACTGCAGGTGACAATCCTGCCTCTTGGCATTTAGGGAAACCTCTCCCAAAGGGTTTTTTAACATCTCCCTGTGAGCCCCAGTCTCACTGCGGGGAGGAAGGACTCACTACTGGCAGTTTCTGTGCTTGCCTCAGGCAGGATCCGTTCCCATTCTCAGTGCAAGCACAGCCTGCTCTGCAATAATCCCAAACCTGAACACACCCAATGCAACCCAAGTCCCGCTAGACATAAATTTTACTTTCACATCTCCAGCCTGCCGCCGGGGCTGGTAGGAGCCTTGTGTCTATGCTGAGGATGTGCTTCCAGGGGGTGGTGACAGCTCTCAGAAGAAAGCAGCAACTGAAAGGGGAGCATGTCAGGGGGCCCTGTCTGACATGGACCTTAGCAGCATGGGAGAGGTTGCAGGGACGGCGGAGGGAGTCAGCGCAGCCTGGCAGGGGATGGGGCAGTCGGCATTAATTCTCACCCTTAGAGAGAGCCTTCTACCAGCAGCTCGAATCAAAAAGAAAAGTTTGCTTTTAAATCATAAGAAAAGTTGCAGAGTGTTAAAAAAACCAAAAAAATTGTCCACAATAAATAATGCAAATTACAGTAAAGTAACATTTAAAATGGACTAAGAGTAATACACATTTCTGATCGAAACAAAAACTATTTACCTCAAACTGCTTGCACACAAACGAGGACTTTTTGATATCAAGTTCACCTTCTGCCTTGACTGTTTATGTATTTTATTGATTTGCTTGAAACTCTGGCTGGGGACTGTTAAGAATCTGCAGTGAAACAACGTTTCAGAGATCAGAAACACCCTGGGTGTTAAATAACCGAGGGCCCCTCTTAAAGCCTCAGGAACAGCCTAAGAAATAAATAACGTGAATATTTTCAAAGATAAGTTTCCAATTTCTATAACTAAGAAATGCAAATTAAAGTCAGAGATTGTGTCCAGTGTATAGTGAAGAGCTGAAGCTCAGCTTTTATGCGTGGGTTAACTCGTGTGATTGATGACCCAAGTCAGAGCAGTTTTGCTTCTGCTGTGAGCTGGCTTCATCGCTTACAGAATTCAGCTCTGCTGAAGTGAGAAAAATGCCAGTTCACAGGTAACAGTTTAACCGAGCCATCCACACTCTGGAGAGAAAACAGGCAGTGCATGTGAAGGCAATGTCCTTCTGTCCTTTATTCCCAGGATTGTGCATTGCTCTGTCTGATCTCGCAGACAGAGCGGGCAGGGAGTGGTGGCTACAGGGGATACACACTCCCACATTTGTCCCACAGACACATTTGCCGGCTGAAGAGCAGCTAGCTTTATTAATCCAGCCTTGAACAGAGAAGTCTGAGTGCAGTTCCTTTGTCCTTATTTTGCCAGGCTTGTTTTTGGATTTTGGCGAAAAGTACCAGTGCAGACCTAGCATTCATAAATAAAAACTCTAGTAATAAAACAGCAAGCAAGGGCTGGTGGTTTTCTGTTGTTTGTCTGAGAATAGGGGGAGCTGGCAGTCATGTGAAACAGTAATATGTTTCAGAGATGCTCTTGAAGAGCACTATTATGAATTGGCCTCTGACGAGGAGTGAAGTACATATAGAACTTATTTGTCTTTAAAGAGTAACAGCACAAATTTCAGTAAGTTTTAAGGTCAGGGCATACTAGAAATATGGACTTTTTCTATCACAAAGTTCAATCAGAACAAACCAACAGTTTGTCATGGAGCAAAACCACCCGTATTTTTAACACAAATTTTTGGAAAATTAATTGCTAAACAACTTCCAAAACACATATCACACTTGCTTATATAGGCAATCGAGTGGTGAATATCTTCATTAAGTGCAGAAAACAGTCTCAGTAGGGAAACACTCTTAATGATGCTGAATAAAAACCACCTTAAAGCATATTTCAGACACATACTGGAAGAGTAGATTTGACCCTGGCTCACATTGCCACATGCAGAAAGCCAAAACTAAGTCCTAGGTTACCAGGCTGGTAAGACCTGAACAGGTCTGAGATAATATCTCAAGGTTGCAAGGGAAAAAAGCACATCACCTATCAGCTATCATCTTTTGACAGCACGTTGAATAAACCAAAATAGCTCTGCAAGAGGCTTCATAAAATCCTCCTGTCTTGGGGTGACTCCATCATGTATATCCCCTATCACGGCTTTATACCAANCTCCTCTGCCACAATGGTGTAAACACAGGAGAAGTGGCAGGAGAAGTTGCACAACAATTTGGAAATCTGTCAGGAAAATAAGCAATTAAGAATAACAAGCAGCTGTCAGTCACTGGCCGTGCCATCAGGTCTTTTCTGAGCACGCCTTAGAGATGTACTTGTCATATCTAGCATCCCCAAGTATTTTGCTTGGCTAGAGAGTTTTAAGGACAGAAATGCAACTAGGATAATAAAAATCATGGTCCATCCTGAATAATAATAATAAAAAAAGAACCTATCCGGATTCACCAACCTGGGCACTTTCCAGACATTTCCTATTGCAAACCAAAATGAAAGAGAATTGTAAAAAATGTTATCAGGAAGAATTACAGGAGTGGTAATTCTGATCATTTGTGTTCCATGGACATACTGCCCCTTTTAGAGGAGTAAAGGAAGGGCTACCTCTGGAGGTTTTTTTACTCTGGCAAAACCTGGTGCAGGTAACTCCATGTTGACTTCTGAATTTCTCACCATAGTGTCAGCTGGACCTCGGTAACAACAGCTCATTTTACAGGGAGTTTTGGGAAAAGTCTGTCAGAATCAGTCTTGCAGGCCCAGATTGTGACACTCTATAAGGTCTCCCAGGTTCTCTAGCACAGAAACTGCAACTGCAGAGCAGTTACTGTTAAAAGACAAATAATGATCTAGCAATGTGTTGAAGACAAAGAACAAGTAATTGCTTGTTTTCCTTACAGACTATAAAATAGAACTTTAGGCAAAAAGTGTAATTTGCCATTAATTTCTAGCTCAGTTGATGAGAAATCTTTGTGGCACGAAGTGAGTATGGACCCCTGTCAGAGTGCAGTATTTTCTCCTGTCTGTTCAAAGATATCAGAGAGGAAAGTGCAAAGGAGCAGTGCCCCAAGGAAGGCCAGATAAACTCTGCTCACGTTGAAAAGAGCCTGGAATAGAACGTGGTACCAGCTCTCCAAGCCAATCTTTGTGCAAGGAAGCCAATGTTAAGGCTTGAAACGGGAAACTGAAAGAGGTCACTCTGCTTTTATTGAGCTTTTCCTTCATGTCAAACCAGCGGGTTGTGTGTTATACTCCTCACGGGTCACTGATAGCCTATCACAAAGCCTCTCTGTTTGGATGCCATCCCCGAAACCTCACCAGCCAGCAGAGCAGAAACACTAAGGTAGAGCTACCGTCCAAAAAGCTTCCCAGCACAATAGCTGCTGCTGTCATGGCAGGACAATAAAGTGGATTTTATGCTGCTATATTTTTCTCATCATATGCATGACAGAAAGTCTAATGGGCCTTACTAGTTTCTTAGTGGCTTTTAAGGCCCTATAAAATAGCCTACTATCAGTTCGATCTGTGTTCTCAAGATGTCTGCCTGAACATCAGAGAACTCCAGCAGGAGCTATGTTTTTATTCCCCCAACCTGCAGGGAAGAGATAAGCTAATTAGCTGAGAAATTAGAGAGGGAAACTATTAGCATCACAGAAGTGAAAACGAAAGCACTATGAAAATTTATAGATGGGCAAGACCTACCCCACCTACTGCTCTCTGAGGTCTGGAGGGGTTTTGTTAACATACTCTTTATTTTCCAGGGGAGAGCAGTTCCTGCCAACAGTCATGATAAGAAGGGACTTTTTTAATGTTGGTGGAGAAACACTTTACTCTACAATAGTCGACTTGCAGTTGGATCCCTGACTTTATGTAGTTTTAATAGGAGCCTAATTCTAGGGTACAAAAAGGTTGTGCCTCAAAATTACTGATGACAGAAGCTACAGACAGATTTAACAAGTAGAAGGGGAGATGCTTCTCTTCTGACTAATACATCATTTCTGGCCACTGAAGTCATACCCCTCTCCCTTCTTTCTCAGCAGCCTAGGACTGCCCTATGTCAATTCACTTGGTGTCAGCTGCTTTTGTGGGACTGGTAAATCCTCATCCTCCCCTGTACCCATTGTTATCCTTAATTCAGGACAAAGTACAAAACTCATTAATTTTTCTCTCTCTCAGTCTCGGTTATACTGCAGCTGAGTCCACAGAAACAGTACTTCAAGAACAGAGGGGAGATGGGTTGCATAATCTTTTTGCAGCATAATTTACAAACTTCATTCTTAGAAGACAAAGAGATTGATTTCTTCTCTTTTCTATTTTACACGGATCCAGATTCACTGTCTTGCTTCTAAACTTATTATTGAAAAGATGCAAATAGGCAAAACAAAAATGTAGAATCAGGATACATCACACAAACCAATCATGTATTTACAAAATCAGCCATAAACCACTTAATTTTTTAACTTCTTCCCTGAGAGTTATGGCTATCCTCCGGATGTCTCCTGGAGAGACACCCTTGGCTTTAAACACTGCAGAAATCAAGGCTGAAGGTAAGAAGGAACAGAGAGACAGGAGCAGACCTTGTTCACCTAAAGTCTTTTCTCTCAGAAGTTTTGTTCCTAGCCCTGGCCACAGCTCTTTCTGACCGAGGAGATCACCCTTCCTGTCACATCTCCTGATACGTCTCTTTCCTGAGTTACTTTCCAGAAGGTTCCAGACCTCTAGTGCAGGGAGTACTGCCAGACCTGCTCCAGATTTCTTTAACAGCACTTCTTCATGACTGGTCCCATGTTCCCTTCTCGCTGCTGAAGCAGTTCCCTTTGTTCCTCCTCATGTCTCACAGCAGATGCATTCCCATATATAGGTAAGTACCAAACTTATTCCTTTTAGGAATTTAAGCAAGCTACACTTCTGAATGAAGAATTTTTTTTTTTCCCCAGATTCTTTTCTGGAAATTTCTATGCATAACAACAAAACGAATGCAGCCATCAATGCTGTGTCCCTTTCCACCTGATGTTCCTTTAAATACCTTCCCTTAGATATGCCAAGCGTTCTCCAGGGCCTGTCCCTGGCATCCCTCTTGGCTTTGTGTGGTCCCACAAATGGAAGCAACCATCTAGGGAGAAACATGCTCCAGAAGTCAGTCCACAGAGGGAAAGACACTGTCTCCCTGCAATAGTGAATTTGGCCACAGGGTACCCATATATCCACCCCACTTCTGCTTCAGGCCAAACGCATGTAGAGTAGAACTAAAAAAGTTAATTTTATAGCTAAGTGAGGGGTACTCCCTATGTTACTGTATCCAACAAACCCCTGCAGCTGCTACCAGGGCTCTCCCTGCAGCCTCACGAACCAGGGCACAGGCAGAGACCCACGGAAGCGGGGAGACATCTCGGTTTACCCAAAGTACCCAGGTCAGAAGAGATGAATATGCATCACAGGCAGCCCTTCCTGGTGCATCCAGGCCCATTTTCAGGACAGAAAACACTTGTTGTAGTGCCTAAACATATGTATTACAGCAGTACCTGGCTCTGTCACAGACATCTGGGAACAACCTGACTTCTTGCACTCCCCACCCCTCTCCTATGCATTGCAGTGTAAAGACATGGGATTATGTGGCCCAATGTCCTACAATAGTCCCTTTGAAGAACATGGAAAAAAGTAGAAGTTAATAAAACTCTCAATACCCTCTTGAAAAGGTAAAGGTTTTCAGCAACTATTAAGGAAAGGCTTCTTCTCTTGACTAGTACTTCCACTGAAGAGATATATATTTACATAAACATTTCGTATATTTACTGTTCGTCTTGAGAGACATAATACATGTGTCACTGAGGTCAATAACATTTTAATTCTAAAGAATTTTTTTTTTCTCTTCAAAGCCACCTGGGAATGGTTAAAACAGGATAGGGGGCTTTTATTCCTGCCTGCCTTCACGAAGGCAGCTCTATTCTCTGCTGTGCACACGATAGTTGCTATGCATACAGATAGAGCCCTAACAATGCTGTTCTGACATTCAAGTATTTCACGCTCTGTGCAGGACAGCCTGTTTGTATTTTTAAGCTTGGTTCTTGGGCCAAATGCAAAGAGACTACTGTGTGACTCTGAGCTTATCTTCCGTACTCCCATCTAAAAAGTTAATGCTTGGGTGTGTCAGGTATCACCTGGGGATTTAAGCAAGAGGCTTTTTGCGGTTAACCCAATCCTGTGACCTGCTCTGAATAACCTTTGATTTGAAGGCAGTTTCGTTAAGTACCCAACTGCCCCTTCCATTAATTGGAATCAAATTCTCCTAAAATGTGGGTGCACAATAATTCCTATTTTACTTCCTTAATGGCTGTGTACATACTCTGCTGCACCTTAGAGCAGAGGTACTGGTGAGACACAGGTGGAGAAGGTTGTTTTGTTGTGCTCACCTTCTTGAATCTGATTTTCTTTGCTGAATGTTTGCAGAGTATCAGCATCTAGTTAATCTGGCAGTTGTCTATATGGAGACTAGTGCCTCCTTAATAATAGTGCCTTCTCATCAGTAGACAAACAATTTATTCATTACTGGTTTCTGTTTTACCAATGTTATGATAACACTCACTTTCGCTCACCTTGCAGCATCTGGAAAAGGAGGGTAATAGGCATTAGCTTTGTCTCCTTTCTCTCATTACTGATTGAAAAGGTGGCATCCAACTTGTGTAAAGAGTGGTGGCAAGACTGCCTCGGGGGCTAAATAAAATCTAATATATGCCCTCAGTCACGGGCTGCAGCAGGGTCTTGTATTGATGCCACAAAGGAATGGAGCAGGTAAATAGAGGAAGACAACCTTAAGAGCAAATTGTACTAAATGGCATAGGCAGTGGCTAAGTTATCAGCTGGGGTTTAGGAAGAGAGGATCTGAGGGATTTTTCTGAAAGGATTACTGTTCCAGACACGCTGTGAGCCAGGCTCATCACCTCACCCTGGGTCGTTCCATGCTGTCCCTGTACTGGCCCACAGAAGGCACAGGCAACTGTGGCTGCACTGACATGGCTCCTGCAGTGCCCTACAGCATCCGTGGGGTCAACCCTGCTGCTGCAGCCAGGAACAGCTTCTCTTGCAAGTCAGATGACTCCATCCCTCTGCAGCAGTGCCTCCTCAGCTGTAGCCATGAACTGCTGCATTGTGCAGAACAGGCAGCTAGAGGAGCATTTAAGAAGTTATCCTTCAGAAAAGAGGGATATTTGATGCAACATCAGTGACATTTACTTTCAACAGTTTACCAAGTTATAACTGTTTTATAAAGGCTTAGTTATGGCAAGAGTAAATAGCAACTGAAAGAGGAGCATCAACTGGAATTGTGCCTGGAAAGCGGGTGTGTTGGTAGTCTCCATCCTTCACTATACCTGCTGGCTTTGGCACTGCTGTAATTACACTTTCAGAGACATGTGCCACACATGCCACCTCTTTCTTGTGCAGGCTGACTTGCCCACTGTCTTGGGGTGACTCCATCATGTATATCCCCTATCACAGCTTTATGTCAAACAATTAATTTTGTGCCTTTTCTGTGCCTTTAAACTGAGCTTGAGAGGGAAGAAAAAAAAAGACCAAGCAAACTTTTCAAAGCAGTGTCTCAAGGACACGGAGATTACACTCCTCTGCGTGCTCTGGCTGCGGTAGCACGGGGGGAGCATCCTGCTTGCTTCTTCAGCCAGTTTTTTTTTCCCTTCTCTCTCCGGCGTGAGACGGAAAGCTGAACTTTGTTTCCTGGGACTTTGGTTTTTTTTCCCTTTCTTCTCTTCTGGACTGCTTCAACAACATCAGAACACATCGGGAGAATTTTCCCCGAGGCCCGAGGGGGTGGGCCCTTGCCAACCCAGCTCCGAGGAGAAGAGAGAGACCACACCTACAGAAGGACTCTGAAATCTTCCCAGGTTTCTCTCTACAGTGAGAGATTTCATTATTTAGCATTATTATCCTTTTCTGGTGTGTTTGTTAAATAAATAGTTTTTAGATCATTCACTTTCCTTTGAGGAAAATTTCCTTTTTCCCGAACCTGATGGGGAGGAAGGGTGGTTGTGGCCTGGTTTTCTCTCGGGGGATATGTTGCTGGATTTTGGCCAAACTGGCACACCCACGCAGGGAATGGTGTTTGTGGTAGATATCCCATGTCTTACTTCTACAACTGGTGCAGAGACAGAGACTTTACAACAGAATCCCTTATTTTGACCTAGGGGACATGTGGACATGCATGTACATGGCAATTGTTATCCTTTTGCCACTCTAATCATTCCTTGAGGACTGGTGCCTTTTGCTTACCGTCCCCCAGGTTTTTAGAAGCAGACAGATTACTGGTTATGTTTAACATACACATTGGATACAACTTTAGGTAATTGAACAACACCTCTTGAAAATCCTGCTAGGAATTGTCCCCAGGGTGTTTCCTCTGGGACAACCTAACTTAATTTGTGTGATTTAAAGGTTCTGTCTAGTTCTTTTAAATATTCCTTTGACGTTGTAGTGCTCTGCTTGTAATAGATTGTTATTGCCCTATATTGGGTTTGCAGAGTGAAGGTAAATCTTTTGTGATGTGATTGTGCTACCCCAAACTCAATATTGTTCAGAGGTCCTTTATAACACTCTGCTTTCACTGCAACGAGCGGGACAAATTTTCATTTTTACTCTTTTAGATTTTTATTCTCTGTTCTGAAACTCTAAGGGACAATATTTACAGGCAATGTCTAGTGTACTTTTCATGAGCTGAGAACTCAAATGCTGTGGTGGGACCGCAGTTATTTCCCCATCTCAATTTACAATATACTTAGGGAAAGAGAAGGCAAGAGAGACCACGTGTGAATCCCGGCATCTCAGAGTAGCATTCCTAACAGTGTAGAAAACAAGAAAGCTTCCAGTTCTGAAATCAAGCGTATCATGGCAGCTCTTGCTTTAAAAATACATAAAGTATACATTTTCATATAATATCACCAGCCTAATTCCTTATAAGGGTACTATAGGTATGGGAACCAGCTGCACATCCCAAAAGCTTGGTAATCAGCATGCTAATGATCAGCAATCAGTAATCGGGTAATCAGCCATCAATACCCTATCCAATATGTAGCTATGCTTTTTCTATACTGGATCTATACGTGCAAATGCATACATAAACACACATACAGTGCAAAAGTTGCTCACTTTTATGTCTGCCCTACTGGTTTTTATGAGAACCCTTCCTAAATGGGTAAGTCAAATTTTGCAAGCATGATGTCAGGTCACACAATACAGATCAGGATTCACTGTTGGATGCTACAGACCCAAAATGTCTCTGAGTGCACAAGTCTCTGGCACAGGCCTTGAGTGTCTTCCCAGGCTGCAGGCGTGCAGACAGCAAGAGCAACTGCCCAGCTCCTCTCTCAGATTGCTGAGAACTGTCTGGGGCAAGGAGAGTAGCCCCAAGACCACTTCTGTAGTGGTCTTTGCAATTGCATTACAGCAGGTGCGTGTGACAATCCCACTTGAAGGGCCTCATCCCTATGCTTTCTCCTGTTCATCACACACCTTGGGAGAGGAAGGCTCCCCTGCTGCCCAGTTCCCTCACAGAGGTTTAAATAAAACCAAGCAAAATGCTGGAGGCAGATCACATTTCTTGAATGAGGCAATCAACTTCAAATTTCCTCTCACTTCATTTTTGAATATTTGGTAATGGCAGTGCATGTAGGATGGGGGTTTAAAATTTTGTCAGAGAATTAGTATATTTTTGCATGAGAATATTTTCATTTTGCATTCCACCAAGTAGCCTCCTAGACAGAAAAATAAATTAAAGATGATTCTCATCTTACAGAAGGATTTATTTAAACATCGACTGCCCCCAAACTTTTATGTTTCTCTAAATGCTTTGACCGCTTTTTAATGTTCAGGTTTAATTTGGAAAGCCACTCAGACTGCAGAGACAGTGTTTCTTCTGAGGAAAAAGGGAGCATTCTTCTTTTCTCATCATTGTATTAGCAAAAAATATCTGTACTGCCTAGGGCTATTTCAGGGAGAGACTCGACATTTATGCTGGTTAATAAAGCAAAGAAGGAAAATAGTTTATCACTATTGTGTAGCTCATCTTGTTTCATTTCGGTTTTCATTTGGGGTCTCTTTTTTTGTGTGCTCACATACTTCTGAGGAGGTAGGATTTCATTACAAATGCTAAAGAAAACCAATCTTAATTAGTCTGAAACACATCAGTAAACTCAAGCTTGCTGGCTCAGAGTCATGTAGTGTGAAAGGCCGATACACTGGGGTCAGTCATGGTGAGTTAGTGGTTTAGTAAGACTCCCATGAGTCTACCTCTCAAAACTCTAAGCGGTCAGCAAGACAAAATAGCCTTGATCAGCATTCAAAGTCATGCCTCTCTGGACAGGATGGTTAGCTACAGTTTTCTGCCTACTAATGTTGCAATTATTTGTGGCGCCCTTTGTATCCTGGGTCTCTTATTCTAAAACGTTTGGCTCAAACCCTTTTCCCAGGTGAGTGAGCTTTGCCTTTCCCTAAGTTAAAGGTCCTTTGTGAGATGTGGCTTTGACTCAGAGAACACGATCTGCAACCATTTTATAAGACATTTTGGGCTAAAATCTACTCCAACATTCAGGCAGACACCCCCTGCACTGCAGGCAGTGATGGCCAACAGATATATCTGTAGTGTACCAAAGACCTTGGGGTGAGCTGGGCTGAATTTCACTGAGACACTCGAAACACTTAGAACACAACAAAAAGTTGTTGATTTTTTCTGTTGTTCTGTTTTATGGGTTTTTTTAACACGTTGAGCTGAAAAAATGAGATTTTGGACTTGCTGGGAACCCCTGTAGGAGAGTGGAGAAGGACAGTCATCAAGAAACGGAGAAGCCAGTGAGCAGGGAAGTCCCAGGCTGAATGCAGCGGGGGTGTCTGGTTTGGCACTGTGGGCCACTGATCTTCCAGAAGGGGGTATTTTCCTCACTCAGACCAGTAACTTGTCCATTTCAAATACTGGGATTCTATTCCAGCAAGAACAAGGGATTTAAAAACGAAAGTATCTTATGGGTATAGTTTCTCATTTGGTGACTTTCCTCTGGTCACAAAACTGAAGGTGTCTTGGGAGGGAGGATTAAAAGAGAAAGAGATTGCTAGGCATTTGGAGAAGAGGTTTGAAAGCAGAAGTTTCAAGGCTATTCTCAAAAATTCTAAGTTCTGCAATATTGTGAACTGAGAGAAATGGTATCAAATAAAAAAAAAAAATCAGCACTGCAAGACACAGAGCAGCACTGCAAGGCTTTGGCACCTACGGCCTAAACAGACCCAATCAAGAAAAGCATCCACAAAACCACAAAAGTATTCCAATCCTGTCTATTTTCTGAACAAAAAGCAACACACTCACCAAAAGGAACCCAAAACCAAAATGTCCTTGCATCCTCAGGAGCTTCTGCTTCCCCTAAGAAGGCAAAGGAAGAAAGGGCGTGTTCTGGTGTCCCTGTTGGCATGGCCAAAGAAACCACAGAAACAGCTCTGGAGAGACTTCAGGAGGATGCTTATTGGATTATAAGAAGCTGCCCAAATTCCTGCAAGGAACAGGGTAAAACTGCAAAGGGGTCTTGGAGACAACCCCCAGCACAGCCCAGGGAAGCCAGGCTCCTGGGCAGGCCAGGAGAAAAAGGGGCCCCAAGGCCAGTTTTGCCTATTTTGTTGGGGTTTTTTTACATCTGTATCTATGTGGAGATCTCTCTGGCTGATGTTTAGCTTTCTTTGTAGCGATTTTATCGCAGCTACATAACACATCCCAAGGCATTAACAAAAGAATAAAGCTTCTGGGACAACCCAGCTGATCACCAGGCTCCGATAGGAAGAGGTGCCATCATCTGTCTTTTAACTGAGAGCCTTGACTGAAAGGAAGCTGGAAATAGGAGGCGAGGAGCCAGTGCCCAGTGACATTTCAGGCACCGCAGGAGGAAGATCACCTAACGCATTTTGCTTTCTTATTGTTGGCTTTGTTTGCTGCCGAGGTACAGGTGCTGGTAGGTGAGTTTTCCTAGGGTCACTCCCCCTCTTCACACTCTGCGTTAACTCCTTCACTGCCCCACGGTGACAGCTCTCACACACCCCATCTGCAGCACTTGGAAAAGTTATATGGAAAACTGACAAAGAATTTTAAAAAGTCCCCCAGCGGTAAGGAACTTGGAATGGAAAAAGTACACTGAAAACAAGGAAAATTGTACTCTGAGTCTTCTCAGAGCCTGGCTCCTTTGGGTCACATGCACACACACTAAAGCTCAGAGATGTCATCTCTTAAGGAAGATTGTAGCCTAATTTATACAAACTAGAATTTCTGAACCATTAAATTATTCTTTCTGCAATGAGTAGCAGAGAAATAAAACCAAACATCATCTTTCCCTCTGTTGCATGTCCTTTCCCCCCTTCCCCAGACTTCGTGGGACGCGTTTTTCCGAAGAGTTAAACTGGGTGTTTCTCAGGGGTTTACAACAGGCACAACTATTGCTGAAAAACAATCTGATACATTCAACTTAGCAAGGCCCTGCTCTTTCCCTCTAATCTTTCAGCAGGACCCAAGGGAGGCTAAAGCTGAGATCGGCCTATTCTCCCCTTGAACTTTGATTCGCTATTAAATTCCGCCTAATGACGATGACTTTGCCATCTCACGTTCATCAGCGGGCCCTGCGCGGAACAATGCGGGCCCGGCGGCGGATAGAGGGACATTGTTCCTGCCTCCTGGTTGCTCTGTTTGAGCAGCATCACGTGGAAACCCTCACAGAGAAGGGACATGTAAAACCAGCAAGGAGTATTACTCTCCAGGGTGCGACGGTAACTCAAGTCATACCTTGTGCGTGGGCGTTTGTATTTATGTGATCTCCTGTTGAGTTTAGAAAAACAACAACAGAGCCTACAAAAGGATAATGTATAAGGAAATACCAGAGAACTTGGTGGAAGGTGGCATGCAGTGCTGTGGTGGAGGAGTCCTGTTCACATCTGCTGCCCAAGTGACTTAATGACCTGTGCTGAAATACTTTACCTCAATTTGTACACCTGTGCATGGCACAAAACAGTTTCTACAGCCTTCTAATCCCTGATTCCTCATCTCTTTATAAATAGCACAGCCTTCAGCAAGCCAGCATTTTCCCCATCACTACTAAACACTACACAAGAATTCACATGCAGACTTCTGTGCCATTTTACAAAAGTGCCCCAGCCAGGAGCAGCTCTCATTACTCTAAATAATAACTTGGTTTTCTTTCCTGTCCTGAGAGCTTGTCAGTCCCTGAGATTTCCCAAGCAGACACATGTGAGTGTCTGTCTGGTGCGATATCCACAGGGTGCCACATGGATTGTGCCATGGGAGGCTGTACACAGGAGGTCAGCACACACAGCAGCACTGCCCCTGAGGTTGGGGGGCAGCCAGAAGGTCAGGAACTGGCCAAAATGTTCTTCCCCACCTGCATTATTTCACCAGGTAGCAGCCCTATCGTTCTGTAATGAGCACAGCAGTTCTCAGTCATTGTCCTTTTGTTTTCAACATCCCTGCACAAGGCAAGAAAACAACAAAAGCCTTGCATTTGCTGAACTTGCTTTCCTTTTCACACACCGTAACTCTTCCACTGCTCTGCTCCAATAAATAACATTACAAAAACACTGTAAACTCTCTGGGGAAAACCCCATGACTGGAAAGCTGTAGTCCAGGCATGAAGAATATTGATGTTAGAAATTACTACAAAACAAGGATTCTGTGTCTTTCCATCATTCCCTTATCCGTCTCTTAAAACAAGCCTACAACTTTAACAAATGCAATTTCATTATTTCAAATATTTTTATAAACTGCTACAAATCTTTTCTAAACTAGTTTAGTTTTTTATTCAGTGAAATATACACAGCTACTCGAACTAGGTGTTTTTTTGAGCTGGTGCCCAAATATGTTAGTTCAACTTCTACCAATGCAGCTCAAAGAGAACCCGCTGCAAACAGGAGTCACGTGCCCTTTATTTATCTTCCTGCTCTTTTTGCACTAACAAACACATTTTTAACCACTCCATACAAGACATTCAACTCAAAGGAGCAGTTCAGTACCCACTGACAGCAGGAAACCAAAGTAGAAAATGAAAAAAAACAACCCTATGCCACATATCAAAAAGTGTTAGAAATTTCTCTGCAGGCACACACGTCAGCCTGACTCAGGAACTCAACCTCTAAAGTCATGCTAGCATCAACGTTGCTTAGGGTCAAAGAAATCCCAGTGCAAAACTTAATCTGATTTTTCTCACAAAGGTGAGGTTTTCACTTGAGTCACTAGAATAAACAGATGCAGATATCAAATCTGGTACTTGCCACAAATTTGCTGAAAATCAGATATTAACAGGTTTGTGGAAGTTTGGTATACAGTAATTGATGTCCAGAATAAATGATCAGAAATAACTGGTGAAAATAGAAGCTTATCCACATCACTAGAACAGCCAAGTTTGAAGCTACCTGCTCATTTATGAAATGACTTGACCAAGGCTTGTATTCCATGAGGGCGCTGAAATTTGTGCTCATTAAAACACAAAATACTGTCATGATATTACCCTCACAAGGGAACAGAAACTGAACTTCAGAAGCTGGCACATTTTTATTATTGACTGAAAGGTCTTTTAGTCCTTTTTCTGATTATACCAACAAAAGAACAAAGAAAGATCTAAGTACTGGCAAAGAATGTTTTAACCCATGTTCCCGTCAAAGGGAAACAAATTACTCTGCCCTTATCTCTGAAAGGAGATCCAGTCCCAGAATAACTTGGCCTCATGCAAGGATGTGCCCAGTACCAAAAAGGGGAGCTTCAGAGTAAAAAGGAAGACTTTTTGGCTTTGTAATTATTTTTGTTACCTACATTTTATTAATCTACATTCTTTTCCGTGTCAGGGACACACGTTAGGATTCGTTTACCTGAGTGGTCACAACTTCTTTCCCTGTTTAAGACAGTGAAAAAAAGCCTCAGTTCCTTTTGTGTGCATCTCTCAGCCATTTTGAAAGGCAAGCCACAGCTCTCCTGTGGGATTACCACTCAGGTTTGTCCCTTGGTTTATCAACCAAACTTGTGAAGCATTGGCTCTGCCAGCCTCTCACAGATGAGCTCCTGCTGGCAGTGTGGGGAGTTTCTTCCTCACCTTCCCTGGGACAAGCAAGTCCCACACCCTCATTCCCAAAACACCCTCAGTTCAACCCCACACACTTGACTCCCAGCAACTTTGTAGGCGGCCTGTCATGGGTTTCACACCAAAAACTAAATTCCAGTATATCTTTTATGGAAGCAGTGCCCCATCCAGGCTTCCATTCAGCTCAAACCACCTTGAACCACGGTAACATTAGGATTTGTCGTTGTGACAGGGGCAGAAACTGGCATTTCTTTACTACATACAAATATACAGGCAAGAGCCACTTATAAGAAATAGATAAATCTTTCCTCAACTCCTAAAGCCAACCCACACTGTCAATTACCTTCCCACAATTACTCTGAAGCCAGGACAGGTAACAGACACGGCAAATTTTGTTGCTGGTCCATAGGAACCAATGTACATTTTAAGTATAGGCCACTTTTAAAAAATGATCTTTGAACAAGCTGTAGCTTCTTTAAGCAAGAGTATTTCTACTATTATTCTTTTTTTCATTTTCGTTCTTTGTTTGTTTTGGCAGAGGTGTTTGCAATCAATAATTATTTCATAAAACAAATGTTATTTCACATAGGAGGTAAATTTCAAATCTCCAGCTGGCCTATTAACCACAAAAATCTCAAAATCCTAAACTTTGGGTCAATTGTTCACTGTGCAAGAGAAGCAAAAAGATTGCTGTAATATCATGTTTTCTTCCATCTTTCACTCATCTTTCAAAACTCGGATGTGAATGGATTTTTCCCCTCTCAAAGCCTCTCCCCTTTAAATGCTTGTTGTCTCTACCACTGATCAAGTTTCTGAGAAATGACTTTATGTAAGAGATTGAGCAAGATAAAGTTGCCACATTTCGTTTTATCTTTTTGGTTGAATTATTAGGACTTAAAGTTGTGGTGACAAGACTGCTACCTTCTAATAGGCCTTGTTGCCATGGGAGTGGGCTTTTTGAAAAGAACAAGACCCACGGCCACCAAGACCTTTTTTGCTATTATTTCCACCCTTGGCCAGTGCAGAAATCCTTAGTCACAGACAGGAAAATGTGGTGTAGTATGCACAGTAACACTTGCTGACAGTGAAAAACAAAAGGAGTGGAAACCAATACTGCACAAAGCTGAATTGCATCACAGCCTACAAGCAAAAGCATTTCTCTTCTGTAAAAGAAATTCTTTGTGCATCCAAACAATTCCCTCGCTCTGGGACTCTTCAGAGATAAAAAGGAAAGAAGGCTGTCATCGTACAGAGCAGGCATTCCAGACCTGAGAGGAATCTATTTTCCTCAGGAAGAAGAAAACACCATGCAGCAAAAACAGGCAAAGCAGCAGAAAGAATCTGCCAGTGGTCCACCAGATCTGGTGCTTGGCCACCACCTACACCCAGAGTGGGATTACCATGCAGAGAGGATTAACAGGGGAGGGTGCCATTCGTATGTAGAGGGAGCCCTGCTCCTGCCACCCCCATACAGAGAAATGCCATAGTTCTGATCCAGAACGATCACAGCCCAGCTGGTGAACTCAATCCGGAATCACCCAGGGGAATACAAAGATCAGGAACAGGTCGGAAAAATCTGGTGTCTTTCTGTAGGCAAAGGTTTCGCAGATTTGATGTCTGCACGCAGTTAAATCTTTAATTAAAGAGGTCTGTCAGGTAAAACACTGACTACAAACTGATTTTGGTGCTTCAGTACTTTCTACATTGCTGAAAATTCTGAGATTTGTCTGTAGCTCAGCAAAGCACCCTGCAGACTGCTGGTGAGAGAGGGGCAAACAGTGTGGTGGCTGGTGGACTTTGTAAACAGTTTACCTGTGTGGCAGATATTCACTATTGTCATCTATACACAGCTATTAAAAAACCACAATTTTATCAATAACCAAGAATTCTCTTTGAGGAAGGTACTAATTTAGCTGCAGTCTAAGACAAAAACAAACAAAAAATCAGAAAGCTAGAAAGGGATATCTCCATGGATCAGTGTAGAATTCATACGCAGCAAGTCACCTCTGCCTCCTGTGTCTTCAAAGGTGATTGCCTTGCTAGAAATTCAAGCCCCACAACTGTGGCAAATGCGGCTCCCATTCTGCAGTGCATCTCCTGCAAATTTACTACCAAGTCCTCTGAAACTGAATTGTATACAATGGTGTTACTACAGTTTGCAGTAGAGGAAATTGTATAGGATGTCACGAAAGGGCATAGTCCTGGAGAAGAGTTTAATTGGATGAAATTACTGCTAGCTGGTAGCATGTTCTAGAAGCTCCAAGAACGTGCAAATCTGTAGGTAAATGAAGCTGTTCTCTTGATATATCTGTGGGTCTCTACTAGTTTAGTACTTCAGTTTAGTACTCTGTCTTGAGCAGGCGACCCTGAGCAGCCTTTATTTCCTACAAGCAAGCAAACAGCTGCGCTGACATGAGAGAATGTTTTTCCTTGGAGAAGTGGGCAGCTGAGGCTACAGGTCAAGCTGGGTAAATCAAGACATCTCAGTAGCTCTGGAGAACGGGCCAGAGCAAGTCTCCTGGAGAAGTCAGGAGGTGGATATTGATGGTCCAGGGGAGGGACACAAGGATTGCCGGGGTCTCTAGACAAGGTGGATTCTTTTAATTTCCCTCCCCCTTTCCCACTGCCAATCTGCACTGTTCCTGCAACACCCTCCTCCGAATCTCACATACAGAACACCCATCTCAAAGAGATGCCTGTACTTGCATTTACACCCCTACAAAATGCTCTCTTCACTCTCAGGCTCCAGTGCATCTCCCGGTCACTTTCAGGCATCCGCCAAGTTTTTCCAAAAAGGGTTACTAAAGGGATTTGGGCTCAGAGGAAGGTAACAAATACACTGTTAAGCAAACGATTGGGACCAAAGGACTTTCTACTGCTGTAGCCATAGGAAAATGTCCATGGTAGCTGTTGATGTTTGGGATAAAACGTGAACTACTGGTATTGCTGTTAGATGTTATATAAATGACTAATTCTAGTTCATAATGAAACAACAAGATGTCTCTGAATGCTTGTTTAATGAGGTTATGTTTGGACTCTATGATCTCAAGGGTCTTTTCCAGACTAAATGATCCTATGATTCCTTTCTATGGTTCTGTAAATACAATTTTTAATCAAAAAGTGCAAACAACAAGAATAAGGTGAAATAATTCTGATGGCTCTCAGGACCTATTTTCAGAATACATTAAATGTGCAAGCAAAATAAAGTTTCTGGGTAATGTCAAAGAAAAATAAATAAGGCTAATGAAACATAGATAAGTCACTCAAAACATATTGAAGAAGGATACGCATTTTAAATATGAGAAGATTGTATAGGAAATTGAGGACTGGTTGGACCAGTAAGCTATTCACTTGCTGAGGTGTATCACAGTTCTCTACTTATTCTTCTACTACAAAGAAAAAAAAATCAATTTCCTGGAACATCTCTACGTATAATGTTATTTCTTATATACACAACATTGTTCTTCCCACTATTTCATGTTAGAGATACCTACTAATATCAACAAAATGCCAGGACTTTTGTTGAGAGACACTGGGAGGTGCCTCTAATCCTAAATTTCATAGACATCACTTCAATTTAATTTATGTAGGAGAAATGTCAAGTGCCCATGAGAGTGGACCTCCTGGGAAGCATTCAGAAATGTAGATGTAAGGCCCATGCCTGTTCCTGTTTAACCACATATACCCTTAGAAGCAGAGACTTGAAACTGAGTAGGAGTATTCTCTTGGTTGTCAGCTTTTTCCATGTATTTCAAAACTGGCTCTGTTTTCAGTCTCAACTTACATTTAGTATCTGTCCCCTAAGGCAGTTGCATAAGGATCTGGATACAGGGCTCTGTAGAGAACATTTTAAAGCAGACATCTCTGTAAGTATCCCTGTAGTAAGTTCCAACAATATTTCCAGCTATGCTCAGGTGTCAGAACACTTATACCAGCCTCTTCCTCACTGACCCCAAGCACCTCCTGTGCAAGTAAACAGCTAAAGAGATCCACATTTCCATCTCACCTCCTGCCTCCACACCCCTACAAGCACGTGTTTTTACACCGACTTTCTTCTTTTCTCTGAGGGGCTGGTGTACTGGGGGGAAGCACAAATAAAAAGCCATGGTCTTTAAATTTGATTTGAAGGTGGCAAGTTTTGTGGTGGTTTTGATCTCCTCCAGGCATTCCATAATCGTGGGCCAAGTTGCCTAGAGATCTTTGTCTCCCACACTTCCAAGTCTCTCTGTTGTGGCTGACAGATCCATTGTTTTGGAAGCATGTAGCTGTCATGGAGGTCATGATCTCCCAGGCGTGAGGCAGTCCCTTTCCTACTTTGGGTTGGGCTTTGAAGATAAAAATGGTAAATTTGAACTTGGGCGCGAGTGCGTTTGATAGAGAGCCTTCCCTTGTGCTCCTCCAAAGCTTGTGCCAGCAGACAGCGGGCACTGCAACAGCAAACCTCAGATCACAATGATTTTTATTAAATACTATGGTTTAATAGCTGCAGCCAGCTGGGTCAGGGCCCACAGTGCCTTGGATAATGCAGACTCGTAGTAAGTGGCAGTCACTTAGCCAGAGCACTTCCATTTGACCTTTATATTCCTTCCACTCTGTCCCCTCACTTGTCACCAAAAAACATCTACAGTGACACCAGTGTAGTGCCAATGTAGTATTGCCTCATAAATTTAATCTAAGACAGTTCCTGAAAGTGAATCCCATATAAACACTTTAGAAACATAGATGTGGGGCTCATGCCTGCTCCTATATGATAAAATCAAAGAAAACCCACGATGAACAGGTTTATATTACACCCCTGGTGTGGATTCTGTGTCTTCCTACATTGTATCTGTAACATACACCATATTTCCATATTTCAGGGCATATCACCTCCCTCTGCAGAGGGGAAATAACATAAATATAAATACAGGCTACATTTGCTACCACTGAGCTGACAGGCACACGCTCAGGTGGTCCTGACTGAGCCCTTCCTTGTTGTTTTCTCAGGAACCAACCCTGCCGTGTGGTGTGTGACTTCAATTATTAGGGTTTTTTTCCTTCCTGCACTGATGCTCTGTCATCCACGGGTACCAGCAGAGTGGATTAGAACTGCCTGTCAGCTTTCTCTGCCTGTGTGAGCTCACAGAATAGCTCGGGCTCACGGCGCGCTGGCCCTGCTCCTCTTGGCAGAGGACTGAGCTCTGGTCTCTGGCAGCGCATCCCCCTGGCACATGACAGATGTGGGGCTGCCCTCGCCCCAGTGCAGCTGGGCAGCCTAACAACGGCACTGGGCCTGTGCTTGCCCAGCTTTTTCTGCTCTTGCACTGGAAGGGGAATAAAGCATATTTATAGGGATGCATCAGCACCTATATGAAGGGCTGCGCAGCGAAACCACACTGGACTAGAACATTGTGAAATAAAAAAAAAGCCCAAACAAACCAAAAAGCAGAACAAAACAAACCAAGTTCTACAAGGTTTAAGAAAAACGTCTTTGAAAGCAAAAGAGTTATGTTGCTCAAAACCTGGTTAACACTGCCTGCACCCAGCATCACACACCTGCCTGCTCCCCCAGCCTGCTTCAGCAGCTCGGGCTTCAGCTGAATGCTGGTCATAGAAACAGAGAGCCAGGACTTGAAAAAAGCAAGCAAAGGGAAGCATTTCACTCCAGCATGTTCTGAGACACCTGAAGAAAGCTGCAAGACAATGTCTCTGCTAACCAGTGTCATACCTGAGAGGTGCTGGATCTCTGCTTTCAAAATAAACTCCCCCAGCATGTACCCTCTTGTATTAAGGGCCAGAACTGGACACATTAATCAACCAACACTGCCTAAAATGTAGAGTACTGCTGGAAAAGCAACCTGCTGCTGGCCTTGCCCAACAGGCAAACCCTGTGGGCCATGCTGAGGGCTGTGCAGGAGGCTGGCAGTCTGCTGCAGCACTCAGTGTGACAGCACTGCCCAGCACCTCTATGGGCACACACTGCGCCTGGGACAGCTCTGCCCCAGAGAGGACTTGGGAACACTAATCACTAGAATCAGTCTGTGTCCTCAAGTGTGCCCTGAACAGCAGCATACAAAGACCATACTGCCCCTCAGACAGGTAGCACTGGTGCTTTACTAGGCCAGGCAGATGAGAACATCCAATTACAGTGGGTAAATGCAGTCATCTCAAAGGTCAGTTTGGGTGAATCGGGTGGAAAGGAACCTTACTGGCACTGTTTGTCCCTTGTTCACCCATAAAAAGTTTTAACTAGATAACATTCCAACCACTATTTATTTATATGGTTTACAAAATCCAAAGTAAATACGTTGTCATTTGGAGATGGAAGAATCCTACGTGGCAGATGCTGTAAGGTAGCTCAAGGTGCTAAAGGAAGCCTTACTGAGCAAACTGGAGCCTCCTGGGAGGTGCACTTGCTAAGCTTTCCAATGTGAACCTTCATTCTTGGTCTGGGGGCAGGCTTTGTGTTGCTTCTCCTTCCTCAAGTGCATTTCTGCAGAGAGAGAGCTGCTCTCACAAAAGCCCAGAGCAGCATTTGCAGGTCAGCACGCTTGGGATGGGGCAGCTCCACTATGAGGGAAATTTCCAACAGGAACCCAGACTGAAGAACCCCAGCCAGTATGGTGGAGCAGGATATTCTGGTTTGGAGGCACACATTGTGGGTTTAGATTTTAATTACAGACAATGCCATAAAAAATACTATGGAAAGTATTAAAGAATATATGAGACCTTAAAAAACTCAAAACATTAGCATTTCTTGCCAAGAGGAGGGGAATAACAGCTTGTGCTCAGCTTTGCCTGCATCACCATCAGGCATGAATGGTACAACTTGTCTGCTTTTTTCTTCTGTCTTTTTCTGCTTATGCAGAACAGAAGTGTTAGTACTTGCAAGTACAGTTAGAAATAAAGAACTGCTAGTAAAAGATTAATATCTTACAATGCTGAATTACTCAGTGCAAAAATTCTTATTCCTGCTAGCAATGTAATAATTTTTTAATTTCAACTAGGTTAGATGATTATGTTTTTTAGGTTAAAAAAAAAAAAGATTGGTACTGAATTTAAGGTTTTAAAAATTAAAATTCATCCATTATTCAAATAATTAATTACTTTGATGAGTAATACTGCCTGGAAGCTACTTCACTGTATTATCATTGTTTGTCTTTTATAATTATGCTTTCTCCTGCTGTTTCATGGCATGAAAAAATGAGGCACCTTTGGTTAGCCCAGGGTCTGGGCATTTTCCAGGTGTGGGAGAGCACAAGGATTATCATCCAGCATGGACAAGGACCCTGATCCCTGGGGAAGAGTACTCATATGAGTGGTTGAAGAATGTGGGAAACCACGGTGGAGAAGCCGGGAAAAGAAACCTGAGGAGGAGGAGAGGATGCCTCTTGTGAGACCCTCGTGTGCGAACAAAGGGACAGGGCAGCAGGGAGAGCTCTCAGCCACAGCTCCCAGTGACCCACGTGTTCCAGCAGGGCCTGAATTTGTTGACCTTCGGTGCCTAATTCGAATGTTAACTAAACACTTAGGCTGTGTGTGAGGAAGGTGTTTGGGGAGGTGCTTTGAATTTTCATTTTGCCGGTTTATTCGGTCTGGCCTCTTTGGGTTTACAGCACCGGACTAGTGAAGATCACTACTGGCCAGTTGCACTGCAGAAAGAGAAACCAAATAAATAACTATTTTGGGGCAGAGACTGGGGAAAGCGAGTCTTGGATACTATGGAACAGGAGAAAACAGAGAAAAAGTAGCTCAAATCTCAACATGATAGCAATAAATAACCCTCTTAGCCTCTGCTTTAGTTTAATTTACATTAAATGCAAAAATAATTTCCATAGGTAAAGTCAAGAAATGATGATTATTTGAGAATCAGGCTGGGACAAGAAGAAGTGAGCTCACCCAATGAAGTACAGTGGAGAAATTTTAAAAAAAGAAATCAAAGAGGAGGAAAAAACAAAAACAGAGGAGAGGAATTGGGAAAGGTCTTCCAGAAGGACCAATATTCTGAACATCTGTATTTTCAGTTGTCTTTTATGTATCTTTCAGGTTTTTTAAACTGATTATTTTATAGCCAAGAGGGCTTAGGGAGTTTTCATTCCTAAAACTCAAGACAGACAAAGTGCTTTCTCCCTTTTAAATGGAGAGGAAAGTGATGCACAGGTGCAATCATTTGTTCAATGTCCCCCAAGGAAGTCACTGACAAAGTCAATTAGCGTCTTGTCCACTCAACCACAGTGCTCTGCAGTGAAGGCCCTTCCACGTGATATGGGTCAAATTCATTGCACGAGCCATACCCACAGATACTTTGAGGTTATTCCTCGAAAACATGAATAAAGCACAGATAACTTATTTTTATAAGTACTCTAAAACTTCATCCTGGTTCAGAGCTCCATCTTGCACCAGTGTTCCACCATCGTATGTTACATTTATGTAGATGTATGTATCACTCCATAAAATATCCTGATGATGCAATATTTCCATTGTTAAGCTGTCAGCAAAACCTTGACCTTTGCTCCTTCCAAAACAAACTTTCCTGTCAATCACTATCTTGTTATACATGAATATGACATTAGACCTGCAAATAACAATCTCACTGACGGACAGCGCATCTGCCACGACTCTTTCTTTAAATTGCCCAGAGTTTAAAGCCTTGAACAGCCAACCAACCACACTCCCCTCTAACCTGAGAGCTATACTTAAAACAATACAATTAACAGCCACACCGACTCTAATTCCCCTGAAGCAAACAAGCAAGTTGGAGAGCTGTAAGTATCTGAGGCTACACCTGAAAAGGAGGGGAAACAGAGAAAACGTGCAAGAGAGCAGCAGATGATTTGGTAGAGCTTTTTTTCCTCCCCTCCCTAAGGGGGCTGATATTTAAATTGGGAAATTTTCATCACATGACTTTTAGTAGCTACCAGTTTGGGGGTGGGGGGGGGCAGAGGGGGGCCAAGCGGAGCAAACAGGAAAACATAAATTAAAGAATAGCTGATTTCTAAACCAAGAGAGTCTGTGACTAAAATCAGAGTCATCTGAGAGCTACTGCAACTCCCACCAGCCTGATGCAGTGACTCTGTAGACCTCACACCTCTCTTTATCACAGAAGTGGTAGTAAGGGGCTAACATCATTGTTTCACATTGCATTTTTACCACCCAATGGCTTAGTGTGTGGCCACAGACAAGCTCCTTGACTTCAGGTCACAGGGTAATTTGGGTTGAAAAGGAGAGCAAAAGGTGTCTAATCCAACCTCCTACTCAGATCAGGGTCAGCTAGGAGATCAGACCAGGTTATTTATCCAATCAGGTATTGAAAACCTATTCATTTTGGTTGGAAATTATCTCATTATTAGAGTACTTCCGTGGAGCATGACCTCCAAAGATCTCTGCCACTCCTACCTTTTATCAAATAGGGACACCAAAAATTGCAGTGATGGGCGGG
>VZRS01000690.1:270973-289820 GCA_013398055.1 Ifrita kowaldi
GGGGGGGGAGGGGGGAGGGAGGGGGAAAATCACTCTTTCATCGAGATAAATTAGAGAGGATATGCTTGAGCCAATCATTACAGCTTCCAAACAGCATCCATTTTGTGCCATTTTGTTCATTCTGCTGCCAGAAGGGCATCAAAGAAGCTTATCTGTTTCCTGCTATACCGTTCATGTGCTCATTCTAACTAGAAAGGCTTGAGATAACTAGCCAGCAATCATTCAGACTTATCATCTCCCTTTAGAAGCTCCAGGAAAGCAAAGCCTTGTAGAAGTGCAGAACGATGGGGGTCTGTGCAGCAGAACCTGTTCACACCACAGTTCCCCGGCATCCAAAACTCGCCCACCTGGCTGCTCCTGCCCATGCCCTTTCCCATGCACCAGATACAGGCAAATGCAGCAGAGGACAGAATGGTACTGCGGCCATTTAGAGCACTGAAAGAGCTTTGGAGAAGAAGCATCAGAGGTGAGCAGAACACCTTGCTGCTGGCATCTACGGGAGGTTTTCAGCACCACTCAGTTTAAGGCATGCCCTGACCAACAGGACTCCAAGGAGAATAATTGAGAAAAGACACACTATGGCAGAAAAGACCCAACATGTCAGATGCTGAATGATGCAGTAGCACTTATGAAAGTGCCCTATCAAACACCCACATCAATATCATTTACGTGTGCCAAGACCATTTAACCTCACAGCTTCCTTTGAAGTGCTGAGGATTTCCTTCAGGTGCACTGGGATTAGGAAGTGGGTTATCTCCCAAGAGGCTGCAGTGGAGCTTTCCCTTCTGTTCTTGCTTTGTCTCTCTCACACATACTCCCTTAGCTCTAACTGCAGCCCATGCTTCAAAGCCACGGAAAGGGAAAGCTTTGGACAGCAGAACACAGCTTGCTGATTTCCTTTCCTCCCACTGCTGCCAGCTTTGCAAAGGTAACTGATTAACTGTGCTAATGTGACTTCTCTAGGTATAGGGCAAAGACAATGCTCCTCAGCTTTATGTAGAAAGAATGAATGTCCTTGGGCTCTCCAAAGAATGAAGGATTTGGGTTTAGGGGAAGGCTGAAGCTAAAGCATCCATCTCCCTGCACTGCAGAACTTGCTACGTATGAGGACATCACTGCCCGTGGTCAAAACCTGGAGTACAATGAGTGGGTATCCTCTCAAGTTTTGACTCAATACACACTTTGTGATAACTTTTTGAAACTGCTAAGAAACTGGATTTGGGGACAGTAATTGTTATATTAGTTTAGCTTTTGCTGTATAAAGTACTAAAAGTTGAAAAGTACTGGCTGCTCTTTGACATTATCAGATCTATCCCTGCTTTTGTGCAAGGCAACAAAAACTGTGTTCCATCACCTACAGCAGGAGCAGAATCAAATACAGCAGGTGGTTTGCAGGACAGGTTTTCACATACCTCCCCCAACAGCTTAGCCACGGGGCTCCTGCAGTCACACCTCTTCCCTTTCTGCAAACCCCTTCTCAAAAAATAAAAAAAGTCTCGTATCGCAAACAAAATAGGGTCTACATCATTTATCAGGGCCACACCACAGGTCTGCATGATTTACAGATCCTGTAATTTAGGAGAAGGCAGTGAACAGGGAGGGGACTGAAAATGGAATCAAGAAAGAAGGAAACATTATGCTATTCTATACTCAGTAACCATAATGCTGTAGACACACTATTGTAAGGAGCAGTGTTTTGATGTAACATCAGAGAAGATTCACTTTTACTAAACAAAAAGTTTTGAATTAATGGAAGATGAGAATTAAGAACTATACCCTACAAGGAATCCAAAGAAAAAAAATAAGTTGAACCCACTGAATGTCATACCTGAAATATTAGAGTCAAAGTTGTGTTGTTTTTATGGGTGTTGCTTTCAGATTTGGGAAATTACAGGCACCGTGATAAATATTTCAGGCAGTTGATTACAATGAAAAGTGATTAACCCAGCTACAACAACAGGTGTTGTATGGGGAAATGCTGGCTTTTATCATGAAGTTGTGGGTGCATGTGCTAAATGCATTCGTCATTTTCTCCTTTCTTTTATTCAAAGAATGCCCTGGGGAAAGTATTCTAGTGCCAGCATTTATAGGATATAAAGAAAACCCATTAAATATGTATCTGACCACTAACAACAGTGTAGAGAAAGAAAAACTTAACCATGGTTATGTAAGGCTGCCTGTTCAGCTGGCTTTGGTCGTGCTGGTAGTTGTAGTAATCCCATTTTAACTCATTTGCCCTGTACTTAACTGCTGGTTTTGAACTGAGGGGACTACTGCTCATTTTTTTGCCATTTCACTTTCTAATTAACAAATGCACACAATAGGATTCAAACCTTGGCTTGCTTTAACAGAAAGAGTCCAGAAAAACCCTAAGTATGAACGTGGCTGTCTGTAAATGATTAGGGAAGAAAGTTCAAAGTGAAAATGACAGCTGTTCAGAGAGCTAACACTCAGCACACGTGTGGGTTTAAATGATGTTGCACTTGCTCGCTCAGAGCCCGCTCCTGACAGCCAGGCTCAGGCAGAGACTCAAGAATTNACCAGGTTATTTATCCAATCAGGTATTGAAAACCTATTCATTTTGGTTGGAAATTATCTCATTATTAGAGTACTTCCGTGGAGCATGACCTCCAAAGATCTCTGCCACTCCTACCTTTTATCAAATAGGGACACCAAAAATTGCAGTGATGGGCGGGNGAGAATAATTGAGAAAAGACACACTATGGCAGAAAAGACCCAACATGTCAGATGCTGAATGATGCAGTAGCACTTATGAAAGTGCCCTATCAAACACCCACATCAATATCATTTACGTGTGCCAAGACCATTTAACCTCACAGCTTCCTTTGAAGTGCTGAGGATTTCCTTCAGGTGCACTGGGATTAGGAAGTGGGTTATCTCCCAAGAGGCTGCAGTGGAGCTTTCCCTTCTGTTCTTGCTTTGTCTCTCTCACACATACTCCCTTAGCTCTAACTGCAGCCCATGCTTCAAAGCCACGGAAAGGGAAAGCTTTGGACAGCAGAACACAGCTTGCTGATTTCCTTTCCTCCCACTGCTGCCAGCTTTGCAAAGGTAACTGATTAACTGTGCTAATGTGACTTCTCTAGGTATAGGGCAAAGACAATGCTCCTCAGCTTTATGTAGAAAGAATGAATGTCCTTGGGCTCTCCAAAGAATGAAGGATTTGGGTTTAGGGGAAGGCTGAAGCTAAAGCATCCATCTCCCTGCACTGCAGAACTTGCTACGTATGAGGACATCACTGCCCGTGGTCAAAACCTGGAGTACAATGAGTGGGTATCCTCTCAAGTTTTGACTCAATACACACTTTGTGATAACTTTTTGAAACTGCTAAGAAACTGGATTTGGGGACAGTAATTGTTATATTAGTTTAGCTTTTGCTGTATAAAGTACTAAAAGTTGAAAAGTACTGGCTGCTCTTTGACATTATCAGATCTATCCCTGCTTTTGTGCAAGGCAACAAAAACTGTGTTCCATCACCTACAGCAGGAGCAGAATCAAATACAGCAGGTGGTTTGCAGGACAGGTTTTCACATACCTCCCCCAACAGCTTAGCCACGGGGCTCCTGCAGTCACACCTCTTCCCTTTCTGCAAACCCCTTCTCAAAAAATAAAAAAAGTCTCGTATCGCAAACAAAATAGGGTCTACATCATTTATCAGGGCCACACCACAGGTCTGCATGATTTACAGATCCTGTAATTTAGGAGAAGGCAGTGAACAGGGAGGGGACTGAAAATGGAATCAAGAAAGAAGGAAACATTATGCTATTCTATACTCAGTAACCATAATGCTGTAGACACACTATTGTAAGGAGCAGTGTTTTGATGTAACATCAGAGAAGATTCACTTTTACTAAACAAAAAGTTTTGAATTAATGGAAGATGAGAATTAAGAACTATACCCTACAAGGAATCCAAAGAAAAAAAATAAGTTGAACCCACTGAATGTCATACCTGAAATATTAGAGTCAAAGTTGTGTTGTTTTTATGGGTGTTGCTTTCAGATTTGGGAAATTACAGGCACCGTGATAAATATTTCAGGCAGTTGATTACAATGAAAAGTGATTAACCCAGCTACAACAACAGGTGTTGTATGGGGAAATGCTGGCTTTTATCATGAAGTTGTGGGTGCATGTGCTAAATGCATTCGTCATTTTCTCCTTTCTTTTATTCAAAGAATGCCCTGGGGAAAGTATTCTAGTGCCAGCATTTATAGGATATAAAGAAAACCCATTAAATATGTATCTGACCACTAACAACAGTGTAGAGAAAGAAAAACTTAACCATGGTTATGTAAGGCTGCCTGTTCAGCTGGCTTTGGTCGTGCTGGTAGTTGTAGTAATCCCATTTTAACTCATTTGCCCTGTACTTAACTGCTGGTTTTGAACTGAGGGGACTACTGCTCATTTTTTTGCCATTTCACTTTCTAATTAACAAATGCACACAATAGGATTCAAACCTTGGCTTGCTTTAACAGAAAGAGTCCAGAAAAACCCTAAGTATGAACGTGGCTGTCTGTAAATGATTAGGGAAGAAAGTTCAAAGTGAAAATGACAGCTGTTCAGAGAGCTAACACTCAGCACACGTGTGGGTTTAAATGATGTTGCACTTGCTCGCTCAGAGCCCGCTCCTGACAGCCAGGCTCAGGCAGAGACTCAAGAATTTGGGAAAGGAGGATGCTGCAGTCAGTGTCAGAATTGGACTCACATTTTCAATTCTCTTTTCCCTGCAGCAGTCATCCTTACATAGAAAATGCCAATGGACATATTGCAACCCACCCCCTGCAAATAATGCAAAATACCTGCAGAATCTTCCCTCTTTTGCTCCCATCTGCATTTGGAAGGAGACTAAGAAGCTGTGAGCCTGCTTTTCCTGCGTTCCTCTAACCTGAGGTGACCTTCCCCATGCTCCGAGAGTCTTGAACAGAAGATGAAATACAGACAAAATCCAGAGCAGACGAGACAGGTGAGCTGCTTCGGTAGCATGGCAGGGGAAAAGCAACGCTGATTTCACTGCCCCAAGCCTCCTCCTCCTCCAGAAAACAAGAGCCCCATCCTTTGCTTTTTTTGCAAGAGATGTCTTGGGCTGCCTGGGCCTGTGCAGGGCTGGAAAAGGGTCAGGAGAAGCAGTTTAGCACAGGGCATCCTCTGTGCATACTAACTCCTCACAGCCCTTGGGGAAAGGAAATCTCCCAAGTCTCACAGGAGGAAATGCACACTGGCAGCGTTGGTAACCTGCAAACTCTCTGATCTCAAATACTTTGCATTTTCTTTCCTCTTCATGGGTTATTGCTCATTTAGGGCTACGCAGCAACATGGGAAAGGAAAACAGTATAGATTGCTATTATCTTCCTCACCAGTGCTGTATGAATCCCCTAAAGAAAGGGGCAAAGGAAATAACATTTACTATGGCACTTGTTATTTTTCCCCAAAAGGAATAGATGCAGGGGGTGTGTTTGTTTGTCTAAAGATAAACAGAGTCGTCTCTCTTAAGCCAGCTCCATTATTTATGAAGGAAGACTTTTCAGCCTCTAAACAGCCTTAACAGCCCCTAAACAGGCTCATAAAGTGTAATGTTCCTCCCGTCTGAGGCTGCGTGAGTTCAAAAGTCATCTCCCACTTGTGCAGGGATCACCGCTGCCTCATAAACTGTGAATTTACGGGGAGCAGGTTACATCCACTGACCCCTGGAGACAAAAGCTGAACCTGACACTGATTATTTAATATCTTACTGACAAATGCAGCTCGGAACAAAAAAAAAAAAAAAAAAAAAAAAAAAAAAAAAAAAAAAAAAAAAAAATTATTATTTAACTCTGGCCATTTTTAATTCTGAGCTTTCAGGTTTGGGTTGGACATTAAAACTGTGGTTGTTTTGGGGTTTTGTTGTGGTGCCTGCTGTGTTATTTCCCATGATCAAATACAGACAGAAACATCTTACTAGAAGAGGAAAAAAAAAAAAGCATTTTCCTCATGACAAATGTAAGGTGGTTCAAAAAAGCATCCAGTCACATGAAATGACTGTAACTGCTTGTGGTGGATTTGGCAGCACAGTTTGGCAAGTAGAAAAGACAGAGGACACAGTGTGAGGCAGGCAGAAAATCTACTTGGGGGTAAAATGCCCTTCACCTCTAGCAGCTTTGGGTTTCCGTGTTAAGCACCTACCTTAAACCTGCCACCCAAACAGCAACAAGCAGCTTGCAATCCCAGCACAAAGACATTTATCTGTCAGGGAAGGCTTCTTGGGAAGGCCGTGCCTTAACATCTCAAGATTGACTGATAATTTTAATAAGGGCTGTTATCTGGCAGGGGGCTGTTTGCCCCTGATATTCAGTAACACCTTGCTGGTGTGCACATACACACGCACACCCCATAAGCCCGTTGAAAGCACGGCTGTCTTCTGAAAGCACCAGGAGCCTTCCCCTTGCAGGGATATCGGCCCTGTGCTCACACTCCTGCCATGCCATCGGCTCCCCAGGGTGCCTGGAACAGCCCCTGCTCTCCCAGCTCAGAGAGGCTCCCCAGGAAGATCCTCTCCCACCACGGAGTGAGGAACAGAACTGCAGGAGAGCAGCTCTCTGTTTAACCAACCCCAAACACTGGAAGGGGAGGATGGATGCCTGGCTGCCCACCGCCTCCCACAGCTGAGGCTGTTCCGTGTCCTACTGAAGAAGGTCTGACCCACATTTCTGCCAGAGGCTTCTGCACATCCCCACATGAAGCTGACAGCCAGAGGGGCTGGTCAATATACTTGCTATTCCTCTCTCAAAAACACCAACAGAAATTAAACCCAATGTTAAGCAAACTAATTTCTCTAAGAAAGCAAAGCAACTGCCATGACAGGCAAGTGCCAGGCAACTTAAATAAATTCTGTGGCTGAAACTAATAAAAAACAAGCTATTTAATATCTTTGGGGAGATTTTTTCCCCCGTTTTATAAATGCAAAAGTTACAAGGATTTAACCTAGGATCCGTTTTAGTATTATGCACCACATAATTTTATTCCTAGGCTGCAAACCATGTTAAAACAAGGCCTGACAGTAACGGGCAAGAAACATGGCCAAATTCTTCACAAGGTGGGATGCCATTTCTCTCCCTCCTTGAAAACCCTGCTTTCTGAAAAGCTCAGTGGCAACAGCTGGAGCTGAAGCACTGGTAGATGCCTGTATATGCCTGCTGCAGGACCATAAGCATCTTGGACTGAACACCCCAAACTGGTCCAGACTTTAGGAATACCTCATTATGTCTCTTCCTGCCTCCACCTCTCAAAAAAAAACCCGGCTCCACACACACCCCACAGTCTTACTCCAAAAGAGAAGTCTTGGAGCTAAAATGGTATCTGTGAAGCACTCAAGAAAGTGGTGGGGGGGATAAAAGCACCTTGTAGAAAAAGAAAAAAATCACAAATGAAATAGTTGCTTTGTGTACAGAGTAAAATATAAACTGCATACATTAAAAGGGGCCAACTGAACCATGCATTCAGTAGGTCAATGCAGCAGCAGTTACCCAGAAATTGACCTAATTAACCAGTAACAGCATCTTGTGCAGAAGAATTGCACTCTATGATCATGTAATTTAAAAAAAAAAAAAAAAGACCTCAAGCATTTAAAAACAATAAAATCTCAGGAAGTGTATTTTCATGACAGAAGTTAACCTGTAGCTTCTGAAACCTTACTATTTTCACCCTTTACATTGTTTATAAAATAATTCATAGACGGTTAGCTTTTTGTACATAACTGAGTGCAGAATGCCCTTCAGAGGGGTGCACCAGCTCAGCTCCCATACACATGGGGGTGATATTGCTTCTGGGAACCAACTGCTAGAAGATTGCAGAACTGCAGGGGTTTTTCCTCAGTGTTTATAGACAACAGTTTATATCTAAAGAGACCCCTTTGGGATTGCTTTTAACTACAAAATAACACATTAAAAAAAAACCACTTCCGTTGGGATAGGTTTTAATTTTATGATTAAAAAGAAAAAAAAAAACCAAGCCAATAAATGGACAAACAATTCTTTTGTGACACTGACTCTAATTTAAACCTCACTTTAGCCAGGCAGCAGGCACAGTGTTTGTGGCACAAGCTGACGAGAGATGCTGAAAATGCAGCCTTGGCAAAATAAAGGTTTGAGGGAATCTATCTGTAGTATTATTTACAGACAGGACAGCTGTGCTGGTGACTGAAGTAAAACACCCTGACTAAATATAATCTGAAGCCAGAGATAAGTAAGTGTTTCAAAGCTGTGTCCCTACAAGAGGCACATGTTTAGCTTTTCATGCATCACAAAGGATGTCCCACATGAACTTTTTTCTTCTTCAGGTTTCCTTCAGCCCCCGACTGTCCCTGTCACCCTGTGCCAGATGGGAAGTGAGAGCTAAGCCGATCCACCTCTTTGTGGTGGAAACCCCCCGAGCTTCGGCTACAGGTTACTGAAGCCTTCATGAAAAATTCAGAGCTGGTATAACAAGCTTGCTGAAAGTAAAATGCGTGTCACATTATCCACCCTCCCTTTTTGCTAGCACTGAACTGCCACCGCTGAGAGGTAGAAAACGTGCCTGTAACAATCTTGTACGGGGATACAGATGCAAAAATAAACATTAAACTCTGTCCTCTTTCTGCCTTTTATTTTAGAGGTAAAATTAATATGGTGTGAAAATTAAGGAGCAATAAAAGGACACAGGAAATTGATTTATCGACACACACGGGAGAAGTGGACACTGAAAACTACTAAGCTGCTGAAAAGATTGGGATGTGCAAATAATTTGTGCCTTTCTCAGTAGTTAAATCCCCGTTGTCTCACATTAGATGTCATTTATGAGTGGTGGCATAACACTTAATTTGTAAAACTATTTCAGAGGTAAATTTGGTACCTATTAAAGGAGTTCTGTGCTTTGAGAGATCAAGCAAAACAATGGAAAGAAGGATGGCCTGAGCAAAAATCAGCTATGTAATTTGGCCTAATCTTCCTCTATGTGCTTTCGCCCCACAGGTGTGAGGGGATGCACACTCCCAGCAGTTACTGAGGATCATGGTGCTAGCTTGTCCCTGCTTTCCAACACCTAAAACCCTAGAGATGGGCCATGGAAGCAACAAAAACACAGCACATGGCTCTGTTCAGTGAGAGACCGTGGGCTCAGGGAGGTGGGGAGCAGCCTTCCCCTTTCAGCCGTCTGCCTGCCATGTCACCCCCCAAGACCTTTGCTTCTTGCCTCCAACCTCTGTACTTGAGGATTTGTGTGGAAAAGCATAAATAAGAGTGGTGGATCAATCAGAGAGAGGCTGTATAAGGGTATAACCAGATTTAACCAGAAAAGGAAGTTGTCTTCAATGACAACTCCTCTTCCCACACCTCTCAAGCGGATGGACAGCAGGATGGGGATGTGGGGAGCAAAGTCTCTCCCAGTGTATGTAAAGACCAGGTTCATGACCACCTGAGGAACCTGAATGTCTGTGGGTCTCGATGAGATGCATCCCAGAGCCCTGAGGGATTTGGCTGATGTACTTGCTTAGCAACTCTCCATGACATTTGAAAGGTCAGGTGAAGTCACAGGTAATGGAAGAAGGGAAACACTGTACCCATGTTAAAACAGGGTAGAAAGATGGAGCCTGGGAACTACCACCCTGTCAGCCCCACCTCTGTGCCTGGGGAAATGATGGAAGAGATCCTCGTAGAAGTATGCTGAGGCACATGGAGAACAGGGAGGTGATTTGGGACAGCCAGCACCACTTCACCAAGGGCAAGTCCTGCCTGACCAACCCAGTGGCCTTCTACAATGGAGTGACTGCATCAGTGGACAAGGGAAGGGCTACAGATGTTGTTTACTTGGACTACTGTAAAGCCTTTGACCAGGTCCCCCACAATATCCTTCTCTAAACTGGAGAGCAATGGGACTAATGAGTGGATTGTAAGATGGATAAGAAATTGGTTGGACGGTCACATCCAGAGGGTTCTGGTCAATGGCTCAGGGTCCCGATGGACATCAGGGACAAGTGGTGTCCCTCAGGGGTCTGTACTGGGACCAGTGTTATTTAATATCTTCATTAATGATGTAAATGGAGGGATCCAGCGCACCCTCAGCTAATTCCCAGACGACCCCAAGGTGAGTGGTGCTGCTGACACACCTGAAGGGTGGGCTACCATCCAGAGGGACCTGGTCTAGCTCGGGAAGTGGGTCCCTGGGAATATCATGAGGTTAAAAAAAGCCAAGTGCAAGGTGCTGCACGTGGGTCAGGACAACCCCCAATATCAGGACAGGCTGAGGGATGAACAGCTCGAGAGCAGCTCTTCCCAGAAGGACTTGGGGGTGCTGCTGGATGGGAGGCTGGACATGAGCCAACAGTGTGTGCTTGCAGCCCAGAGAGCCAAGCCCTCCTAGGAGAACAAGGGAAGTGTTCAAGGCATTTTATGTGCTGGCTCCTACTGTGGCAAAACCTCACACTTGCCATCAGTACAGATGCTTGTCAGAGCCGTCACTGTGGGCTGGTGGGAGCCAGGGTGGAGGGGACACTTCCACCATTCCTTCCGCACTAATTCCTTGCAGAGGCTGACACAGCAGACAGGAGGGACCCAGGAAAAAGACTTTGCAGCTGCATGATACCTGGGGAAGCAGAATTCCGAGGAAAGAGGGCTGGGCACACAGCAATCTGTGGATTTCAGTAACTATATAAAACACAGGACCTGAGCATGCTGCATGCAGCGCACCCCAGCTTCACAGCAGGATAAGCAGTATTGCCTCCCTTGCCCTTAACCTTTTTCCTGGGAAGAAAATGTGGGTGCTCAGCCAGGGCTGGAGCCAGAGAGCTCCCCTGCCTTCCAGGCAGGCAGCAGCCCTTGGGACTGCCTCAGCCAAGCCTGGACACCACATACAACAGCAGCCCTAATAGGAACCCCAGATGTAATCTCCCTAACAGTTAAATTGTGCATGAAAAAACAGATTCCTGGAAAGCACCTCACTTGTAGGGCACACAGGCAACAAGTGTTGCTCCGTGGCATTTATAGCAATTACAAAAACAGACCTTTGCTTTTATTAAAGAGCACTTTGGATTAAGGTATAATTACATGCTTGCTTCGAGAGTTTAGATAAGAGGTTTTAGGCTAAAAGAGTAGATTGTGCAGACATGATGTTATTTCTACACGTGTCTCTTGCTCTTCCAATTTCTTCTTTCTGAGAAGACTCCAGCGTAATAATTTCTGCATGAGTACCCACTGATAGGATGCCACAAAAGACTGCTGTGTACACAGGCTACTGACAACATGTAAGTAGTCTCAGACACATCAGAGGGAAAACACAAGGAATAGAAACTCATATAACCACATCTGTCTTTCAACTCTGTACTTCCTCCTTTTGCCAAACTCACATTAAATTAAAAAAAAAAAAAAATCCCAAGCATTTTTTATCTTAACCTCCTCTGAGATTTGTGACGTGTTTTCACTCAAACTTGAGGTTAAAAAAATGCTTGCAACTATTTCCCTAAGTTACATCTTTTCTACTGGTGTTTTGCACACCCTGTCTTTTGAAGTCATATCCATCATATCCTACTCTGTCGTCAAACACTGGCACAATTACGTTAATGGAAGTGATTAATAATTCACTGGTGTTTTCTTTTATGGTATAGGAAGGCTTTTGACAGTTATGAATGACATTCAGTTTTGTTTGCTCAGGATTTTTTCCTTATTTTCCCCTATCTCTATTATCTTACAACATAATCGTCTACCTACCTGTCCTGGCTGCTTTTACACTCCCTCATTGTTTACAAAATGAATAATTAATGGTTGATAACCTGCAGCCAAATCCCTCCCACCCTATTTCTCCTGCCTGGTCTCTGCCATTTTCTAGTTTATTCCAGCAGCTTGGTTTACAGAACTTGATATCACTTACATGTTTGAAGAAGAGAAATGGGAGCAAATAAAAGTGTAACAAGGTGAAAGTTCATGTTAACCTGAGCTACAATACTTACCCACTTGTAGGTAATTTTTGTAGCATTTGTTATGCAGCAAAATGAAATATATCCAGACTTATTTTGTGAAGTAAACAAAACGACCACAGCCCTTCTAGAGCAGCAAGAAAATCGCTGCAAATGCCTTGTCCACTTTCTGAAGCACTTCTCCCATTTTCCAGCACCAGCCTCCAGCTCTCATGGCTCAGCAAAACACTCACATCCACTTATCACTGGTATTCTCATATTTTGTCAGTCAGCTCACAAACGCCAAAATGTGATCTTTGCCCCAAGCAGCAAGTGAGAGCTCACAGAGTCTATGAAGCAGAGCCATCCCATGGGCACGCACAGCCCTCCATGTGGGGATGAGCTTCCGCTTCCCTGCACAGCCACAAAAGCTGGGTCAGGGGATGCTCCCTTTGACTTTCCTGTGATGGCCCTGACTTCTGAAGACTCATTTTTAATTTGATTTTCCAGCTCAGCATCTAAACGGAGACCTGACTGCCTTCTTGCTTCCACTGCTTTGCTCTAGCAGCATTTTGCTAGAGTCACATGTGGGCACCACGGTGCAGGTGCTCAGCTGGCCCAGATGTGTCCCTCAACACCTGCACAAGGAACCTGAAGCTGCCCAAAGTGCAGGTGAACAATAAACTAAAATAAATAATAATAAAAGAAGAAGTTCACGTGATCCGGACTAGGCATGCCATGAAACTCAAATATTTGGCATCTGTCTTTCCTTTTCAAGCTGAAGTTACATATATTTCTTCTGCCATCAGAGGCAGCCAAACTTTGTAACCAGGGGCACTCAGATACCTGTGCTAACAGCAAGTGCACACCAGCCTAGTTTAAACCTGCTGAAGGGGGCCACAGAGCAGTGCTGATGAGCTTCACATTTCTCACACACAATACCCATTCAGCTGGGGGTTTATGAACCAGAAGAGAAAAGCAAATGTCATTGGTTTTGTTGACGGGTCAAAAAGTTATGACAACACACCTTTACTGTTCTCCCAATGATACATTTCCTGCAAACAACTACAGAGCCTGTTAAAATTGCTAACGTGTATGTAACAAAATGTGTCACATTCTGTAAACTTACAGAACAAAAAGAACATTACTATAAAATGAATTAGTGAAATGCAAAAAGCAAAGCTAAGAATTATTAAAATGCACGTAAATTGTAAAAACGGATAATTTAGAGGTTACAGTTTTTCATGGAAAAGCCAAATCCATGCCTGCTAACCAATAAAAAAAGGATGACTGTCTCGATTCCATTTAATTTGGGGCCTGATCATCTCTGATGGCCTTAGCAGAGGGCAGAACCAGATTTCTGGGCATTAGCAGCACTTTTACCAACACAATGAGTTGGTGGTCAATCCTCTGCCTTTTGACAGAAGGAAATTAGTCAAGCTTGCTGGAAGATCATTGCTTTGAGACTTGATTTTGTTCCAGCATCCATTCACTAGAAATTCAGAGAGGGACATGGTTTTCAACATACCACCTCCAGATTTCTGAAATGAAATCTATTTTGCAGAATGCCTGTGCAATGAGAGAAATGAGTTTCTGACAGCAGCTGCCTGCAAAATCCCAGGCTCTGGGCATATCGTGCTGGGTCCAGACACTGCCACTGCTTCAAACCACTTTTTTTTCAGGCTCCCTCAAGTTAATCCAAGAACCCCAAACCATCCCCTAGGGGATTTCACTGTCCCAGGTTAATGATGATCCCGACATTGGTGGCATCCCCCAGAGCCACTCACACTGGAAGGTGCGAGCCTCTGTTTGTTACAGATGAATTCTGAAGGGCAGAAGACCTTCAAGCCTCAGTACCTTTAACAGAGAGACAACCTAGTAACATCTCAAGAAATGTTACTTGAACCTGGGAGGTTTTCTGCAGAACAGCTTGCAAAACACACTACAAAGTGACTTTTTTTCCCACCAAGTTATTTAATTAGAAAATCCTGAAAAGTTTACTTGTCTAAAATTAGACATTAGACAGAGGGGCACTTGAAGAGGTTACCAGGGCAAGATGGTAGAGGATATGAGAGTAGACAGTGGGACATGAACAATTGGCACTATATTCAGGGTATCACCAGCCAAAATACCATTGCTGGTGTCTCACTAGGAGGGAATAGCAACTCCTGATCATTTCTGCGTTCAGAAACCAGCATGTAGTAGTAGGATGTTCAGCTATAAGCCAGGAGATGCTGGCTTACTCCTGACTGTATTGCAGAGCTTAGAAAAGCAGTTCTGAATCAGATCTCCCACTGCTTAAGTGGGGATGTTAATCCCAAGTGTAGCTCATTGGGATACTTAGGCATGCTCCAATCCAAGCACATAGTAGGACTTGTATTTTTAGAATGACAAGTGCTATGAAATACAAAGAAAGTTTAAAGCAATTTGGTGGGACTCTTGAAAGGAAAAGAACAGGAAGGTGGTAGAAAGCTTCCTGCAGTCACAGGTGAAGGAAAGGGGTCAATAAAAGTTGGCATAGGTATAGAGCAGGTGAAGAGAGTCTGAACATTTTTGTATGGAAGGTATCCAGAAACACATGAAAACTTAGGATGAGACGTGAGGACATAACAGAATGTTGGAATGAGGTAACACTGAAACTACTACATGAAATGAAGGGCAAGGAAGGAAGCTTTTAGAAGGATTTCAGAATAAACAACACTATTCCAGTCTAGTCCAAGCATTACTCATCTGTCTAGTCCAGATGCTAAAGAAAAATTTGGAGAAGTGGAGAGAGATAAGCACTGGGGAAAAAGAAAGGAGTAATGGTATCATCATGGCTCTCTCATAAATCAGAGAATAATATATTTCTAAACTTATCAGAGAATCAAAATATTTCTTTAGGAAAACCTTGTACTAAAAAAATGCATGGCTGCCTAATTTCCAATTAAATCCAAGAGCTAAATATTTATAGTCTTTGCATTAAAAAATTAAATATGGACAAAAAACCTTTTAAGAAATTTAATACTCTAATCCTCAAGACACTTTTATAAAAGGATGCTTACACTCAGCAGTGAAACCATTTCTACTAACAAGACCAGAAACATACAAAGACATTTTGAAAAATTATATCCACCTATGTGATGCAAGCAGGGTTTGTGGCCTTTTTTTTTTTTTTTTGCAGTCACACTATTGCCAAGGTATCTAAGAAATGAAAAGAACCTATTAAGGAATAAAGTAATTTTTATCTTTTCTTTTTGTTACAAAAATTTTACACAAGGGTTCAAAAGGAAATTCTTTCTGTGTTTGTTATTCCAGCCATAAAATGCACTTTATAGTAGTACTGAAATGCAACAAGACACATTCGTGCTGTGCTCACATGGCTTTATGCCACCTGGCCAAGAGACATTGGTAAGGCAGTGGAGCACACACCCTGTCATGCATACTCAGCTTTTATTGCCCGCACAGAAAGCTTCGTTTTCATCATTCTGAAAGGGAACAGAACTCACTCCAAGAAAACCCCAACCTGGATAAAATCAGAGCCAAAAGGAATCTGAATACCAGCCTGCCATGCTGGAAAAATATTTAGCTGTTTCATTGAGTTTTGCATTGCCACACTGTGCCTCAGTGTTACAAGCAGGACTAAACCTTTCAGTCCTTTTGATACCACATGAAGCTGCTGTCCAGTTATCTAATTTAAAGCCTTTTCTTAGGAACTACTTACTGCCCCTTTTCAGACTGGAAAACAGCACACACACACATATGTGCAGCTACCTGAATTTTCAAACCAGGCCCAGGAATGGGCTGGGCTCAGTACTGCATGCCAGGTTCTGCCTGCCCTCCTGCATCCCCATCTGCCAAGTGAATAGGTACTCATTCGTGCAGGAGGCTTTTGAAACAGCTCTTATGGCTGTGTAGGAGAGGGCAGACACCCACTGCAAACACCATTGTTTTGGGGCCCTCTGGTAGGAGTTTCACACAGAGTTGGAGTAGCAGCCCCCTCAGTGGGCAGCTCCCATGACAGAAGAAATAGCTGTGCTGGCCATTTAGCAGTTGGGCCTGCTACAGACATGGGAATGAAATACATTTCTAAGGGAAGGAGGTGATTTTTCCTATTTGGTTCTCTTCTTTTGATTTTTTTTTTAAGCAGGGATCTCTTCCACATGACCCAAACAACAGAAATGCTCCCGGAAAAAAGTGCTCTGACACTTTGGTAAGTATCTGGCAAGGGATCGATTTCTTCATGTGTTTTATTACTCAGAAGATCACCCAGTTTTCAAAACCTAAATGGCAAAGATTAACTTCTACAAGGTTCTCTCAAAACACACCACGAGTTGGCTTTTGTGCAGTGTGAAAGAGAACCTCGAGGCACCGATCCCAGCGGTTTCCCTGCTCTGACTGCCTTTGGATACATTAATACACGGAGTGCACAAATGGTTACCAGACATTCAAAGCCAGGGCTCACCGCCCTTATCCAAGTGATCACAGAGTGCTGAATGAGACACCCATAGCACTCCAGCTGTGTTTGTGCCAGAAGGGCTTTCCAGGCCCTAAAGATGCCCATGTGAAACCACCAAAGCTGGAATGATACAGCAAAACATCGAGCACCCACACGGAACAACACGGAACACGCTAAGAGTGTTTTGATAATGTTTCATAACATCAACACTGAGGGTTTTCACTTCATGCATGGGATCCTTGTTTAAATTATGTTGGGTAGCCTGTTTTAGTTTGGTTTATGGGCACATCCTGTGCACTCTTGCACAGTTGAGCAATCCCATTCAATTCCAAAGGCTTATTTATGAGCATAAAGATGACTTATAGTAATAAAGAGCTACACCCTTGTCGTTCCAGCACTCACCTGCTTACTGATGATCTTATCATAGTACAAACAATGAAAAAAAATTATACTCAGATTCCATTTTGAGCCATGCCTGAGCAAAGCAGAGAAGGATAAACAAGGATCCTCCCACAGCTTCCAATTCCTGTAGTGGTTTGAGGTGAGAGAAGAAAATTTGAACTACGGTTCTTAGAAAGATGAAAAGTTCTTGTTTCACTGTGGATTCAAGACTCACACTTCTGCCATTTTTTTCTTTCACAGAAATGAAACACCTGCTTTCAAATGCCATATTTCTGGGTTTTGTTCTGGGGGTTTTTTTGCTGGGTTTTTTTGTTCGTTTTGGTTGTTGTTGGTTGGGATTTTTTCATGCTATGAGTATTTCTTTCTATCATTATATCAAAACTAAACTCTTATGCACGACAACCTAACTTTACCAACATGCTGCTTTGCGATATAATTGCAAATTCAAATGGATTATAGGGATGCAGGAATTTGGGATTTTTAATTCTTGTTTCTCTTATATTTTGTCAGGGGTTTTATTTCCACCAGTGATGACCCTCCATGTTTCTGTCTCACTATGTTTTTTTCCCACTACAGAAAGTACACCTGGCCTATGCAGATTTTCATCCTTTTTGCTTCATGTCTCTCTGGGATGAAGGCCCTGCTGCTGCAGAGGACAGATTAACATCCTGGGGGTAGACCCAGCTCAGAAGGAAACGGATCTTTCCCCGCCAGTCACATCCTGCTGGGATTCTCCCTACACAGAGGCAATTCAGGGAGAGGTTCCTGCCAGTATAAATCCAACTGGGTTGTGTAAACAGAGAGAAGGACCAGAGACTGCGAGCTCCAGAGGGAGATTGCTTCCTTGTGATAAACTAAGCTAATAAATAAGGTTTTAAAAGACCAAGATCTCAAATGTGGAGAGCTTTAAAGAAGGATCAGCTTATGCAAAAACCATGGGTGACGTTTTGGAAAACAAAAAAAAAGGTACGTTGCATTGGCCAAATGCATCCTTTATTTATACTGATAGGAATGAAATCCTTTTGAAGAAAGAAGGAAGAGAGTAAAGGCCTTGCCTATAATGCCACAGCTTACCCCTGCCAGTGCAACAGGCTATGCTGGCCTGCAGAGCCAGAGAGGGAGCCCCTGGAAATGTCTGTCCCTCAACGTGTGCCACCTGCCAACGTCCCCTGACTGATGCTAGCTAACAGCAGAGAGCTGCTGCTTCATGTCACACAGTTCTGGGCCCATCATCACAAGAAAGACATTGAGGTGCTGGAGAGTGTCCAGAGAAGGGCAACAGAGCTGAGGAAGGGTCTGAGTTCAGTCATATGAGGGAGCTGGGGGTGTTTAGCCTGGAGAAAAGAAGGCTGAGGGGAGATCTTATTGCTCTCTACAGAAAGGAGGTTGCAGCAAGACTGGGAATCAGTAACGAGTGACAATGGGAGATGACCTCAAATTACACCACTGGTGGTTTAGATTAGATGTTGAGAAAAAACCCCAAAAATTACAGAAAGATCTATCAATTATATCAATAATGAACGTGCAGGGAAGTGGTAGAGTCACCATCCCTGGAAATGTTAAAAAAATGTGTGGATATAACACTTGAGGACATGGTTTAGTGGTGAACATGGTGGTGGTGCTGGGTTGACAGCTGGACTTAGAGGTCTTTTCCGACCTTAGTGATTGCATGGCTGTATGATTTTAGATTGATTCTTAGCACAGCTTTTGCAAGAACTTCTTGTATTTCATTCTGAGCATTTTTCCAATATTTTGTTTCATATTAAACCTTACAAATTGAAATACAGACTGGAACGGTATTGTCTGTTTTCTGTTATGCCATAACAAAAATCTGTAGACCCCAGAAGAGATTACCACTGTGTCACCTGCATTACAAGCCAAGCTTCTATGCTTCATATATCACTGAAGAGTTTTAGCTAGGGGTGATATAGAGATTAAAAACGCACGCTGCATTGAACAGGGCGGGTTGGAGAGGTTTGCACTGAGGTGTTTGGTGGGGCTGTTTGGCTTCGGTTTTTTTGTAGAGTCAGTATTAGCAGGAAGGATCTAAACTAAGGAGCGGGAAGAGGAGGAGAGAGGAAAAGGAAAAAA
>VZRS01000694.1:0-24829 GCA_013398055.1 Ifrita kowaldi
TGGTGTTAAAGAAAACATCTCTTCACACAGTTTGGACTTTTAAGCTCAGATGTGCAATTTTAAAAAATAAAATATTTTCATTCAAGTGACTATTTATAGAATTTGGCACACTTTTTTTTGGCATAAACATTAAGAAATTAATTTTTATCTGCAGAGGCCTGTATTTAGGACTCTGAAATTAGCTGAGAGAAATGGCACTGAGCTAGTTTAAACTGTTACATTGTGTCCTAGTTGTTCCCAGGGAGACCTTTGAAGTGCAGAGCATGTCCTTGCTTATGTTTTCAACAGCTTGTCTGAATTATAGCGTGCTAGTACAGACTGTATGAAAGGATCATTCTTTGACTGCCGCAGCCTCTGAAAAGACTGAATGGGTTAATAATTTTATTTCTCTTTCCAGAATACTTCCGTCTTGATGTCATTTAAACTATTCTTTCTTTTCTTCCTCCCAGCGCAGCGTTAGAAAATTGCAGTGGTTATAAATCCTTCACTGTGGCTTTTGAAGCTGGAAATGCCAAGGTGCATTCACCATTTACCTCAACAGGCCTGCTCATGGCAGCTATTACAAATGAGGTGAAATATATGTCAATGTCATGCAGCATTATTCCGACTTATCACTGCAGCTGTTTTTGTAAATAACCTTTACAACATCAAAAAATAGAATCTTTTACTATTTCTAGTATTTAAACACTTGTTTTTAGATGGCATTTCGATAAATTGCTGGTATCCTTCAGTCGCAAACAAAGGACTACTGCCTGGAAGCAAATACAAAAGCATTGCTCCAAGTTATTCATGCTGTTAGGGTTCATTGCTTCTGAGTCCTGCTTTGGAGTGAACTAACCAGATCCCTGGGGGCCCAAGCCTGAGATAGTTGTGGGGAAAGGATTTTGAGGAAACCCACCATTCCGGTGGTAGGATTGAGATTGCTCAAGCATCTCTTGCTGCTCTTGGCACATTCCTCTCAGTCTATGACAGCCAGTCTATTTGCCCTCACAGTATTGCTCCAGGGAGTTCTAACCTACAGAAGAATCACATCATAATAAAACAGTACTTTGAGGCAGTAGATAACATCCAGCCATGCATGGAAGCTGCATGAGGAGTTAAAGGGATGATGACAGAGGTTTCTATCTCCCTATCTGCGACCGCAGACACTCAGACCTCCTCTGTGTGTGTGTGTCTGCAGACACTGACGTATTTACCCTACAGGACTCACACATAGGATAGAAAGTGGCTTTATATAGGAAAATTTGTTAAGAAAATGATTTAATAGGTAGATTGGCTAGATTGAGGTGATCAGGAATAGGGCTCAGATAAGCTAACTGACCAGCAGAGCGTTTAAACAGCCTATATTTCTACCTTTTCCCAATTTTCTCAAGTTTATTCCTCTTAGATCCACCCTGACAATAATTTCTCAGCCTTTGGCCCTTCCTTTAGGCTTTCCATAATGAGTTTTGTAAAGTCCACAGGGCCCCTCAAACATCCCATAATACTCAGCCTTGTTTCCACCTGCTTATCTGTTACAAGGTTCAGCTTGACCCTCTTCAAGACTGTGCCTGAGTAGATTTTTAGTGAACTATCAATCACTGTCTGAGCAGTTCTGGTTTTTGTTGCTGTCTCAATTATCACCTACCCATCAGATTTGTGTATCTGTGTGCTCAATTCATCACCTTTCTTGTTATTTATTATTTAATTTATAATGAATAGTCATGTAATTAATGAAGCAGATGGTCTCACATTCCCCATACTCTTACAATGATCAATCAGCCTGAATGGTCTCCAAATGAAGTCCAGGATGCACTGTGTGTGATAATAGATTTTTTTCTTTATGTGCTCTTCGATTTCTAGAATGCAAACAGTACATTTTTGTAAAGTAATGTAGAACGTTGTATTATGTCCTTTGTGAGGACTGGGTGGACTCCCTGTGTGGCCTTCTGCTGTGTCAGAGAGTGAGCAGGCTCCTGTAGCCACAAAACCACAAATGGAGTACTTTTATGCATATCTGTGTTCTCTGCTGCATGTAGAACTATGCCAACTGTCCACTTTCAGGCTGGACATGCAAAAGCTGAAAGGCCAAATGCCTCAGCAACTGGTCTGTAAGCAAAGGCAGTAGCATTCTCACACAGGCTGTGCCAAATGTAGCCAGAACTTTGTACTGTTTAGGAGATCTTGGTGTCCAGCCTCTCCTCAGCATTTGCCACCTCATAAGCAGCTGGACATTTGCACATGCCACGTTTCTCACCCATCAGCACCCCCAAGTCCTTCTCCCTCAGCCCCTGCCCCACACAGCTTCCCATCCCCTGAAAACGTGCTGAGGGTGAGCTCCATCTACTCTCTGTGTAATTGGAGAAGATATTTAAGAGCCCCAGTGCCAAGGCAGAGCCCTGAGGGACACCCCTGTGCTGGTTTGGCCAAAATCTATCAGTATATCCTCTGAGAGAAAACCAGGCTACAAGTACCCTCCTCTTTACTAGGTTTGGGAAAAAGGAAATTTTCCTCGNACTCCCTGGGTGCTTCCATCTGGCCAATTCCTCATGATCCAAACAGGCCACCCTCCAAAGCCAGGGCTCTGCAGTGTGGGGCTCAGGGTGAGATGTGGGACTGTGTCCAAAGCCTCACAGGGCCCCTGGGCACATCAGGGCTATCAGAGACTGAAATGTTATGGTTAATGGCTTAAACATTGTTACGAAGGAGTTCAGTCCATTATGGTAAAACTGATAAAGAAGCTGCAACCACCCAAGCCCACCCCTCCCTAACCTGACTGGAACTTCGGACTGTGAGTTAAGCCACCTAAGGGAACTTGAGATAAGATAATGGTGACACTATTGTTCAATTACCTCAGGTCTAGGGACAAGTAAACAAGACTAAGGGAGAAGAATGTATCCACAAGAAAGCCAAACCCAGCAGCTGTCCTGAAAATCATCCCTGCCTGTGTTCAGGGTGGGGGAGGTCATAGCCCACAGGCTCATCTGCTGAGGCCAGGTTTACAGACACCCTCCCATAACCAAGGGGGAAAGAGGACAGTTTTGGGGGTGTGGCATAACCTGTGGTCAGAATACACTGAGAAAGGGCTGTCCCAAGGAGGTCAGTAACTACCATGAACTGACTGGAATGAATGCATCTGGAGCTGCTGACAGGTCCTCCCAAGGAGCTCAGTATGATCTTCAGCTCTTCCAGCCTATCCCATTTGCAGAGCAGTGGATACTGGTTTCCTAGCTCCCAAATCTCTCCACACTGTGGGAGAGCTGTGAGCCCCAGCAACTCAGGCAGCCCACTAGACTGATGCTACTGACCATGACTGGCAAACTGCATTTTTAGCAGTCATTCTGGTGGCTAACCTGCACCTCCTGGATGTCTTGCTCAAACGGCATGCAAACAACTCGCCAGATGCTATTGCAGACAGTGAGAGTTCTGCCTGCAAAAGTGCTAAATCGGCCTGGCAAAATGCAGCAGTGGCCAAAGTATCAGAGTTAGTAGCAGCCTGCAGAGCTAGGGATGATGCAGCAGGGAGCCTGGCTTTACTGTAGGCAGCAGATACAGACTGCCTGCCTGCACCCCAGTGTGGGGGCTACTGAAGCAGTCACAAGGCACACAGGGAGCTAATGAGCAGCGAGCACGTTCTGTATTGTACTGGTACAGCACTGCCATGAGAAGGCACAAAGCTCTTTGTCGTGTGGTACAGAGAAAGATATCCCTTCAAGCGCTGTGCAGTGTGGATATAGCACTTCTCTCCAGAGTGCTTGCAGCAATATAGACATGAATGAATCCACATGAGCAGTCCAGAGGCGCAGTGAAAACTCTCCAAGCTGAATACTGTCAGCAGCATAGGCACAGAAATAATGCACTTAAGATGGTAAAGAACAAAGAAATATCCCTATTTTTTCATTATTTTTTTAAGAGCCAAGCAGATCATACACTTTTTTTCTTGATCAGATTGAGACACTGTAAAGAAATAAAAATGCCCTGTGTAGGTGGAAAATAAAGCAAACTAGATGAAATAATACCCTTATTATTTTTGATGCTGAATTGCAATTCCACAGCACTGTTATAGCAGGATGATTTAGCTCAGTATAATACTCCCAGTTGTCTTATTTTCCTGTTAACAATGTTTGTTTCTCTCTGTGGCTGAAGCAAATCTTCAAGTTTCTGCAAGAGTGATGTATGGAAACTTCTGCTAGTCAGTAGTGACTGCTAGTGGAGAAAACACTAAGGAAATATTTTCTTCATCCACACTTTATTATCTAGGACATAAACCAACATTTTCTGGTGAAAGGGATCAGATAGAAAAAAAAAAAAACAAGAGAAAGGGAAAGACAGGAAATGGCTGAGAAGGCAATTTCAATTCTCTGCAATTTTTTTCAGTAAAACATGAATGTGGAGAAGTTACAATAATGTCTGAGATAAGACAATTCAACCATCAGCCATTGTTCAAATTAAGTGTAGAAAATCAAGGCAATTGCATTTCCAGTAGCCTTGGATTAGCACTTGGGCTGTGCTGTGATATGTCTGTGGTCTAAAACTTAAGGCTCTAAAACAAATGTGTGCGGTCAATAGCCCCTAGTTTAAATATCTTTTTTAGATAAAACAGAAAGCTTCTACTGCAACAAGCTTTGCCATGGAAGCAGATCTGGGTTTATTTGGAGTTGGAGCAGGAGGAATTTTGGGGACTCTGGTCCTCTCTATGTACTGGAGAGCACATTCCTGTGTCTGCTTCCTCTCCCCAAAATCTTCCCTCTTCTCTTACATGTTTAGATGTAACCATCTGCCCTTAATTTACAAAATCAGACTTCATTGAAATCAATATTTTTGACATTGATTTCAACCATTTCCACATGCACCCTGTGCTTCTCTGACACACCCATTTTAGGAATATACTTCCAAGTTACAGCAGGACGCACTCCATTGTGCTCTTTGATGGAATAAGCAAGGCAAAAACATCTGTCAATACGAACAGGTGTAAGTGTGTGTGAAGAGGGAAACATGGTCCTTTCCATTTGCCTGTGGTCTTTACAAGAAATTTATTTGTGCCACAGATATCTGTAAACATCTCCGAGTTCTCCAAAGTTAAATATTGAAAGATGGCTTCAATTTAAAGCAAAATTTGATAGTTTGAACATATCTCCACCTTGCATACACCTCCTAGCTAAACTTAAAATACAATTTTTCATACTATCATGAGAATGACTGGTCCTCCCATACCCTTGTTTCTCAGTGATATTGGCTGAAAAAGAAAGGAGAAATCATATACTGATATCTTTGAACACCACATCTGGAGAGAACTACTTAAAACGTAGCATTTGGAAAAAGCACTTTGATTTGTGGCACTGTTTAAGGCTTTTATATTCACAAATTGAGTGAAAAAATATACTCTTCATTTTGCAGCATTCTATTATTTTAATTTCTGACACACCAATATGAATAATGTTAATTTAACAAAAAAACACAAAATAATTCCACTTTAGATACTTGGAGTGTAATGGATTTTCTGTAGCTCTCAGAATATCACTCACAGATCTTCCTGTGCTGGTTCACAAAAGGTCAAAATTTCAAAGACGAGGTAATTAATGAAATAGCAGAGCCCTTCTAAGTGAAACTGTTTCAGAGCATTCCTGTATCCTGTTGGAAAAGAGAAAGATGTGTCTTAGAGAGCAGATCCTGAGATTAGATATGGCATTCATTCCTAAGGCTGCTTATATCAGCATGATGGATTTAAGACCCAAACCCATCAGGAAGGACTTTGAGCAGATACTTTGCACATGCAAGCTGTCCTGCTGTCTTCATCACCCGCCATCTATAAAAATGTGAAGCAATACTGCTATTCCCTGTGACAGTATAAAGATGCCACCTAAAGCTTATAAAGAAGAATTCATTAAGCATTTGAATATCATAGCAATAAGTGCACAAAAAACAAAAAAAGACTTAATTATTTCTGTCGGAGAGGGATTTGGATGTGATTCAGAAAATAAAGCATGCAGCCACATGCTCAATGAGTATAAAAAGACATATAAAACAGCTGGTTCCTCCCTTGAGCAGATCCATTCTGTGTTGCAAGGCCGTAATCCAAAGTCAGTGATTGTCACAAAAAGGTTTCAGCTAACAGCAGTCAGCTGCAGACTAACTCTTGGCAAGGAAGGCTTCTGCTCCAAAATTAGCAGCAAAACGTTTCTATAGACTCAGAACATATACTCACACAAACAGGAAGGATCCTGAAATTGTGGAATAGTTTGGCTTGGAAGGGACCTCTGAAGTCCTGCAGTCCAACGTTCTGCTCAAAGCAGGGCTAACTTAATCACTAGAACAGACTGCTCAGGATCTTTTTCTCTTTAGCTTTTAAAATCAGTGATCTCTTTAAAGCCAGCAGGCAGCCTGTTTCAGGGCCCAGACACTCTTGCTGTGAAATCTACATAGGGAATCATCCTTCAGACACTTCCTAGCTTTTTGGTGTTAAATTTTGCAGGTATACTTTTAGAATAGTTATTTTTTCAAGTTCATATCCAAGGTCATTGTAGATATGTGGGTAAGCTCTTTGAGAGGGACCTGCGTTTGGCACAAGCTTTGATATAGGCCATTCTTAATTGGTGAATTTGGTAACAAGAGTGACATCAGCCATAAAATTAGGATGTAAGGTAAGCAAGATACAGTTATGTTTTCTATTCAGTGTTACTTTGGGTATTTCAAGCCTCTGTCCCCTTGCCACATTAAAAGGTTCTTTGCCCTAGAGATAGGAGTGACATGTGTCCTCCAAGAAATCACTGATGAAACTGAGAAACCCTTTAGAAAATCCCTTTGTTCTCTAATGCAGACAAGAAGGTTTTCCTATGTTAGGACACTTAGAAGGGTGAGATTGCATATATTTTCAATTTAATAATTCATGAGGAAAGAAATTTCATGGGGAAGAAAAGCAGCTTTTCTGTCATTAGATCCACCTAAAATCACTGCGGGGTGAAGCACCTGTAGTGACACAGCTGTTTGGTCAGAAGAGACCTGAAGTCTGCCTTCAACATACACACAAAATAGCAAAGCAATCTTTCCTCTTGTCAAATCAATTTTATAGATTTAACATTCTTGGCTTATTATAAAAAACAAAACATTTCTTCTTGCCTGGTTGATTTATAAATGTTTACATATTCTGTTTTACAGGACAATGCTTATCCATGGTCTTTGACTTGCTAAAATTGTTAGCCATTTTCAAAAAACAGGCTTGTTCTAAGGGCTGCAACAAGCACATAGTATCAGACAGTTTGCATAAAGTCTCATTTTCTGGTGTGTTTGCTTTTTGTGGGCCATTTCATAATCATGCAAATAGAGTTAGGCCATTTTGCAGACAATCTAATTGTTAGCATAATATGTCCTCATTATTTGTATAGTGCAGCAGTTTGCATTAGGCATTACCAAGTGTAACAGATACCAATATAACAGCATGACTTTTGAGAAACAGAGGCTACTTTTCACCAAAGGCTGTGCATACTCGTTACTAAATCCAGTCCAGAATCACCAACAGCCCTCAGCAAACCTAAACTGCACAGCTCTTCCACACCCTAAACATGCACTGTTGGGTCAACAGGAGCAACATCACTTTTCTGGCCCATACATTCAAAGTTTTCATCCTCTAATGCTTTCATTTCTGCACAAGCTTTTGCTCTTAAATGTTGAAGACAGTATTACGCTATGCCTACGCAGTTGGAGCAAAGGAATAAAGATAAATAAAGCACTACTAAAATAGCAAATGGAAACCAAACTGATTTCTTTTTAGCTAGTAATGAGAATGCAAAGCTGAAACTTTCATCCTGTTTCCAAATAGTAAATCTTATCTTTTCAGAAAATGCTGCCAATTTAGCACTGTTGAACTTTGGAATACAGCCATCCACACATAAACACATTTGCACGTTATTTTGGTTGGCTCTTTGCTAAAGCCATATGCTGGGGATTTTTTTAATTAAAAAGACACCTCAGAAAGTCTTGCAGTGTTCACACAGAATAAAACATCCTTAAAGGTTCTAAAATGTCATCAAAATACTAAAGTAGAAAGAATAGTTTTCTCCCCTCCACTAATGTAAATAATGTTTGCAGAGTGAATTTTAACAGCCATTTCTTACATGGTTATGAAGACACTTCGGTCACTTGTGTTCTGACATTTAAAGTTTTGATACATAAAGGATCAGTCACTTCTAAACCCCGCTGACTGAAAACAAGCAATCCATACTCCTTTGCCAGTTACCAGAGCTGTAGTCCTCATCTATGTAGCACAGAGTATCAAAGCACCTAAAGAATAAGGGCTGGTTTTCATTTTTAAACAATAGGCAAAATTACTTAATGTAATTGAGTAGATGAAAACTGAAGTATCAGAGGAGGGTTTATATTTTTTTGCTCTCATATTCCAGCTAAAAAATGTACCCTGTAAACATATATAATGTGCTAACTAAGAATAGGTTAGACTGCAACTGCCATGGTATCTCAAACCTTAAGGGATTATTTTCTTGTCTCCTTTCACTTTTGGTGCTAGACTTGTGGGTTATTGAACAGTACTGAATGTAGATTTGCCTCTTCTAGTCATCAGGAAGTGATCAATCACTATTGAACTGCGTATATAACTGCAGGGTATCCAGCTGCCATCACTTAATGCCACTGTTTCTCAGCCGTAAGAGGGGACAACACAAGTTCCCTTTCCTTCCTTACACAAAACCTCCAACAATTAAACAGACTTCTCCAGTCTTCCAATAGCTACCAGTTTGCCAGTCTCTTTGCTGGAAAAGGCCTGAAAGCCTTTTCTTGAATTAAACCAAACATTTATTCCTTAGAAAGAACAGAGAACAGGAACAGCAGAACCAGCTATGTGGAGGGGTGCTCCATTTTCGAGTCCTTTTTCGACTTGCTTCCAGCAACAACTCTGCTGCTGATACTGCTGGAGTAGTTGCAAGGAACCATGGCTCCATTGCCTGTGCTGGGGAGGGTGAGTGGAAGCTTTTTCCCTTGGTATGAAAGTGAGGAAGAACATCTCCTCTTTGTTCCATACAAATCAGTGATCTCCTGAGCATTAATCCGACAGTGATTATTTTAAATGAGGATTCGTGTCTAGAGCAATCCACAGCAGCACAGAAATCTAAATTCTTCAGGGAAAAACAGATGTACTGTCAAGAGGATATGTTCACACACTCTGATACAACTATGGTAGACTTCTGTAGTATCGGAGGGAGCACTGATTTGGTGTTTGTTCTTTCCTCCTTTGCAGAGATTTCTGTATCTCCCTTTCCTCCCTGGTGCCAGTGATGGAAATGCTGGTAACCTCTTAACCTTGTGTCAGGATGTGGGTGGGTCTGGATGTGAGTCAGTTTCTGTAGAGCAGTGGCAGCTGGAACTAGTCAGGCTTCGGGCTGATACTGTTTGCCTCACATTAGCAGATTCCTTTGTGCTGTCATCGCTGCTACCTCACCTTCACAGGACCGAGTTCAGCCTTGGCTCAGGTCTCACAGTGTTTCTGCAAATATGTCTCTGAGTCTCTTCATCTTCCCTTCCAAAACTTGCTGTAGAACCTTCCAGCAATTTGATTTATAGCAGTGTGAATACTTTGGTAATTGTGTGTAATAATTTACTGGACCAGACTAAAGTATTCTACACTTATTAATGTGGATGAAAACTTTTTATTTGTAAAGACTTTCTGAGTCTTGCCCACTTTTCTTGGTTCATTTTTGATACATTTTTAAAAGGATGCTTTGTTGCACTGGGAAAACTGTCTGATGGGAAAATCCTTCCTAATGTACTTTGTGTTTACACCCTCAGAGAGAAGATTTATAAACAATATTTTAGATTTATATGGACATTTTTTCACCATGCATATTCTCATCCAAAAGGTCAATAAATATTTCCGGTAAACTTTTGGACTAAGTGATGCTATAAAATAATAAAATTCGTAGTTATAAATATTTTTGCTAATCAGTGATGTGATCACATCATGTGAATTGGTCTCTGCTTCCTAATTTGTGAGAAAGGGTGAACTTTACGCTTTCCAACTTTTCTGTTTCTACTTGGGTGCATTATTCATCTCTGATCCCTTTTGTTTGGCAATCATGTTACCACAGGGAAGAATCTGAATGTATTCTGCCAATATACCTGATAGTTTTATGTTGTTTTAACCTTTCTCTGTTTATTCCTCTCTTCATTCATTCTCATGTTCTTTGGTTTTTTGCTGAGCTAGGACTTTTCATTTGCAACCTATAGCAATGCACAGCTCTTTGCACATGTTACAGTTAATTTAGAGTCCAGGAATACATTTGGTGGTCAATATTGCTCTGGAATTTGTATTTATCAACAATGAACCCCTCCTGATGCCACAATTTCTGCTTACCTGACCAGATATATTTGGGACTGCGAAAAGCTTCCATCTGCTATAGTCTAAATAACACCCTACCATCTGAAAGAATTTAGTTCTTCTTATATATTGTCCATTCAGCCTTTTTAACATATCTTACAGTGGTCCAGAAATCAGTTTTGTTTACCTCTGTCGCCATCTTTTATTAGGATTTTCAGAGAAGCTGTAAATCCCAAGTTGTGACAAAAGGTCACATAATGGATGCCAGTCTTCATTGGGAAGATGTGAAAGAGCTTGAAATTAAATTGTCCAATTCATCAGGCAAGAAACAATACCTAAAAATTGTTTCTGCTGGAAAAACTGAGAGTTGAACAGATTTCTTCCTCTTTGAACAGTGATTACTGTGCAGTCTGCCCAGGAAGGTAGCTCTGCACTTTGCTCTGCTAAAGTACAGTGCCAAACTATGGAGAACTGAAAGAGAAAGGAGGAACTGCTGATTTTGATGAAATGGAGAAACAGTCTGAAAAAAATGCAATTTAATTACATCTAGATACAATTAAACAATGGCACCTACACATGTCAAGGTCCATTAGGAAAGGCTCTGAAAGGTATTGTACCTGAAACATACAGGAGTACAACAGCCTGCAAGAACAGTAAACAGGGCTCTTGCTGTTCTCGGTAAGGCTTGAGCCAGGAAAATGTTCATATTGCAGTGCCTGTGAGTAGGCTGGGGGTGCACAAGAAGATGGGAGGGATCACAGCTGGGGACAGCTGACCCCAACTGGACAAAGGAATATCCCACACTATAAGGCATCATGCTGAACAGTTCAGCTGGGGAGAGCTGGCCAGAGAGCGGTCCCACTGCTGGGGCAGGCTGTGCATTGATCAGTGGTTGGTGAGAAATTGCGATGTGAATCCCGTGTTTTGTATACTGTCTTATAATCATTATTAACATTTTCCTTTCCTTTTCTGTCCTACTGAACTGTGTTTATCTCAACCCATGTGTTTTACCTGTTTTCCTATTCTCTCCCTCATCTCTGGGGGACAGAGTGAGCAGACAGCTCTGTGGTGTTCAGCTGCCTGAAGGTTAAACCACAGCAAAGGGAGAGGCAAGAGGCATGTTGTGTGTTAGAAAAACAGAATCCTTTCTAACATTCAGCACCAGGTGGGATTGCTGAAGAAGCTGTGAAGCTGCAGGAGCCCTATAAAACAAATGTCTGTTGTGAATATCTTGGGGCATGGCATAGCTGGGATTCATCTTGCCCAATTCTATCTGTCAAAAAGCATTCACCATTCAGTTTATCCTCTGGGAAGCCTTCACGGTTAGTGGAGGCAGACTTAATGCCAGAGAAAATTTATCTTACGTTAAATGAGGTATCTAGACTTTGTGGAATCACAGGGTGCTTGCTTGGTTAACCCAAAGGGAGTCTGGAGGCGCCACAGAGTTTTGGCCCTGTGACTGGCTTCTATGGTGTTATTTTAATGGTCGTAAGAAAAAGGAAAAGTGTTCTCCCTTCTTCATAAACCAGAAAGAAGAGACCAATTCACGTGACGTGATCACATCGCTGATTAGCAAAAATATTTATAACTGTGAATCTTATCATGTTATACCATCATTTAGTCCAAAAGTTTACTGGAAACATTTGTAGACATTTTGGATGAGAATACGCATGGCAAAAAAAGGTTGAAATGTATCTAAAATAAAAAGCATTACATTGTTCTTGTTCAAGATATCTACATCTTTAGAGATCTGTCAGTGACACACATTGCTAAATTTTCCCATGAGTCACTGTAAAAAATGCATGAGTATGCTTTGAACCAATTGTTCCTTTGAATGATGGTTCATCAACTTTCAAAAATAACTGAAGAACTCCTGACATTTCAAAATCTTTAGCCTACAGCTTTCTCTGAAAGACACAATTGTTAACAGCTATGTTTCATTACATGCTACTTGCTCATGTTTTGGAAAGCTTAACTTGTGCAGACAGAGAGAAAAGGTTGAGTGGAACTGTTGTGACTGTCTGCACTCCAAAGAAAATCAACAGTTTAAGACAACAACTTACAAGAATTGCATGAAAATATAATGTCATGTACTTTGCACTTACAAATCATATCTGCATTCAAAATGAAAACAAAGGCTATCGTCTTTGAATGGCTTATTTGGCATGAGTTATTTTGCTGTCTTTAATAAAACCAATGATAATATAATTAATAATAATTTAATAATGAGTAGTGCAGGAAAACTTCCAACACAGTAAGAAAGATAAGGTATGATGAAGCATAGGTCCTGAGCAAAGAAGAGAAATCCCAGAAACTATTTTCTCACTGTCAGATGACTTTGTAAAGCTGATGTAAATAGGATAGTAAATACCTTAACTGATACTCACATTAAGTACCTTTCATTTGTAAGCAACTCAGGCAGGAGATTAAATTGGAATGTGTTAAATGTGATATGACAATTGTATATGAAATTTCTTACTTTAGAGAAATACAAACACTTTGGAAGGAAAAGGCCATGTGATTACCATCATGCTAATTATTATTGATGGGTTCACTAGTAGTAAATCTTATATCCTAGATATAAGAGAAAATCATAAAAATTAGAGCACAACTGCCCTTTTCTTTTCCTTCCCAAGCCAGACTGCACAAACAGGGTTGCAGTCCAACAGCTACAGTGCATTTTAATGAGTGTTGAGTCCATACAGCTGTTGCTCTTATACCCCATTTCAGGCTAATAGCATAGAAAAAAGTTCTCTTTTACCAGTAGTAAGTTAACACATGGCTGATGTGGGAGTGGAGGGAATACATACTAACTTCCAGCCTGACAATGCACTGGAATCATAAGCTGTCAACTCTCTTTCGACCAGCTCTAACAAAAAAACCTTTGAAACCATTAAAGCTTTAATGAAAGCATTGATCTAAATCAGTAGAAATAGAAGATTAATTAAGTGTACCCAAAATAACTGCTTTAAAATGATCTTGACATTCACACTGGACACACAACTGGAAGGAGATGCTTTCTTCAGTGTAGAATTGAAACAGCAAATTAGATTTCACTCAGGCAGAAAAACTTACAGATTCTAATCCAGGAAAACATATGCTTATAGAATTGGCCATGGGTGTAGTAACTGGTCTTGGACAATTGCAGTGTAATGAGCTGTCATCCCTTGAGGATTTGCCCTAAAGTTACTAGTAAAATCTGACTAGGCCAGTGACTTGGGAAGCTGCCATTAGGGGTCATATTTTTTGTAATGAAGTTTGTGCAAGATTACAGCTAAAATGGGAGAGGATATATTCCTTGCACAATGGTATAAAAACTTCCTGGGATGGTGAAACTCTAATAAATTGGAGGGACACTCTACTTGGAAAGTCATTGTGGAAATTTTTTCAACAGACACATAAATCTATGTTTAAATCTATATGAAGTGGGTTTTGTTATTTTTTTTTTAATTTGGGAAAGAATCAAATCATAAGCATTATCATCATAAAGTGACCTACACATGACATCACTGATATTGTAACAGGTGGAAGATAGCATGTAGGCAGAAACATGGCAAGTATCAGCCTTTGCAATGTACAACACATTATCCAAAGGGTGGAAAGATGAATTGCAAATGCATCTATCTGCTTTTGAAAGATGCTTTTGTTTTTCTTTTAGCAATACATTCAACAGAAAAAGAGCAACTCACTAAAATGTCATTCTGACTACAAATTACTCCTGTGGTGTCTCACGCAGTTTAACACAGAGAAACTACAAGATGCCACAAAGACATGGAATTATAACTTACGAATTTAAAATGCCAGTCACGCCACTTTTTATAAAATGAAATCATGCAGAGTATAAACTAACGTCCTGGAAACATTAAGGTTGCGATTCATCTGCTACAACTTTAGACAGCTTTTCAGAAACTATCTGATTTATGTTGGAAACCCACATTCAGATAAGAAGAATCTAATTCTGAGATTATCTCTTTCTATAACCAACAATAAAAGGAGTTCAAACAACTAACAGTGTTAGACATCTACAGTCTAATACTGCATTATTTCAATGCACATTGCAATGCCAAAAAATTCTATGTGCAATCAGGTGAACGTCAGTCTAAGAGAGTTTGATAATTTTAGAATTGCTTGCATTCCATTAGAATGAGCAGAATGTCTATGGAAACCAGTATAAAAGCAGGTGTCTTCCACCTCAAAGTATTGTATGTATCAATAGAGGACAGAATATCTTTTTCTTTGATTAGCACATCGTACAATCTTTAAGGGTGGACCTATCAGGAGGAACAATAGTGAAACTTTGCAGGAAGCATGTGGACTGTGTCTTCTGCACACAATGGACTTTTCCTATGAACTCAGGCAAAGAATAGGACTCATGGATTTGCTCAAAGCAGTAGCCTTAAAGATGCAATGCTAACTTCCACACATGCAGTTTGAACCAGTGCCCCATTTACAGATTTTACTTTATGTTGTACTGGGCAGCGTCAGCAAGTACTGATTATCAGAACCTGGTACATGAGAGATAACACCAACTGCTTCAGAAATATAAACTCAGTTTCAGAAGTGAATGAAAGAAGAAAGAGGGAGGGTTCCCTTCAATCATGTGGGGTAAATCTGAGAGTGAGGTTTCTTACATCTGTAGTGTCAGTCACAACCAGGATCACAAAGTAGTATCCTGACCACCAAGCTGAACCAGAACACTGCTTATGAGTCACAAAACTACCACAGCCTGTACACAAATTTTAGCATTCCAGACCCTCAGCCAGTTGTTGCACTCTATGAAAGAGCTCTTCCAAGCAAAGGTTCTTTGGTGAGCAAAGAGAATTATTTTAAAATGTTAACTAACAAATAATACATACTTACATAGAATTAATAATTAGTCATTCTTAAATCTTTACGGTGAAAAAAATGTCTTAGGTAAACTACAGTTTTAAGTTTGTTCACTTAAACTTGATTTGTATGTGGGGAGGTCAAAGAGGTCTGTGTGGGCTGCACCACTGCATCAAGTAAGTCACCAACACTGTTTCAGTATCTGTGTGTAGACAGACCAAGTATGTATCAACCTCCTATGGTAGTTGTAAAATCTACATTCTCAGGAGGTATTAGCTGTCAGTTCCAGAGGTTCATGCAATGCCACAGTGGCTGCTCTCTCATTGTGCGTATTTTGATACATCTGCCAGGAAAATTTAGGTGCAGTTTTGCATGAAGAAGAATATTTCTGCAAAACCTAATGCTACAAAAACTGTGGCTTCTTTTGATTTAAAGACAGCATTTTTCCTGTATATCACGGTCTGTTACTTCCATGCCTTGTGAATCTGAAGGTGAGATGCTGTTCAGTTGTGGATAGCCTTTTTTGTATTTTGCCTCAAGCTCAGTAGAGCTGCTAGAGATTTAGAGGGTCACAGCAATGCTTGCTAAATGACAGTGCTGCAATCTGCTCTTTTACATTCTTGAAGAGGAAAAAAAACACCTATTGCAAATGCAGTAACCAAGTATTCCTTGGTAATGAATTGGGTGACATGAAATCTCAGCACATACATGAAACAGGACTTTGGTCTTTCAGTAGGTAAGTTTCTAATCCATGTCAGGATCCCATTGTTTGAATGATAACTAGGCTTCTGGAAACATATATCCTGACTAATTAGGAGTGTTATTTGTGTTTGTTGCTGCATTTTTTATGACTGCTATCCAAACTGTAGTGCTACAAAACAATCAATTCTGTGAAGCAGTCTAGGCTTCTTCTAAAACTACATACTTCACCAAAACTTTAGTATCGCCAGAAATACTGTGTTCTTGTAGTTTACAAGTATCTCCAGAAATGTTATGTTCTTGTTGATTGTGTTAGTGGCTGATGGTTTATGTTGGCCATGATTTCAGTTTTGCTGTCATCTGGCTGTATTCCTCCTGAAGACAGAAGGGATTTCATGTGATTAACTTAGATTTCTGAAGGCTGGATAATATCTTGATTGAACTTCACATAGTCTGTTTGGGTCCTTGACATCACTTGCATTTCTGATTGTGTTCTGTCTGAGTCGATGTGGGTTTTATCATACCATAAGCTTTTTAATAACAGGGCCTCCAAAAGTTATTGTTCTTTTGCTGAAACTTTTCATTTGCTGGCCCTAATGGAAAATATAGACAAAAATGTTTACAGCACCTGGGTGTATACTTGAGAAATATATCTTTCTCAAACCAAGTTGCATATATCTGACTTTCTTATCCATAACGATATTTTTAACTGCTTTTTTGGCTCCAAATGCATGTCAATCCAGAAACAGAAAAGTTCCAACTCATTATAGCCTTGATTAAACTGGTGGAATCCAAAAAATGCTAAAAAATATGTAATCTCTCTACTCATAAATACCCCTAAAAAGTAACACTAATAATAAACCCTAATGCCTGAACAAAACAAAACAGGAACCCTGATCTTTAGCCCTTAACCCTAATCTTAAAATTAAACAAAACCCTAAACATAAACCCAAAACCTTAATCTAACCCAAATTTAAACCTAGCCTTAATCCCACCCATCAACCTAAGACTAACCACACTCAAACACAAAATCCAAATTTTAAGCACAACCCTAATCCTAAACCCTACTATAATGCTAAAGCCAAACTCAATCACTGAATAATACCAGTGAATCATTACTCCAACCTTAAATGTCCCCCTTTGAAGAGTTGGAGTAACCTTGACCCTGAACTCTAACCCTGAACAAAACCAAACCATAATCCAATTTGTTGTCTGCAAGCACAGACATAATTCTGAACCTAATCCTAACCCAAACTCTAGTTCTGCTCTGCTCAAACCCACAATTATAATTTCAAGACCTAATATTAAACCTGGCAATAATATTTGGCCACCCTGTTAGCTTCACTCCAGCAATAAATCAAATCCTCATCTTGACGTGAAGCATTAACACAAAAACAAACTTAAACTGAATCCTAACTCTAATGCCATCCACAAGATTAGATTTAAGGCTTTGGTGTTACAACATGAATGAGGGGCTGGAGGTTAGAGGTTAGGGGTTTGTTTTTGGTTTGGGATTAGGGTTTTAACTATGGGTTGATTTTTTCTTAGGATACGGTTTATATAATGGGGTTAGTGATTGGCGTTTGTGATAGGGTCTGGGGCTTGTGGCTGGGGTTAGAAGTTGAAGTCAAGATTACCTTTAGAGAGTCCTTTTCCATGGCATGGGGAATGTCATAGAGAAATGCATTTTAAATTGAAATGTAAACAGAATATTCAAAGAAAAAAATGTTAATGAGATTAAATTACTGTCTCAAGACAATTTTCACTCGGCCATTCCTTAAAAACTGTAGTGTAAATTAGTTGAGCAAGTAAGTGGGGTTTGTAACCTCTCACATAAAATGGCCAGAAAACCAGAATACAGTGCTAATTTTAATTATATTGGTGGGATCCAGTAACTGCAGACCAATACATCTGATGCTTACACAGTAAAATTACTGGCAATCATGATAAAATATGGAATTAGAGAAGTCATGGCTAGATCCTGGGCATTGGGGAAGCCTAGAAAAGTTTTGTAGGGTTAAATTATGTATAATTTATCTCTAAAAAAAAACCATGTAAAGAGTTAGAGAGGGTAGACGTACAATTCACAAAGTCTATGTAGATATGTAAAAGGTATTCAAAAACGTTGGTCATGAAATGCTCTTCAAAACATTATTCTACGATGGAATAAGAAGCAAATCCTTCACACAACAGAAAAACAATTAAAAGGTTGGACTCAATTATCAGTTTTCGGAATATATGGAAGCTGCAAGTGGAATACAGTCTGCATCACCATACTGATGGATATTAAAGTGACAGAGCTTGATACCTGATATCTGGGATTTTAAAAACAACAAATGAATGTGCAGGAAGATCTTATGAGACTGGTTGATACAGAAGAGTGAAGAAGCAAAATCACACTCAGTGTAAAAGGGACGCAAAATGACAGAGAGAAAAAAAATAACTCCAACATTGTATGCAGAGTGATTGATTCTGCATATGTGCTGAGTGCTAATTGATTACTGGGACTTAAAAAAAGCTCTTCAAAGCATTTCAGAAAAAAAACCTAGAAAATAGACTACCACTACACTCTGCTCTGAAGTTAAAATAGCACAGAGCAGAAAACATGACAGTACCAACGTACACAGGAAATATCTACCTATGCTTGGAGTATTCTGTATAATTCAAATACCTCTCTTACAAAAAAGGATGGAGTAGATTTAAAAAACAAAAGAGTGAGAAGAGTAGCCAAGCAACTGAAATAGTTTCAACACAAAACCAAATTAAATAGACTAGTACTCTTCAGCTTGGTAAAGAGAGCAGGGCTGTGAACAGCAGTTCAGTGTCTCTTCCAGGATAGGAACAAGGTGATACCAAATACAACTACATTTAAAAGTAATATAAAAAGTGTAATGTATAGTTAAACTCAGGAAACACTTTCCTGCTTAGTGTTGGGGTAAGGTTGACAACAGTTCACTACATGGATGACTGATATGTTGAAGAAAAGTTGATTGTGTTGAGAAATGCAGAGATATCTCTAACTCAAGAATCTTAATTTACTAGGAGAATTTCTGCAGTATAACAAAATACTTTCACCTGTGTATCTATGGTCACTGGCCACTGTAGGAGATAAGATGCCAGTCTAATTAGGCACTTTGATTTATCTTGAAGTGACACTTCTAAAACTTCAGTTTGGTAGAACGGGTAAGGAACCAGACCAGAGTGGATGGATAAAAAGGAAATACATAAACGAATCAAAGCAATAGCAGAATAAAAAGTAGGTCAGATCACAGAACAGAGAATAGAGAAGGATGAAAAAGACACAGCAGAGCAGTGATGGAGAAAAAAAATTGAATAAATTGAATAAAATACAGAAAACAATACAAGCATCTTTCAGCACACATGATCTCTGAATGGAGCAAATATAGAGAAGGATGGCTGGGATAAATAGGAGAACAGGGGCATGTATTACAGGAAAAGGCAAAAAAAATTAAAAATTTGCAGTTCCACCAATCTAACTGAAAATTGACCATGACTATGACTGGTCTAAACAAATAAGTTTACATACATCAGGAGCATAAGCTGAAGGACAACATCATGAGAATGAAAAGGTGTAAGATGACCACATACAGATCAGGAATGGAAACTCAGTCCGCAAATCAGTGAGGCTCTGAAACAGATTTTGAGTTGGAATAATTGGTGCTATTTCCAAAATTGTGAAAAAAATAGTGCAATGTGTCAAAACAAGAGACTAGAATCGGTGAACTCATCGTCCATAGTCCATTACATTTCTAGGTCCCGTGTTTTAAATGCCAGCAAAAAAATTTAAGGGAAAAAATGTCAGACTTGTCTCAGGTTTGTTTTGGTGTGGTTTGTTTTTGGTTTTTTGTTTTGTTTTTTTTTTTTTTGATGGATGGGTTTATGCATCCCTTTACCACATAGCAAGTAGGTTCACACAGTGTAGAGCTTGCAGAGACCATTCAGGTACCTAATTTGGTGTCCAGTAATACCAGGCCTTTACATTCCCTTCAGCTAACTCCCTCTTGAGTGCAATAAACTCTCTGCCCAAAACACATTAACACATTTTCTAGGTAGGTATCTGAGTTCAGTTCAAGGAATTCAAAAGACTGAGAGTGCACCACTGCCTTCAGAATTTGTGCCTTTGGATGACCACGTGCACAGTTAAACTTATTTATGGAATATTCCTCATCTGAACCTCGTTGCCTTTAGGTTTTTACCGTACTATTCTCCATGAGGTCAAAAATCATCTTGGGAACTAATATTTTCTGCCTGTTCAAGTATTTACACAATACAGCCAAGTAACTCAAATCTTCTGGAAGACATAAAAAAGCCTGAACTAAGCCATTTGTTGTAAGTTATTTCCTCTAACCCACAAATACTGCTTGTGCATCTCTTCTAATTTTTGCTACTTTTTCAGCAACCTTCTTGAAATATGGATAGCAGATTCATTGGTACAAGCCTTCTGTGCTGGAGTTCCCATTTTGGAGCCATAGGTCTTTCAAATACAGATACATTGAAAAGTTATGTATTATTAATCTACAAAATTTGGCAAAAGACTGTTACATCAATGTATCCTTGTTATATGCACCTGTTTTCCTAGCTCAGTGAGTGATGATTTTTGGAGAAAGCACTGAAAAGATGAGGGGGATTGTGGTGAATCATGAATGAAGTATATTCACCTGTGGAAATTTCCACATTCAAGAGGCTTAAAAAACTGAGCAATGAGAGGAAAAATACAGGATGCAGGTACCGGCAACAAAGCAAAATCTCTGATGAAGAGCTAACAAACCTGAGTCATCAGAGGCATCAGAGTCCAATATTTTTGATCAATTTGTATTAGCTATTCCACACATGGAGGATTTAAAGTTCAACATCAAATGAACTGATTTGAATCTCTTTCGACATTAACTGGAAATTTGATTTTGCAAGGTGATACAGCAACATACTTGAATCACAACACAAGTACAAATAATCAGAGTATACAGCTGGAATAAATAGTTGAATCATAGTACTAACATAATTCTCAACAATATGCTCACTATCCTCAGCTGCTGGCAAGATATACATGACAAGAATCCAGATCACGTCTGTCACTCGTTTGTTGTTAAGTTTTTATATTCTGTGTTGCTCATGTTCTGTAGAGGGTACCTTACTGAAAGTAATGTGACTATTTCTGCTCCTTTTATTAACCGAGAGACAGAAAAGTGTTTGATCTCCTCAGATGGTACTATTGGTTGATTTACACAACTAGTATACAGCCAGTTGATCCACTCCCCCAATATAGGTGGTGGATCACAGATCACAGGATGTTCTGAGTGGGAAGGAACCCACAAGGATCACGAAGCCTAGCTCTTAAATGAATGGCCCACACGGGGGTTGAACCCACAACCTTGGCACCATGCTCTGACCAACTGAGCTAATCCACTCAACTGATATAGCCATTTATACAGAAGAAAGACAACCATCCTGTCCTCACTGTGCTGAGTTCAGCTTTCTTTGCAACAGCCATGACGATCCCCTACATCCCTCTCTGAGCTTCGTGGGCATGTCACCATCCAAATCCCCTGTGAGCCTTCTGACATTTTGGGGGTCGTTGATCAGTCATAGCCAGATAGGCTCAGGAAAAATTGTAAGGTTAAACATAAGAATTGCCTTATTTTTTAGTACTGTTTTCTGCTAGATGACCTGCATTTGCATCCCAAAACCTAGTCATCACTAGCTAATTAAATCATTGCTTAAAAAAAGGTGAATTGCATTTTCAGATCAAAACTTGGACCTGAGGTGATGGCAGATGGGCTGGAGTCATAATGCTGGTCTTTTGGGACATGAACAATAATTCAATCAAAAGAGGTAAAGTTAGAAGATGACCTAAGGCAGCCTCGAGTCCAAAGTAGAAGTATATATTTTATTTTTGTGCCATGCAGGGTAAGTCATCTCAGTGTTCCTTCCTGATGCAACCAAGAACTGTGTTGTTTTGTATTGTCCCATTACAACGTCAGAGCTAATAGTGAGTTGTCCATCAGCTGTGCCCCCTAAATTGTTTTTAACGACATCACTTTCCAAGGTACCATCTACAATTTTAGCTCAGCTGGTAAGAGCATGGTGCTAAAAACACCAGGGTTGTGGGTTCAATCCCTGTATGGACCATAAGAGCTGGACTTGATGATCGTTCTGAGTGTCTTCCAACTCAGGCTATTCTGTGATTCATTTTTGTGATTAGTTCAGACAGTCTTAATTATGTGCTCATTATCTTAAAAGATATATAGAGTAATTCAAATTTTTCTATCTGGAAAGCTCCTTCCCGATACACCCTCTGACTAAAGATAGATGTTGCACTCCAGGATAGCTGCTCTGTCTGTCATGGCAGGGACCATCAAGGAGCCCTCAGTGTCACCTAACTCAGCCATGAGGAGCTCTAATGCCCCTGAAAGCTGCAACAAATTGTGCCAGACTGCCATTCCACAATCCAATGGATCAAAGGGACACTTGTCTTTGGTAACAGGCAATTTGAGCCTTTATGTAAAATTTGCTGTGTGCTAGAAATGAATGTCATAATAGCCAAGACTGGTACAAACAGGCAAGACAGAAAAGGTTTAACTGCTGGAGGTGGCTCTGGTTTGAAAGTTATAAACAAAGCAATGAGAAGCTGAAGAAGAAAGTTCTAGGATAATTGAAAAAAAATATAACCCTCAAAATGTATATTTTCAGATTATAGAACTGCTGACAATGAAACAATCTGAAAGAATGGTAAAAATTTCCTCACCAACAGAAGGGGGACAGGAGGACAGGACTGGCAGATCACATTGCTGTGATTCTGTTCAATATATTCATGTGACACATGACTGTATTATATATAAGCTGGAATACAATGACAAAACTAGGCGTCTCCAAGTCTACAAAGTGTATCAGAAAACATTAGGAATATTTTTGCAGAGCTTCACATTCCAATTTACCTGAAAGTGTTACAGAGTTATTATTAAAACATATGACTTTATTTTAAAGAGGTTTCTCTTCTTCATCTTGCAGCATTTTTTATTTGTTGCTCAAATAAAATAATAAAATCAAATAGGAAATATATGCTGAAAAATGGATAAAAACCTGTCTAGAAGAATATCACATGCTAAAATAGTATCAGAAACAGCCCAAGGAATGTTGAAATGTGATTTTCTCTGAATATGTGGCTATGGAAATAGATGTAATCCACATACCAGATGTTAAGTTTAAAAAAAAACCGAAACAGCCTCCTTGAGGTTGATTCTGTTTTTGCTTCTGTAAATATGTGAGTTTTCTTTATTTGAAGTGGGACAGATTGCTAAAAAACTAAAACATAGTAACTAAACTATAAAAAACATGCTAATAAACTAGCATGCATACAGACAAAACAGAATTAAAATAGCAACATTGCAATACGGTTTGTTTTTAGTGTGAATCTTTAGATGTTTTAGGAATGTTAGCATTTTAAAAAGAAGTTTGCACCTGGCTAACTCACTGGGTATCAAATTTGCTGAATGGGAATTGGTTAAAATTATTACATCAGACTCAAAAGGGTATGGTTGGTCTGTTGTATAGCAACCTCCACAAAAGAAATGCAGTTTATAATGATTTGTTTGGTGTATTTAACAAATAGGTAGACCTGCTCTTACAGACTACAGTGGATTCTTGAAAGCACAGCAATATTGAGCAGTGTGGATTGAGAGAGAATCAGCAGTATCTCTATGTTTCAAGGTTGAAATCACCATGGCAAGATACAAAATCCATAAGAAAGAAAAACAAAACAAGGCTAATCAGGATTTTCAGCCTAGTTGGGACCTCACTGGGAATTATGCCATCAAATGGAGTTTTCAGGGTAGCTGGTTTTGGCTGGAGCTGGTGTAAGGCAGCAACTCAACAGCAACTAATGTCCAGCCTGGCCTCTGTCTGGCCAGCAAACACGCCTTTAGACGTCTCGTTGGGATGATGAGCATGCTCATGTTTAGCCTAACAGCTCTTTGCCCACAAATAGCTTTGCAGGGATTGGGCACCTAAATGCCTCCTTTCCTCCTGCTTCTTCTCTCTGGCTCTCGAGCTGCAAATTTTATTGTGATACAATCAAGCATTTATAGCTACTGTTCTTATTTTTTAGAAGCTCTCCCATTGGAAGCTGAGGTATGTTGCTAACTGCTGCACTGGGGAGGTGAGGAAGGTATAGAAGGATCATTATAGTTTTCCTTTAAGTTCTCTTCAATAATTTGACTATACTTAGGTACTCAGAACATCCCAAGGGAGACCTGTATGGCAGTTCCACAGAAAGGTGACGTTATTGTCCAGCAGTTCCTGTGAAGGGAAGGCCAGGAACAGGTTCCCTCCTGGATCTCAGGGCAGACCCAAGCTCTTTTTATGGGGAAGGCTGGGGGTGAGGTAGAAACCAGTTAGCCAACTGGATACAAGATATTATCATAATGAAGCAAGGCATGCTGGGGGTGGTTCACTTGGTCACTGTAACCTAAAAGTGAGTTGCTCAAGAGTCCTTATGGCCTCAGGCATCCCTTCTGCAGGGGAGCACAGAGGGCTGCTGGGCTAAGACCTCACAGCCCTCCACATGTAATAAGACAGGTTTCCAACAAACTTTAGGGATGGTTTTTTTACCTTTATGCATTTCAAAATATGCATCAAACTGCCAAAAATTTAAGGGACCAGTAGCTCAATACTTATTTCCCTATGGGAACTGGGCTCCTCACATTGAAGTAAAACTTACATCTGTTTTTCACACCATGCAATCATTTTTCAAATAAAACACATACAAAATACCTAGGGAACAAATACCATTTCTGCAGATTAAAACCTCACCAGAAAATGCTCTAGAAACTGAAACATTGCCATATGAGCAGCACCTCAGAAAATCCTCTGTCATAAACAGATAGCAGAGAAAGACTACAGCAAACTTTGTCATTTACTCATGTTCAGGTCCTTGACCTCAACAATTTTTATAATGATGTGGAATTAAGTTACAACACTCCAGTTACT